>JAJHSJ010000018.1:14507105-14655291 GCA_021015155.1 Magnolia officinalis | reverse complement strand
TTGAAGACACAGGGTGTCCCCACCTCTTTTTGAAGTGAGACTAATCCCTGCGGATACACACAATCACCCACAACCACGTGTATCGGGTAAAGCCAATGAGGAAAATTGGATAGAGAGAGTATTAGAAAGGGAATGATAAAAGAGAGAAAAATATGAAAGGAATGATGGAATAGCTAGAGTAAGGGATTGGTGTTAACTTTAGGGGATTTCTTGCATAGGAAAATGGATAAGGTGGGGGTAAAAGGAGAAATTGTAGAGGTTGTTAGGGTCTTTTAGCATGATGTGTAATGGAGTGATGGGGGAAAAGGTGATGGGCAGTTGATGGGTGATGAATTGATGGACAAGATTCCTCGAAATTTACGCAAATGGAACTAACGTCACACGTGCGTTGCGCGACCTGTCCCGAATTGTGCAACGATAGTATCATCCAAACCGAATATCACAACGAAACGTGTCGTGTGCCGTTGGAATCGTAGCGCCCGCGTGATCACCAAGGTATAGGTCTCAGATCATTGCCGTACCAAAACAAGGCACTCGAACAGTGCTTGCCAATCCGATTCATTTCGAGTATGCCAGCATTGAAAACAAAGCTTACGGAGGGTTAATCAGGGTACAGGTCTCACAGCTCTTCCCTCCTAACAAAAATTATGTCCTCCAAATTTGCACAACTAACCCAAACATCTTGTAAAGCGCATTCGACAAGGTGTCATGTCAGAAGTTTCTAAATTCTCAAACAGGAACGCTAATTTAGACTAAGTTCGCAAACCAAGAAGTCTAAAAGTTAATTCTCTAGGTCCTTCCAAACCGGGGATTCTAGTGATTCTAAGTTTGCAATCATCACACAATGAAAGAATAACAAAAATGTGAAGTCATCTGCAGGTATTCTCAGGTTATGCTCTAATACCAACTTCTGTTAAGTACCCTAATTAACCAACCATACGTTTCATTTCTTAGTACCGGCATACCCAGATTAGCGAGCACCAATCGAGCATCCTATTTTAATACAACAACGACCCAAGACCTACGCACGGGTGTTGCAATTCCAACGTCGCACGGCACACCCCATTGTGGCACCCGGTTTAAAGGATATTATCGTTTGCACAATCCAAAACAAGCCACACAACACACACACATGACGCAAGCCCAATTTGTGCAAATCCCGAGGAATTTTGTCAATCAATCCATCACCCATCAACCCCACCACTCCATCACGCCGAAAGACCCTAACACCCTTACTAAGCAACACCTAACCCCTATATTTCTCCTTTTACCCCTACCCTTCTCCTTTTCCCCATGCAAGAGAGCGTCAACACCTACCCCCTACTCTAGCTACTCCATTCATTCCCTCTTTTTCTCCTTTTATACCCATCTTCTTTCTAATACCTCTCTATCCAATTCTCTACAACACCCCCAAGCACTTCACACCTCCCCACACTTTGTAATAAGAGAGTGAGAAAGAAAAGAAAAGAGAAGAGATTAGAGAAAGAAAGAAGAAAGATGATTATGAGAGAAAAGCGAAGGAGAGAGAATAGAAAGAAAAAAAAAAAAGCGAGATTGAGAAGGGTTAGAGAGAATTGTGAGGGAAATAGAGAATATTAGAGGAGACTAGTTTGGAGGGCCCCGATCACGATCCAAGTCGTCTGATCACCAATCCGACCCGATCCGATCATTCACCTTCATCATGAGTGCAAGGGTGGGGTTTTTCCCAATTTTTCCTTTGTTTCATTTTCTTTTGGTGGGCCCACAAGGGTGGGACCCACCTTGTATATGTATGGTTGTGTGGTGGACCCCATAATGGAGGGGGCCCACCTTGATGGCCGAAATTCTCTTTCTTTCGTTTTCTTTCCCCTTTCCTTTTCTTTTTATGCTATTGTGGATTGTAGTAGGCCCCACAGGTGGGCCACACTGTCATAGCGTGGATCACCATGTGTGGACCACAATGATGCTTATTTTCCATTCAACTTGTTCATAAGTTCACACAGATCTAGATGAAGGTAAAAATCAAGTTTGATTTAATCCAAAGCTCATTGGGCCCACCGTGAGCTGGCCAAACTGATGATGATGAAGGGAATCGTCCCAATGTGGACGCCACATGTCCATAAAAAAATCCATGAAAATCCTCCTTGCAGGATTCCAAGATTGGAACTTGGTGTATGGGAGGTAGGAGCCGAAGATGGGGGTACTGTAGAGGCTGCTGTCAGCACTGGATTCGACGGCCGGGAATTTAGTGAGCCCAATCCCAAGTTTGGGGCATGACAAGCATGGTGATTTATTTTGAGGTTGTTAGGGGGACTTTTCTCCTTTGTGTATTAATCTGATGTCTCATCATCCTCTTGAAGTCTTCCTTTTAATAAATATGTTTGGTACCCCTCAAAACATATTTATTAGGAGAATATATAGAGACATGCCCACACGCGCACACAACACATGCACACGTGTGAGCTCATGCACATACACACAAGTCAACACAACCACTGGTGCATATCAACATGACTTGCTCCTAAGCACTAGGTGCAACTCAGAACAACTCGCTCCTAAGCACTAGGTACCCCATCAGTGGTAATGGAGCTGAAAAGATTCTTACATTCCCATCTCATTAATTGAGCTTATGATCAGTTGGTAAAGATGGCACAAGCATTTCAAGAATAATTCCTTCCGCTTCTAACCCCAAGTGCCTTTACGTAGGGGCATCAATGGGTATCCAAATCTGTGGACACCCAAAATATCCAATCTGGTCTAATTGGACTTGGATCAAGATTTCAATCCTGATTAATAATCAGGTCAGATTAGGTCCAAAGATGCCTGTAAATATTCGTCTTGTTTTATCCTTTCCTTCACTTGCTTATTATCTAAAACCTTACAAATGGCATGTTTCAAGTATGGGCCTCAATCCAGATCCGAACCCAAACCTGATGCTGGACATGATTCCAAATCCAAAAGCCCATCTCAAATCTTTATTCTTTCTCGAAATTGACCCAACGGAATACTTGAATCCAATTAGGGAAGAGAGATGGGCTCGTGACCCACAGCAGGGCCGACATGTGCTGATTTTGGACTATTTATTTATGAATTTAGGGCCCTAAATATCAAGATTTCCAATTTACTATTTGTGGATGGAAAATACAAGGTCTGATTTAAAGATGTGATTGAAGATATGGAGAGATGTGATGGATGATATGAGGCTGGTTTAAAGATGTTATTGAAGATTTGAAGATTATTTCCTATATTTGCTTTTCACATCTTAGGTGGATTAGATTGATTTGAAATCAATATAGTTCATTTGAAATCAATCTCTTAGTTGGAGGGGATCCTCGTTAAAGATTCATTTAGGGTCTTTTTTGGGTGGGGGTGAGAATTCCAAATTTCCCAAGCGTGAATTTTTCTTAAGTATATGTAAAAAGAAGTTTGATATCAATAAAGTATTTCTCCCTCTTACTAAAAAATTCTTGTGCATGTATTCTTGTCTATTTCTTTGCAATTCAAGTGTCGAGATCTCATTGACTCAATAACGGCTTGCACAAAAGAGCAGTCCCCTGTATATGATACACATCCGAATCTAACAGGATGAAAATTGGATTCCCCTAGTTGGGTCCGGACATGAGTACAAAAGACACCAACTAGTTGGGAGCCAAACCTTAGAATCCATCTAGGAATAGAGCCAGTTCCTCATATGTGAAAGGAGCCTAATCTGATTCCCTTAGTTGGGTCCAAATACAAGTATACAGTATCCCAACCCATTGGGAGCCAAACTTCTCTGTCCATACATTTAATAACCCAACCCGTTATGAGTAAGCTCCACAGATTCAAATACAACATCAGCACACTTTGTTTGTTCTTCTTGCATTGTTCTTTGGCCATCTATTAGATGGGACAATAACGATGGAAGTAGGCTATCAGAGGCGACCTGTGATGGGCATAAGCTATACACCAGAGCATAGTAGACTGACAGCTTTTTGTGCCTTTAAGTAGAATTTGACAAGGCCCATAACAGTCATCAAATGAACCACCATGAGTCGAAGATAAAGAAAACATTTTATGAAATAGCCTTATCACAAGGATATATGTCGTTGCTTGCAGATTACAAAGCGAGAGAGTTCATTCAGATTCGTGATTTCAACAATCAAGTAAAGATTTTTATGGAGAAATGGCATTTTCAAGCATCAGAATAACATTTTGCTTTAACTGATTAGGACCTTAAGCTGATAATATTGAAGACACGGAATTGACAGTAAAAACAATCTAAACTTACCCTTTCCGAGGTCATCAGGATCGGCATGGACAACAACAGCCCTTCCAATGATGGAATTTGGTCCAGTAAGGGGAATCTGCGCACATAAATTGATGCTCAGTAGAATAAGTTAGAAGGTAGAAGAACACAGACAAAAAAGGCCTTTGCAAGTCAAAATGGAGAAATTAGAGTTGGGCAAAAGACTGAATAACCTGACTGTCAACAATGGTGAAAGTAGCTGTACCTGAAACATACCAACCCACTCAAGAAATTAGTGCCAGCTGGAAATTAGTAAACCACAGTCAAACCAGGCCTCAAACTGCAATACATCATTTTAATTCAGTGGCGATATTGTTACACCAGCTTCTGGTCTATAAATACAAGCTATAAACATGAGATAATAATCAAATACACAATGTTTCATATAGAGGCCACCATGGCGGATGGGAGATACCCAAAAATCAACCCATTTAACAGTCTAATTTGGCCTCCATTAAATGCAGGCCACTGGTTGTAATTGTCCGCCTTCATCAGATGGAAAGGATCATCTGACAGGAGATACAGAAGCGTGGCCATCAAATGATGGGGTGATCAGATAAATGGCTCAGGTTGCCAAAAGATAGACCCAACCTTACTCATATCCTGTCAAACGAAAATTTCGCCCAACGATTTCTATTGAGAAACATATAATACCACCTCAGGGATAACAATTGATAAAACTACTGGAGTAAATCAAATGAAAGAAAGTCGCCTCAAAAGTAAAAAAATAAAAACAATAATAATAATCAGAGGAAAGAAAGGATACCATCTTCCCTAGCTGTAACATTCCCAAGATCACCAGCATGGCGGTTCTCATCCTCCGGAGCACCATGCTCTTTCCCAACAGGATTAAAATGTGCCCCTACAAATTGACCAACCAGGATGCATTAAAAGAAAGCACTACGCACAACCAAGTGCTGTTGTTTATGGCCTTTATTTATTTCTTGCTGACAAAGGTTATAGAGAAGATCTTTGAGTTGTACAAAATACCAGTTGACAAACAGCCATTTGTTGTGTCACCGAGGGCATGGACATGGAAGCCATGGAGCCCAGGTTGAAGGCCAGAGAGAGTTGCAGTCACTGTAGTTGGGCCTGATATGGACAAATTAATGTAAATAATGACCAGGGGAGAAAAACAAAAACTCAAAGCATCAGTTCACTGCAGGCCCATGGGCCATAAAGCATCAGTTCACTGCAGGCCATGGGCCATTAGTAAGATACTTCACAGTATTCATAGTAAATTTTCCAAAAATCATGAAACAATGCTCATGTGGATGTGAAAGAGCTCTTTCTTTCCAATACAACACAAACAAGCCCCATTTGTGATTTTCGGAAATTCTATTTAAGTAGAAATTCCAAAATTCCAAAAAAAAAAAAAAAAACACTCCACTCCTGAAATGACCATGAGGCAAACACAACCATAACGAATTAAGAAGCTGTGAGAATAAATCTCTCATAATAGACTAAAATGATTTCATAAAATTAAATTACCATCTCCTTCTTGGGTGAAGTTCACAGTGCCACAAACACCCTCCTTGCCACCAAGAACAGCAACAGCCTTCACCATCGTTGTATGTGATCTAAAGAAAAATACACATTCAGAGATATATACATTGTACACGAAAAGCCTATAATAACAAGCAATGTCTCACATACAAAACAAAAGTGGAAGGGTAAAGGGGTGCTCTTATTGAATTGAATTAGTTTATTACTTTGGTAGGCATCGTTTTTTAGGAAAAATAGAAATTGATAAAATCAGACCGAGGGGGGAGGGGGGGGAATATCAAGACTTGAGGAATACCATTTGCAGTCACGTGATTGGGTGCACTGAAGCGAGGGATCCACCCAAGCAAGCCTTTGGGCAAATTTTTGTCAAACCAAATGTGCTAGCTTGCTTAGGAAAATCAATCTACAAAAGATTCAGTTTATTTCTCCTGCTTGCATTACTACAAATAGTATTCCTTCCCAAAGGACTACCTAATTTCATGTGCTGGTCTCAATAGAAAACAACTTCAGCAAATATTCCATAATATAAGTAATATGATGAGGAATTGTTTGGTTTGAAACGCCAATAATGGAAGTTCACTGTTGATGAATCTTATTGCGGAAATGGAAGGTGGCCCATTGACTTGTTAGGAAATAATGAGATCAGAGGATTCACTTCTCCCAGTGTACTTCTTCTTGGATGTTTTACAGGGGATCATTCCATTTGCTGGCCAAACAACTCATACACTTCCAAAAATGGTGCATGAAGAAAAGTCCCCAGTCTATTATTGCAGAACCATTCAACTATAAATCAGTAAGAATTCATCCTCAGGAACTCCTAAATTCTGAATGGATGCAAAAAGCAAAGAGAACTAATACAGTAGTATAAATAGAGATAAAAGAATGACACTTAAGGGTAGTTGCAACTAAGACATACTTAACCAAGTGTGATTATCCATCATGTAAACCATGGACAGTGCTACATATCATGCTCTCCCACATGTTGCACAATCATTCAGGAATCTAGACTGTTCATAAAGAGTGGCCCACCATGTAATCACTGGTTAGCTTTTTCACTTTTATTTAACATTCTAACTGAGTAATCTCGTTTTTTTTCCCTTAACAGTATGCAGTCCTGCCAATATTGGATTTTATTGCCCGTTGCAGGTCATGAACAGATGGGCAAAGTTAAGAGAATCATGATTTGCACCCATGCCATACGTCCAATTATAGTAGGGCATACATGATGAGTAACAAAATAAAGAATCAAAGAAACTAAATAAGTAGAAGAACTCAGATTCCAAATGAACAAATTCAAACTCGAAAAGTCTCTTTCTAATTCTCAAAGAATGAGGGGCAAAGGGATTGATCGAGAAAGATCTCTTGTTCTTATTATAATTATAAGATCGTGATTTGATCTGCACATTTTGGTAAAAAGAATAATCTTCTCCTGTGATCATAATAAAAAGTATGAAGTGTTCAACTATCCTGTGCTGGGTGCACACAGCATTTGATTGCCAATAATCAAAGGCACTTGATCCAAATATCAAAATCACCCATCTGATTATTATCCATATTTTTCAACCAAAACAATTAGATAATCTTCCCAAATGCAACCCATGCAACAGAAACATCAAAGCATACATAAACAAATAAAACAAAAAACATCACAAGCTACTTAAGACCCCAGCTAGTGATCGACCACCCAAAAAAAGAAAAAAAGAAAAAGATTTTAAAGATGAACCCTATATCTGTAAGCTGAGAACTCAAATTCATCGCAATCGAAGAAAAATAAAATCAAAACGAATCACAATCGAAAAACATTAGGAAAAGCTAAAGACTCTAGCGTAGAAATGAAGCTGAAAAGGTGGAGAATATGTAGATTCTTCCATGTATCGATCCGATCAACGCACAAGCACTATAAAGGTATCTAATATCATATGTGCGTGTATGTATGTATGGATTCATGTATGTATGGAAAGTCAAAACCCTAGAAATCTCTTATACAAAAATGATATGGACCGTGAATCAATCACACTCAGATCAGTGCTTGAAAAGACCTGGAGAAGATATCTAAAAGCATGTATGGATGGATGGATGGTATGCATGTAGTAAGAGAAGTCATAAACCCTAGAAATGTCTTATTACATGGAAATGGAAGGGAAGAAGGGAATTCACCTCAGAACACCCCTTCTTCAGTGAGAGAGAGAGAGAGGAGAGAGAGAGAGAGGAGAGAGAGATGGAGGTTTGGATTGCTACGGAAATCCACCGATCTTATCTGTCCAGCCCAGACAGAGAGTGTGAGCGTGAGGTGACAGAGAGAGAGAGAGAGAGAGAGAGAGAGAGAGAGGGATGGAGGTTTGGATTGCTACGGAAATCCACCGATCTTATCTGTCCAGCCCAGACAGAGTGTGAGCGTGCGGTTTGTAGGATGGGATGGAACTCTCTAGAACATTTAGTTAGAACTCGGCTGTCAATGGAAGCGGATTGGCTGGTGTACCACACATACCAGCGATCTAGCTGGTGTGTTGGCATCAGCAAGTTATGTGGGTCCATCACGAGGTATGTGTTATATCCTAACCGTCCATCCATTTGGTGAGCTCGTAATAAATCTGGAGCCAAAAAAATAAGACATATAAAGATCAAGTGGACCACACTGTAAAAAAGTAATGAGGGATTAAACGTCTACCATTTAAACCCTTTAGATGTTACAGAAGTTTCTTGATCAATATGATATTTGTTTTTTTTTTTCCGTCATTCGTGTCTTTGTGACCATATAAATAGATTGGATGGAAAATAAATGTTACAGTGGCCCTACTAGTATTTGAACGGTGAAAATCATTATCCCCACTCTTGTTTGTGGTGTGGTCCATTTTATCTTTAGATAGGGTTCATGTTTTGGTCTCATGCTCTAAAATGGTCTGAAAAAATTAAACAGTGTCAATATAATCAATACATTATTTTAGGTCATGTAACTTTGATCAAGGAAGGCAGCCCTCGTCTTCACACGACACGTACCCACACCAATATATGGCTGGGTATGTGGTACACCAGCAATCCTCTTCCGCTGTCAATGGCCCCAGCTGGCAGCTTTGGGCCGGGAACGATTTGGTGTGGCCCCTGCCTATTCCAACATTGTCCGCCCGGAATAGGGGGCACACGTTGATATATGTATGTATATCCATGCAGGTCATCTATTTTTTCCGCTAATTGTATAATATAACCACAAAAATAAAGCAATCCAAATTTAGAGTGGACCACATCATGGGAAATAGTAATGATTGATAATTTATAAAAAATTTTAAGTGTTAAAAGTTAAAATATATTTGATATTTTTTCCATTCTTTATTTTCGTTTTATCCAGGTGGTCTGCGTGATTCTAAATCATAAAAACCTAATAACATTTATATGGGGCCTCCGGAAGTTTTTTAATGGCATGGGTTTAATCACCATAATTCTTGTAGTGTAGTCTATATAAATTAGGATCGGCTTCATTTTCTTTACTCATTTCCTAAGATGATTTGAAATACACATGGACAACACAATATGAACAACCGGCGGCTATACTTTGTTAGGTGAGGCCCGCTGCACCAATCTACTACTACCCTGGGCCTAGGCTTGGATTTCTAGAATCAAGCCCAACCCCTGTAGCTAGGCACAGGCCTTTGCTTGGAAACGGATTGGCTACTCCCCTGCCACCTGCCAATGGCTGATGGTCGGTGCTATATGGGCTCCACTATGATGTATGTGTTTCATCCATGCCGTCTATCTATTTTTCTAGATCATTTTAGGGTATGAGACCAAAAATGAGCTATATCCCAATCTCAAGTGGACCACATTACAGGAAATAGCGTTGAATGAACATCGACCATTAAAAACTTTTTGGGGGCCATAAAAGTTTTGGATCAAGCTGATATTTGTCTTTTCCCTACATCTAAGTCTGTATGACCTAATAAACAGATTGGATGTCAAATAAACAGTATAGTGGGCCTTAGGAGAATTTTAATAGTAGATATCCAATCACTATTGTTTTCCTGTGGTGTGGTCCAGCTGAGATTTATATCCCTCTACTTTTTTAGATCAAGCCATAAAATAATCTTTAAAATGGATGAACGGCATAATAAGCAAATACATCATTGTAAGGCCCACATAGCACCGACCACTAGCCACGGGGTTGGTGGCAGGGGGAGTAGCCAATCCGTCTCCCCTTTGCTTGGAAACGGATTGGCTACTCCCACTCACACCATCTCCGTGGCTGTGGTCGGTAATCTGTGGGCCCCACCATGATATATGTGTTTCATCAATTTCGTTCATCCATTTTTTACCGATCATTTTATGGCTTTATCCCAAAAATGAGAGGGATATAAATCTTAGGTGGACCACACCACATGAAAATAATAGTGATTGGATATCCACCATTAAAATCCTCCTAAGGCCTATTATGCTGTTTATTTGACTTCTAATATGTTGATTAAGTCATAAAGGCCAGATAAAGAGAAAAAACAAAGATCAGCTTGATCCAAAACTTTTATGCCCCGAAATGTTTTTAATAGTTGACCCTCATTCAACACTCTTTCCTGTAATGTGGTACACTTGAGATTTGGATATACCTCATTTTTGGAATAATATCATGAAATGGTTTGTAAAAATATATGGATGGCATGGATGAAACACATACATCATGGTGGGGCCCTCATAGCACCGACCACCAGCCATTGGCTGGTGTCAGGGAGAGTAGCCAATCCGTTTCCCTTTGCTTCGGCTTAAAATCAGGCTCGTTCCTAATCTGGGTAGGCCTGAACCTTGAATACAGATAAGCTCGTCAATCAAATCCACTCCAGCCAGCTCTTGGCGTATTAAGATTTATAAGGCAAATTTATAATGGACGCGAGAGTGGCCTACATAAGTGATGTAACCAGGTTATGTGGGCCCTGCCATGATGTTGTTTTGTATCCACACTGTCCATAATTTTGGATACATCATTTTTAAGGCATGATGCAAGAATGAGGCAGATCTAAGTTGGAGTGGACCCACACAGAAAACAGTGGGAAGAGTGACGCCCACTGTTGAGATCCACATGTTCATGTTTAAAGAAGACATGAAAGAATGGAAAACAAAATATCAGCTTGATCGAAAACTTTTGTAGCCATTAAACTTTTAATGTGGACGTTACTCTCCCACTGTTTTCTATGGTGGGATCCACTAGAGCTTTGGATTGACTCATTCTTTGGATCATGCCCTAATATGATCTATCAAAATGAATGGACGGTGTGGATATAAAACATATATCATGGTGGGGCCCAGGGAACTTGGTGATGCCACTTCAGTAGTTGATGCTCAACCTGTCAGCAGCAAATCCGCATCCCTTTATAATATACATAATATAATCTCCACTTGCTTTTTATTTTATTACTCCAGCTAACACCCCTCATCTTTGTCTACTCTCTAAGGGCCCGTTTGGCCGAGTGGATTGGAAGGGATTGAATGGTCTTAGGGTGGATGGCATGGATTTCTAGGTAATGATGGCATTGTCAGTGGATTGTCTTGAGATCTCCGGGATTGCTATATCCCTGGATTGCTATACTCAGTCTGTTTGGCAGCCCGGGCCAATCTAAGGATTAAACCTTCCCATCCCTTCCAATCCTTGGACCAAACACTCCCAGGCAATTTGGACAGATTACAGCGGATTGGATGGTCTAAAGGTAATGATTTTGTTTGTCAGTGGATTGTCTTAAGACCCATGGGATTGGGATCAGATTACCGACTTTGTTTGGCACGCCCGGCCAATCCCGGGATTTAACTTCCAATCTCTTCCAATACCATCCTCCCTTCCCTTCCAATCTGACCGGCCAAATGGGCCCTAAAGGAACCAATCTTGGATTTGAGCTCGGGCCCACCATAAACATTTGGACCGACTTAAGGTAACTTTTCAGCTCATCATGAGTCAAGGCGAATGTTCAAAGCATCGCGATATTTTGGGGAAATTTTATTAAACAATATTATCATGATAATATCATTAGGTTAGCTTATTTGTTGCATTTTTCAAATGAATTGCAATTAAATGAAATGAATATTTAAAGTTTACATCATTTTTCTTTACCTCTTCTTAGTAAACTTTATTTTAAACTTCATAAATTTAAATAAATTAAAATTAAAGGGGAAAACCTGGAAAGGAAGGATTTAAGGCATTAATCTATAATTTGATTATCTATATATACTTGCTTATCCATTTAGAAATTTAATTATTTTACTTAAATTTTATTTATTTTAACTTTATTAAATATATACATATATAGCCCTTTTCTTCATTTTGTTTTATTGAATTGGTACCATATTAGACTGGAAATTTTTATTCTCTATAATTTTTGTTCATATATTTTTTATCAACATTTTTGCAATTGAGAATTAATTAAATCAAAACATTTCTTATACCCTTTCTATATGACGTTTTGCTAACTATGTTTTTAATTATATTTTAGATTTTTAAAGTTATCCATTAATTTATAATAAACATTTTTTTTACTATATTTTATCTTCAATGATATTTTACCATTAATAATGCTTTGTGGCTTTTTGTTGCAGGGTTCCAACTTTGCGGGATTGGAGAGAAGGGTGGGGTGGTGGAGGTTGGGCTGAAACTCTCACAGTAGACTTATATAGGCAGTAATGTTATGTGGGTTGGCTTTAACCCACCTACTTCTGGGATTTTAGCAGTATAGAGTGGTAGTGGTATTCAGTGGGTTATGGACTTTTGTTTTGTTTTGTTTTTATTGATACTGGTTGAAATGGCTAAGCTATATGTCCTGAAGGGGGGGTGAATAGGACAACGCCAAATTTAAAATAATTACAGTGGAATTTAATAATAAGATGACCAAATAAAGTAAATCAATTCACAATGCTGAATGAAAAACAACCTTAATAAACAAGAATTGAGAGGTTGATACAAAATTGTTTCTAAGGACAACCTTACAACCAAAAACCAAGGATTTATGGTAGGACAACCTTATTTCTAGAAAGGTCTTTGTATCAAAAACTCAAACTAAAGAGGATAAATAAATAGCAAGGAATTGAAATAAATTGCAGGAATTAAATCTAAATTATTACAACATTCCCACAATGCTTGAAATGTAAAAATTACAACATTCACTTCCACACATATATTCCACAGCTGAATTATCAAAGATAGGAAAATAAAGCACACATACACACAACACAAAGAGTTATAGTGGTTCGCCTGTGTGTACACCAACTGTTTAACAACAGCCACACAGATTGCTACTCCACTCCTAATATCCTCACACAGGGGATATTAGCGTTCACTGTCAAATAGGTTTTCACAGGTTCACCCAAAACCTTCACAATTGTGTCTTTTTCAAAGGGCCTACACAATTCAAAAACCCTTACTTCTGAGTTTTCTGGCTCTCCTCAGATAACCAACAACTTTGAGATTTTTCTAGCTTAACTTCAAATAAAACCAAATAAAGTAAATTACACAAAATGTAAAATACCTATTTTTTCTTCTTTGTTGTAGCAGCCCGAAAGAACCAAATCGGAGTAGAGGTTTGAATGTCAAAGTTCAATGTCCAATACTCACTATATAATGGTTCTAAGTTGTAATAGATTTTAAATTAAAATAAATGGGCTAGCTTCAATTGATTTTGATTCCAGAAAAAAGAAAACAACACTTCCTCTTTTCAGATCAGATTGGAATACAAGAAACAAAATCAATTTAAAAAGCTAAAGAAAGAAAATATTAAATATGCACACTTCGCTTAAATGGAGCACAGACTTATATCTCAGAAAGTCGGATTAAAATTGCTTGAGTAGTATTCAATATTCTGAGATTCGTGCTCTATTTATAGGTGAGCAAATCACGTCTTCGACTGGTCTAGAAGTCGCTACGACTGGTCGTAGGACCAATGGAAATTTGAAAATTCGAGCGCGATAAGATAAGACAGTTTCACGACTGGTCGAAGGATACCTTCGACTGGTCGAAGGTTGCTCACGACTAGTTGAAGCAAGTCCAATTTCAATGCTGTAGTTTGGGTCGTAGGTCTACGACAAGTCGAAGAAGCAGTCGACGCTGTTCATACGACTAGTCGAACAGACCCCAGGACTGGTCGAAGCTTAACAGAAAATTCTGAATTTTTGCAACAAACTTACGACTGGTCCAAGCAAATCTTAGACAGGTCGAAGCGGTGCTAGGACTAGTCGAACAAAGTCCAAGACTAGTCTTATAACAGACCAAACTCACTTATATAAAACATATGAATTATGTATCCAAAATGACCTACTCTAAAGGTCAACCTATGGTCAGTCATACCTCAAAAGTGAAGTAAGGACATTGAAATTTAGACAAATGACCTTGAGCATAATGAAACTTGAGATCTTGGTGTAGCTTGAACTTGAAAGCTTCTTGAGATCTTGAACTAAGTCGAACATTCTCACATTCTTGAGTCTTGACTTGTGAACATTGCTTGTCTATTGAAGCTGATCTTGTGAGACTTTTGTCTTGGCATATCATGTGTAGATCTTTGTTCTTCACATATGCAAGCTTCATAACAAGATACATTCAGTGTCTATGGCACCACAAATTTGACAATATAGTGAAGCTATCAACTATAGCACTTACACTGGTTCCTATTTATACAATAGGTCTGGCTTGGTATTCTTATGGAGCTTACTGCTCACCTGAATGAACATGGATGTAAGGCCTTTTAATTCACATCAACTAAGTTATAGGTAGCGCGTGCTCTTAAATGAATGTGAATATATAGCTTTTTGATTCACATCAACAAAGTTACAGTTAGTGTTCTCAAAGTTACGGGCAGTGTTCGTCCACATTTTCCGTGGGATATATTTATATATATATGGAAAAGGTTTGATACGGTGGAGCTCATGAGAACTCCCCATGAGGTCAAGTGTGTGGCCCCACCATGATGTATGTCGAACATTTACCCCATCAGGCAGTGCACCATTCCATAGTGCGCCTAGGGCTATAAATCAAGTCAATCCGTGACTTGTGTGGGCCACACCACATACAAAAGTTGAGAAGGGTTACCCTCCATTAAAACATTCATAATCATTTTTTGGGCCCACCGAGATGTGCTTCACAAATCCAGCCCATCCATTATGTGTGTCCCACTTGGATGAGGAGTCAGACCAAGTTTCAGATGCATCCAAATTTCAGGTGGGCCCCACCAAGTGCTTTTATATGTTTTAGGCATATCTTCACATGATTTTAGATGTTATGGCCCACCTAAGTTCCATATACGGCTGATTTTTGGGATATCCCATAATTTAAAGGGGACCCATCAAATGCACGGTGTTGATGTTTGACATACATCATGGTGGGGCCCACACAGCTCGACCTCATGGGGAGTTTGCCTGAGCTCGACCGTATAGAACCTTTTCCTATATATATATATATATATATGAGAGAGAGAGAGAGAGAGAGAGAGAGAGAGAGAGAGAGAGAGAGAGAGAGAGAGAGAGAGAGAGAGAGAAGCAACCATGAACTCGAGCTTTGTGGCTCCCACTATGATGTGTGTCGGACATTCACTCCGTGCATTTGGTTGGTCTCTTCTAAGTCATCCGATGTGCCTAAATTTGGTAGTATACCAAACTAAAGAGGGCCATACCATCTAAAACTATGTGAAAAATATGACTAAAATATCTAAAATCACTTGGCGGGACCCACCTAAATTTTGAATACAGCTGAAACTTAGGTTAACCCCTCATCCAAGTGGGGCACATAGAAGGGATGAGCTGGATGTGTAAACCTCTAAACGATCACGAAGATTTTAATGAGTAGTTAACTACTCTCAATTATTGTCTGTGGTGTGGCTCACTTAAATGATGGATTGACCTGATTTTTAGGCCAATGGCCCACCATGGAATGTTGCATCTGACTGATGTAGTGGATTTCTGACAAGGAGATGGGAAATCCTCTTAAGAAAGTGACAAGGAGATCCACTATCATGCATGGCGAGCTGCGTGAGCCTATCATAATGATGATGTGAATGTGAAAATTCATCACCATTTTTAGAATGGTGGTGACTCATCTTCCCTTACACATGGCACACGTGTGAAGATATCCGGACCATCCAAATTTTGGGGGGACCGTTGTAGATGCACATGAAAATAGTATTGATTAAATAATCATAAAAACCATCCAATTGGTAGTTCTGAAATAAATGGACAAAAGCAAAATAATAAGTGGTCCAACCTCATTAGATGGTTATGATTTTTTTATTGGTGTTGCATCCATGATGGGGCGATTAATTTGGACGGCCTAGATGGACATGAGAACTCAAGTGGACCAAGCTGATCAGGCGGGGTCTACTTCAAGAGAGTGTGCGATGATGTTCTCCAAGGCATGCTACCGTTCTTTCACAAACGACAGACATGCACCTAGGCATTGTATTTGTGCCAGTGACTCTTATTTAATTGAATCCCAACCGTCCAGATAGTGGGATTGAATGATATGGGCTGTAACTCCAATCTGACGTTAGATTTTGGTCTATGACCAATCTACAGAAGGTCTCACTTTGACAATTTCAATTGGCACAATTACGGTGAGGGACTGGTATCGCTTGTTACAATGCCAGTATGAAGTAATTCACTAAAAAAATTGTGCGAGTCCAAAATCAAGGTACTAGTGTGGCCCACCTGATGAGCAGACTGGTTATAACATGTTTGGGCTATGCAGCATGGACGGTCGAGCCTGCTTGATGAATGTCATGATCGGTCTCATTTGGCACCGGCATAGCAAGATTCTAATCCTACTCACCATATTCATGGACTACTCGCATAGAGGCTTGCTACTACGCGTCCCAGCTTATTATAATAAGATATCTTCAGATTTTAACGGTTGGATTTGGGCTTCTTTTTTATTTATTTATTTATAATTTTTTAAATGACGCAGACTGTTTATTTGATATATAGGTATTTCCTTGAAAGGGAATGCCAAAAAAAAAAAAAAAACAGAACCCCTCTCAAATTCAATATTTTAAGCTATGAATTATACGAAGGCATGACCGTTCATGTTCAAAGCAAATGCTGGTGACCGTTCATGTTCCGATCCAAATCATTCAAGGGTCGAAATGATTCAAGTTTTTGGCTCTCGGTTTACTTTGGTCACTTGTCATGTGTGCGGTCATGCCATAATCCTCGATTGCATGACTCAATTCAAACCGAACAACTTGACCCATGCTCGAAAATAGGCAGCTATGTCAAGTGTGATTGTATATGACTGAGACTTGAGAAGACCGGTCGTCTATTTAGTCACTCACAAGATTGTTATAAGATTATCAATGATTATCGGAGGGTGACATTATTATTCTAAAGATAGGTTGCACCTTATCTTTTGTACAAAAAGACTTTTGTATGTGAAAATAATCAGACAAAAAGAAAATACTTACAGTCGATCACATGAGGGAGCAACTAGAAGCGCCTTTATTAAAAAAGATTTGGATGTATTAAAAACGAAAACAGTCCAATGTATAAACGTAGGCTTGGATTACAATTACTGATTACAACTAAAGACTACCACTACTAAATTACAAATAAGGATTACCGATACCGGATTATTGCTACTCCTAGGATAGAGCTAACATATCGATTATGATAAGGAAAGATAATTTGATTGGTTTGATTGAATTGGTGTGAGACGACTTGCCTTGTTGGATTCCTTGTTGTTTATAGATCTCTTGAGAATATTTTTCAGACGTTTCTTTTTACGTTCGACGGTTATGGCAATTGATTCGTCATCACGTTGGTCTTCCAGATCCTTCATTCTCTTCCTGATACGTGTCCCTCTAACTGTTCTTTTCGCTTATTCATGCTCTGCTTCTGGATGCCTCGACTGCGCCCCATCATCAGATGACATGTATCATCTCGATTAACGCTAGTTGTAATTCCGTATAATTTCGTAAAACGTGCTTCAAGTATTTCAAAAGATTTTTCGCATGTTATATCTTTCCCATGCAATGACACGTGTCCTTTCCTAATTGACTATTTCAGGAATGGTCACAAATAGGGTACAACATTGCCCCTACGTCGCTTTACCTTTTTAGGCAAAAGGTAGTGGCGGTGCTTGTTGTTCGATGTAATAAATGCATTTAACCTTTCTTCCACGCGTCAATTCCCTATTGATTATGTTCGGCCAAGACGAAAACCAAATGACGGTTTTGCTCTTTTTTTTATGGCCAACATTGCGACAAGTTGCACACAATCGTATTGTACGAGGAGTCATGATCATTGTAACACCCCGGGTTTTCAGGGGCCGTGTAGGAACTTAGCTCCCAAATTCCCAGGTGTCATGGGTGCCCTAATGGGCTTCAAATTTTAATTACCTTTGGATGATCTCATAAACAATGGAGAGTTTAGCAAGACATGAAGCATAAGTACGTCATAAAGCAGTATCAAGTGTCACTAAATATAAAATATCCAAAACACAAATCCAAAATCATCTAAATAGGGAACTAGTCTCACCCATATATGGCCCAAAGCGACTAGGGCCCTGGTCCATACCTCGCGGTAGCCCGAATTTAAGCTAAAAGAATCCGCCGAAAGTCTGGAAGCAAGGAAGCTCATCTTCCCTATCCTTGCTCACATCACTCGGCTCGTCGAGTTCCACCTCACCTGCATTTAGTAAAGGGTCTGGTTGATGGTTTAAAACACCGTCCCAGAGTGGGAGTGAGTAGCTAACTCAGTGGTTACTGTTAGCCTTAAGTTACAACTAGCAGCAATTATATGATGAATTTAATGAAAGACATACATTCACAGATCCCAAACTAGTCTTGTTAATGCATGTACATGTATTATGATATGATGCATGACCTCGCAACAATACTCTCTCGAGCAACTTCGTCTAACGATCACGCATGACCAACACTCCCTCATTGCGACCTCAACTTCCAAGTCGCCAACTTCTAGCTAATGCGATGCATGAATAATGTTAGCCGAATATTTAGTTAATTTCGTTCATCCAGTAGATTGGAAAAACTGGTACACCCCAAGTATCATTACCCTCAATGGTTGCAAGGCTAAGACCCCTCAATGTGCGAGGCCAGGACCCCGCGATCCTTGATCCCATCAGGTTCCCCATCCCCGATTCAAGTACATGGGGAGTGCTGAGAAGAGGGATCGCTCGCGGTCACTACGGGGAGGCTCGTCACCCCAGCATAGGCCGACAGCTCGGACATAGTGTCTCATTCCACCATGCCCAGCTCTTGAGTTAGTGGATTGGTTTCAGATGGTTATTAATGAGCTTCAGTGGTTGAAGGGTGTTTCAGGTTCCATACAGGTGTGAGCCGACATGATTAACAAACATGGTTGGTCAGGAAGTGGACTAGACCGTGCAAGTTTAGGCGAGTACGTGACGGACGACATCGGGTACAAGCGACCCATGTAATCCAACTACTGTCGCCCGTTCGCATCCGCACAAATCCGTTGGTCTAGCCTCAGGATAGTCCTACCAACGACACCACCTTCTCTCACCTCAGTTTCTTGAGCAACCTAGGGATTTGATGGTATTCAATAACACTTCAACAAACTAGGGTTTATCATCTAGCACAAGTGATGTCAAGTAGTCATACATTAAACATATAAATTCAAGTATTTCTATAAATCCGACTATTAACATTATTACAAAATAAATGTGCAAGTGTGTTGTGTGGGTTAGTAAGGAAGCAAAGAATTTCATGTATCTCATAGTACAAAATACACAAGGGTTAATGCATCATACATGTTATAAGGAAACATTGTACAAAAATTAAGCAAGAAATGAATAAACAATCATCAAATTCATACCCAATCATGTTGAGGAACAACAAACATTCCATAATCATTCCATGTTGATTGAGAGGATCTAAAATGTAAGGTCTTGCCTAAATTTTCTCTAGATTATCCAAATACATCACCCAATCAAACATAATCATTAGATTCATACTAAAATTAGTGTTAGACCACCTAAGAATAATAGTCTGCACCTTTAAGAAGAAATCTCTGATTTCGAGCTCCTAGGGTTAGGTTTTTTAGAGAACATTGTTGAAAGACCTAAACATACATACAGGCTTATAAGATTTTGGATAAACAACTATTGAAACCCTAAATTATATTTGAGATTCAATACTTACCTCCAACCATTGTCGGGAAAGCTCCAACGACGACTCCGGCTACGGCGAGGCGGCTAAAGAGGGGATGAGAGGGCGGAGGTACAACAATACCCACACCCCAAGGTCTCTCTCTTCTCCTTTCTCCTCTTTTTCTTCTCCCTTTCTCCCTTTTTTTTTTTCTCTTGCTCTTGGGCATGAAATTCGTATGGGAGGAGGGGGTGCCCAAATAAAGCCTTTATATAGTGTCAGATTTGGTGTAAATGACCTTAAGGGTTGGGTTTTTCTAGCCTTTAGGGCCCACTACGGGGTGTACATATTGATATACACTATAGGATAGTTAGCCCTATGATGATCTACATATGGACATGTTTGGCCCGCCATTTGGATGCACCGATCAACAAATATGGTTAGAAGTCTGTTCAACGGTCACCGATGGTCGATCGGGGCCGCAGCTATACGGATATGAGTAGGAAAATATTCTTACTCCACGTGTGAAGTTTGATCGTAAACCGACAGTCCGAAATCCTCAACTTTGCATAAGAGTAGACAACCCAATTCACTTAAGTTTCAACATCTTCCTTTAGGGTATTTGCACTTCTATGCACTCGTCCTTTGGCTCAAATTGAGCAGTTCTGGACAGTACCCAGGTCTGAAAAGGCCGAGCTATTAAGTCCTAGGGGGGGGGGGGTGAATAGGACTATGTCAAATTAAAAAATTAATAGCAGAATATAAACAAATAAAGGAAAGATAACACTTAAATAATCTACAATGCGGAAATGTAAAACAACCTCAAATGTATGAGTATTGAGAGATTGATACAGATATTGTTGTAAGGACAACCTTACACCAAAAACCAAGGTTTATGGTAGGACAACCTGATTCCTAGAAAGGTCTGTGTATCAAAAACTCAAACTGATACAGAGGAATAAAGAAATGAATAGTAAGAAAAGAAATCTAAGCTATTACAACATTCCCACACTTGCAGAAAAGAAATTACAACATTCTTCACAAATGGAAAAAGGAAAATTACAATCATCCACAAAAATAAATAAACAGTCAAACCGCATGACCAGAAATTATAGTGGTTCGCTTGTGTGTACACCAACTGTTTAGAAAAATAGTCACACAACTACTCCACTCCTAATATCCTCACACAGTAGATATTAACGTTCACTATGAAAATAGGTTTTTCCAGGTTCACCTAAAACCCTCACAATTGTGTCTTTCAAGTGGGCTTACACAATTTAAAAAACCCCACACTCTGAGTTTTCTGGATCACCTCAGACAAATCAAAACAGAGAGATTTTTCTGACACAATTTCAATGAAACCAAAATACAGAAATTTACAATAATGTAAAATACCTGGATATTCTCTTTTTGATGCAGCCCGGAAGAACCAGATCGGAGTAGAAGTTTAACATAGAAATTCAATGTCCACACTCACATATGAAATGGTTATAGGTTCTAAATTGATTTTAAATTAAATCAAGTTGGGCTAGCTCTATTTGATTTTGATTCCAAGAAAATGCCAATCTCAATCCCTTCTTCAAATATGATTGGAATATAGAATACAAAATCAAATATAATAAAGCTAAAATAAGAGAATATTAAATGAGCATAATATAGCTTAAAAAGATGACTAACTTATCTCTCAGAGTGGAGTATTGATTTAGCTTGAATTGAATGAAAAATTCTGAAATTCGTGCTCTATTTATAAGTAAAGAAATCACACTCTCGACTGGTCCTATGGTTCCCACGATTGGTTGTAGGACCAACAAACTTTCAAAATTTGGGCGTGATAAGACAAAGCCGTTCCACAACTAGTCGTAGGACCTACATGATTGGTCGAGGGACCTACACGACCGATCGAGGGACCTCCACGACTGGTCGTGTGGAACCAGATTTAGTTGTTGGACTTTGAGTCGAGTCTGCAGGACTAGTCGAGAACGAGTCGAGCACTGTTCACATCACCGGTCGAGCAGTCTCCAGGACTAGTCGAGGAATTTCTTGGACTGGTCAAACTAGTGCTAGAACTAGTCGAACAGAGTCCGAGACTAGTCGAGAAACAGTCTATTCACTTATAAAATGATCTAATTGAATTATGTATTCAAAATGACCTACCTTAAGGTCAATATAGGGTCATTCATACCTTAAACATGATGTATGAACATTGAAACTTCTTTTCCTTCGGTTGATAGTTGATCTTTGAAGTTCACGAAGCTTGTGATCATTACACATGATGAAACTTGAACTTGAAACCTTTTGAAGCTTCAGCTTGAGCTATATTCAACCTTGAATTTGTAACTTCAAGAAGCTTGAACTTGAAATATCTTAAATCTTGAGCTTGAGATTCAAAGTATGGGAACTTTGTCTTGACTTAGAGCTTGAACTATGAATCTTGAACATTGAACACACACTTGATGTTGTACTTGAACATAACCATGTAAACTTGCATTTCTTGAAGTAAAAATCTTTGTTCTTGAGTGATGCACAGTCTTCATTATGTAGATGAGCTACATAAGACATAGATTCCAAGAGAGGTTTTGGCACTACAAAATTTGACAATTATAGGAGCTAGAAACCTTAGCACTTACAAGGTCTAACTCCCGCGATGGACGTCAAGCCCAGTAACGAGCGGTCTAGAGCTTGTTCGGAAAATCGGGGCATTTCTGGAATGAATTAGGTATTGAGATTTCTCATGGGCAATGATTAACGTTTGGATTAACTATGTTCATAGTGTGGCCTATTTATAAGTAGTGAAAGTGGAGATTTGGTCATGTTTACTCTCAACCGTCAGTTTTAGGCTAAAAGAGTAACGAGGTTGATTTTGTTTATTAGTCAAGATCTGGGCTTTATCTAACTCAACTTTGGTTAAATCTTTAATTTAGTTATGATTGTCTTGATTAGTTAGTGATGGGTCGGTTAGATTTGGGCCCTACGTGAGTAAATCATGGGGCTAAACTTGATGTTCAAGTGATCGGGCGGATTCGTTGGCTTCTTACGGTTGATTAATCGAACTTGTGCGATTCTTTACTGGTATCACCCGTGTATAAACTAACATTGAGTGTCAATGGTCAGTAAGTGATAATATCAGTTAATTACATTAAAAAAAAATTAAGGATTTTTTTGAAAATCCAAAACAGTGAAAATCCAGGATGTTACAATCATCCTCTCATTAATGCACACATTCTTGCCCAATATATACACCATTTTGAATCGATTTTACCTTTCTATGACTCTTACTCTTCACACTTCCCATTCCTCATTCGAAATCTCCGCAACTACCATGGTTGTTACTTCTTCTACTACTCCGATCTTCCACAAGAAGCTTTCATGAAAGAATTGGATATTCTTTCTCCCGGGGTTATCAATGACATCATCTTCAATACCCCTGTCGAACCAAGTTAGGTGTACCTTACGTTAGGACCCGCCTTCCACCTCAAGATTACCCATGAGCAGATTCGATTAGTGGAACCATTCTTTCCTAGCTATCCAGGTAAAATACTCCTCGTTTAATCTGATCATCTTCTAGACCCTGCGAATGCCTTTAAAACTTCAAGATCCTGGCCTAGACCGATGAATGGTTGGTAAAAATGGTATACCCGAGTATAAGAACAATACAACGATACATAGGGCCAGGCTGACACCTACGAATGCATCAGTCTCTCTTTGCATGAATATTCAGCAAAACCTCTCTCCTTGCGACAGCTTTAGCTTTTTGGAGCCTATCAATCAACATGTTTTATTTTGGATGTGGTCCCATGAGTCCTACGATCATGGACATCTATGCTTTCACCCATCTCCTTCCTTTTGGCAATCCAATCTATTATAACTTCACATAGGAGGAGGAGCATTACTTCATCCTTCTAATGAGAATGGGCGAGCTTATTCCACTTTCTTATCCACCTAGCGCAAGACACGTAATACAATTGATAATCATGAGCATACGTCATTTCTGTTGATGTGGATTTGTCGTTATCTACTCTACGTGAGTGTTATACATATCACAAAGGATTACGTTCACTTGGCCGAGGCACTAGCTAAAGGACGACAACTAGCTATCGCTCCATTCGTGCTCGGTTGCCTATATCAAAGCATGTTTGAAGTAACCACCAAAAGCTTCTACCGTAGTGGAGGGTCTACATGGCTCATGCAAATGTGGCTTTGTGGATACTTTCATTCTACCTTTGTAAATCCTGTTCTCACCGATTCCTATACTTTCTTTTGTCATTGTAACATTCTCTACCCTAAATCCACCCATTCATTTACAGATTACATGAATTATTTCCTCACTCGGCCCAAATAAACCCAATCGTTCTTTCTGCCCTTTCAGCGATAAAGAGTTCGGCCCAGCTTGGTTCGCGGAGGAATATGAGGCAACTAATGTCAAGATGGCGGAGCTCAGAGATAAAGCTTAGGAAAGTTATCTCATATGCGGAGATCTTCCTTATGATGATACTGGACATGGGTGTTAATGTAAGACCTGTATCCTAGTCCGTACCGTTCCGTAGACTTTCACGGTCCTCTCGATCGAATTCTGGGGACCCGCGATCTGTTATTGGCAGTTGCGCGCAACCTTGAGTCGAGTCCCGTATTCCAGAGTCGGCTCAACTCGAGACTTATACCTTAGTGACTGCGCCATCGCCGCAGTTCCAACACCGTGTATTACGCGTCGAGGCGATACCCAGGCCAGAAGATACGGGCCCGCGTTCATTTGGAGGAAAACGTCGCGCATTTGCAAACCAAAGACGATCTTTCAAATCAATCACATCACATCCCATCAATCAAGTACCACATCACCTCACATGTCAAGTACATGCCCCATCCCTAAGCAACCCTAAAGTCAACTCACTCACCCATCCCTCTCTCTCTCTCTTACAACCCTCTCTCTCATCTCTCTCCCTCATTCTCCAAGCAACCCACGTCCAACATTTCCATGGGAGAGGAGAAGCTAGTGTAGCCCACCTCCCTACCACTCAATCCCACCATCTAAAGACCATCTCCACCGTTGAAATGCATCCCGTGGAGCTCTAGGATGCGTTGATGGAAGAAAAAGTCCAAGAAGATTAAAGGTGAGTGTTTATACCGTTTGATTTTGATGTAGGGTCCACATGATTTGGGACCCACTTGATGTTTGCATTGTGTAGGGAGGGTCCACAGTGGCGGGGTCCCTCCCCCCCACCGATCTCTCTCTTTCTCTATTTCTCTCTCTCCTTCTCTTTTGGTGTTGGAATGTGGCCCACCTTGTTGCTGGATTTTTGGTAGGCCCTGGATGAAGGGAATCACAAGTATCAGTTTGATCCAGTGGTGGGCCACGCTGATGTGGGCCCACCATGATGTATTTACTATACCTACACCGTCTAGTAGATCTGGACGGTGGAGATCCACCCACGCCATGATGTATATTTTTCATCCACACCGTCCAGCAGATCTGGACGGTGGGCCACACCTTGATGTTTGTGTTGCATATCCAACACCGTCCGCCTATTTTGCTAGATCAGGGGACCCACCTCGATGTATTTCGCATCCAGGCCGTTGTCCAAGGCCTGGACGCTGTTTTTTTTAATAATATAAAAAATATATATATTATATATAATATAACTTATATTAATATAATATTATGGTGGGCCCCACGTGGGACCCACCTTATTGGATGCAGATTGGCTGGCTACCGCACACCAGCTGCATAGTTGGTGTATTGATGATAGCAAGTGAGGGTCTGATGATCCAGACTATCCATCCGTCCGTTTGAGGACGTGGACCCCACCAATATGATGTATCTACTTGATGTTGACCATCCGTCCAGGACGGTGGGTCCCACCACTGACTGACATCAGCAAGCCATGTGGGGCCACTGATGTATGTGATCTGCACCATCCATCTGGATGGTGTTGTGTGTGTAGGCCACCATGATGTATGTGATCTGCACCGTCCATCTGGACGATGCTGTGTGTGTAGGCCACCATGATGTATGTATTTCATCCGTCCATCTATCTGGCCAGACACTGGATGTACCCCCTATATATGTATATTATATATTATTTAATAATATAATATTATATTATGTGGGCCCCACGTGGGACCCACCATGATGTATGCCTTCGTCCACACCATCCACTACCTGGGACGGTGGGACCCACCTCACCTAAACTGAGGTAGATTCAAATCTCAGATGGGCCACCACGTGGACTCCAGCATGATTTATATGTTATATTCATACCGTCCATTTGTACTGAATGTGGCCCACCCCACACGTGTGGGTAGGTGGGACCCACCTTGATGCATTTATTCTATATCCACTACATCCATCTGCCGTGGATGGTGGAATGGATCCCACTGTAATGTATGTGCTTATGCACACCATCCATCCATTTCAGCTTATGTGGGGCCCACCCTACACGTGTTGCATGTGTGGGATGGGACCCACTGTGATGATGATGTTGCCTTTGTGATTTGGGTAAACTTGTGGTTATGCTGTTATGAAACAAATGTACGTTAAAAATCCTCCTTGTAGGATCCCAGGATCGGAATCTGGCGTATGGACGTTGGAAGCCGAGATGGGGTACGACGGAGGCTGTCGGTACCAGATTTGGTGATTGAAAATTTTGTGAGCCTAGTTTTTGAGTTTAGGGCGTGACAGTTAATGTCATAGTTGAGGTCAAACAATATTGTCTCAATCTTCTCACTCGTCAATTCGACCTCGCTCAATGCATTCCTTACCCATTCACCCATAAAACCTACAACCAACCTTTAAACCATCGCTTGATCATGGACTAAGTTAGTACTTTCCAAATTCTCTAGAGTAATTTTGAAACCATAGGTTATGCTTTCAAACCTCCTCTCTACCCTGGCTGTCCACGTCAAACGATCACTTTATGTGACTGTTGGAAGAATTATTATAAGACATTAGTTAGCGAGTCCTCCGAGTTTATCATTGCTCGACTCTTTCCTTCATCGACAAGGATAGAAAAACCCATGGCCGAGAAGAGAAAAGTAGCAACTGAGAGAAGCAACGATGTAAAAATTGGTCGTGTCTCCGAGTCAAAGAGAGACACAGTCGATAAATACGACATCGGTCACTTCAATCATTCCCCCTTTAGTAACAATAAAGGTGGTCGATCAAGCTCCTCATCAGCCAAAGCGCTAAAAAATCATAGTTGTGGGTCTAATCAAGGCAAATTTACTAATTCAATCGGCCTAGACACATATAGCTCCACTCATCTTGAGGAAGATTTATGATCTTGGATCTCTTTCAAGTCCTATACCTAAACCTCCTACCGCTCCAGGCACACCAATAGTCTCTCGCGACTACTAGCATTGGTCGAGCAGTTGTAAAGACTTCAGGTATTCCTTCTGCATCCAAGGTTGTCTATACTTTCAAAAAATATTATGATACCAAGTATTATCCGAGATTATCGCCTTCAAAATATTATTGAGAGATGAAAGAGGCTTATAAAAAAAACATAAGGAATCTCATTTTAATAAAGCCCGGAACAAATGGGAAAAAGAAAAGAAAAGGTTGGACGATCCCAACATCCCTTTCGACTGCTTTCTCAAACCTTATCGACCCCAATCCACCACCTTTTCATACCACTGCTCGTCTCTAATAATAGCTATTAATGATCCTACTAAAATAAAATCAATAATTGACTGATATCTTACTCCTATTGTCCACTTCGATTTAAGTGGATGCTCTCTCTTTCCTCCTTATGTATCGACTTCACATCTCTTTGCTTCTACTAACATCTTTTATTTATGCAACGACAAGGGAACTTTTGGCCATAGAGAAACAAATCATTCCCGCAGCGCCACGACTTCAACAACCTAAAACGGTCACTGCTATCATTGTAGTCGTCGAGACATAAACTTTTACAGAAAAACTCGATGTCTCGGATTCTGAAGAGACTACGAGCGATGTCCCTCGGCCTAAAGGCCAAGCTTAAGGGAATACAAAAATCGCTCAGTTGGTGGAACCTCTCCTTATTTCCATCCATTCTAAGGCCTCCACAATCGCTCTTGATCAAGAGGTTAATGAGCCTATTATGGTGATTCCACAAAGTTCCCATAGAACCTCATATTCTCACTCTACACCGACATCGGCCAACCAACTTGCGCCACCCTTGGAATCAATTGGGCAATTAACTCCTAACACAGCCAATAGGTGTCGTGTGCTGATTTTGGATGAAGAAAAAGAAGAACCACCTCACCCATCTATAACTTATCCTAGCCAAGCACCAACCACTGAGGCTCTTATGACTAATGGCATTGTCGCTCCCTTGCCTTATCTGACAGTCAAAATGTCAATAGCTCTACCTTCGATACCCGAGGAAACATTTCTCGTTGAAGAAGTACTCTCCTCCCTCAGTCGGGCTCTTACCGGTGACATCACGGTGGCTGAGTCCTCATTACCTTCTTCAAAACTTCAGCAACTTCAAGAGGAATTATGAACTCTCATATGCCCAGGGGATGTTGAAATCATATCCACGGGGTTCGGTCGAGAGACACTTCTCATTCATCGTTATCAGGTGTTCTCTTGCTCGGATGAAACCCTCTTGGCCAGGATGCTTGTGCTTTATGAGTTCATGGACTTAGTACAAGAGTATCAAGACATCAATGCCACGGTCGACAGGATTCAGACCGAGCATTCATCCGCAACCCTTAAAGTGAATAAAGTTACTACTGTTGGAGAATAATTCTCTGCTACATATGCTAAACTAAAGGAGTTGGACACAGAAATGACTGATCTTGCTGCAAAAATCGTCATGAGGAATTGGCAAGGATTAGGGACAATAAAAAACAAAGTTAGCACATTGGTCATCTTCGTCTAAGACCATACTCCATCAATCGGCTAGTCCAGGTGTCCAACCTCGAAAACTCAAATAGCTCTTGATCAATATGAAATCAGGCAGTCAAAGTTACAAGAGAAAATGCCTGTTTTTCCCTCTTTTAATTTTTAATTCTTATATCAGCCTGTATGACAAACCGAAATCCATGAAATCAGCATGAGTTTTTTTTTTTCTATTCGTGGCTCGACCGTCAATACTTAGCTATTTTTTCTTTTTCTTGCACGAGAGGGAGAATAATTATTTTGATGACGTAGCAATAAGACAAGGACTCATGCACTATTTCCTTTGCGAAAATAAATGCCACTACGGAACCACATCTTTACTCCTTGGAAGTAGATACAACATTTGCATGCCATCACTACCTTTCTTAATGTAATGAATGCGGATATGATCTTTGCCCTTGAATTGTTATATAAACAACACTTGGGTCTATCATTTTTTTACACTTCCATATCTTATCAGCCTCCAATCTTTCAACACTTCTAAATTTCTACAAGTCCCTAACAACCACGTATTCTTCTGAAATCCTTTCTTGTAGCATCCTGTAAAATTTCGTACAGTACGTCCACTAGTGGAACCGCTATAGGGCTGTACTAGCCCAACTAAATGCCCTAATTATGCTAGAAATGACGAATTTAGGATGAATTTAGGATAATTAGAGAAGAATACAAATTTTTGCTGATTGCGAATGGGTAGCATCATGAATCTGGAAAATTCCAACACTAGTTGATACCCCACTAGAAATCTCGAGGTTTAACTTATTGTAGAAATACCCCGATTAACCGAATTAGGTCTATACCGCACGTTCGTAGTCCGTTAAACTCGAAACTATATAATAACATCCATCTTGTCAAGCTTAATGTCCATCATGGATATTAAGCAGAGATCGCATCTAAGGTAGTTCAACTTGGGCCCGCAAGCCGAGTGTATGAAATGTGCGAGTGCCTTAAGTGATAACCTAACTTAAGTGATATGTTCACCGTTCGCTCTTTGTCGAAGTTGTGACTTTCGGACTATTAGATGGTGATCAAACTTAAGACACTAGTATACATTATTACCCTGCACATATCCATATAGTTGTAACCCCGATCAACACTCGGTGACTGTTGAATTGAATTAGGACATTCCCCACTGGTTGACACGTCCGATCATTGGATGGTTGTATCTAAATATAGATCTCCTAGTGAGACACTTATTCCATGGCTTAGATTGACACATACACCTCTTGGTGGATCCCAATGGTTGGAAATAAATATAATAAATACTTGACTTTTGGGGCCATTTGCACCCATTATGGCACTATAAATAGTTCACTATTTCACACCCCATGTCCCCATACTAATGTGTTCCCTGACATTAAGAGAGAGAGAGAGAGAGTGTGTGTGTGATTAGTGGTGTGAGGGTTTTGTGCACCATTTTACCTTTCTCTCCTTCGACTGAAGTTCTAGCCACCCATGAATCCTTCGTCGGAGCTTTTTCATCGACGATTGGATGTAAGAAATGGATTTTACTTCCTAATCTAAGTAATTTAGGTTGAGTTTCTTAAATATTACAATAGCATGTGTATTGCTTAGGTTTCGGTGATCTTTTCGTAAAACCTTAACCTTAAAAGTCCTCTAAGTCGGGCAAACCATCACAAGGTGCTGACCATTTTCTTCTAAGTTTCCCTTTATCAACCCTTGAGGACCTCAATTAATGAATATATGTTGTAATTAGAATTTTATATGTTAATATTACTAGACTTGCTTCATTATTATAAATTTTGTTGTTATTTGCTTTTTGTAGCTAACATGTTTGATGAAAGCTTTGAATGAATGAAATGCTTAAATTAAAGGCTTCTACATTACATTGATAGGTTGCTTAATATATATCTAGAATCCTTTGGTTAATAAATATTTATGCTTGACTCGCCTTATTATTCTATGAATTGTTAAATACTGCCTAATGATTAGAATTGCGATTCTTGTGAAATCGACTTTGCAAAATGTTTAAGTCAAATGGGTAGCCCCGCATTGGGTCAGCCACTCCAGGCTTGTTCGATCGACCGAGGTTGAACACGGCGACTGACAGTAGCTAGACTACATGAGATGTTTGCACCCAATGCCGGTTGTGACAGGGTTCTCCCATGTCAATTGGATCAGTCTAATGCATGGTTGATCATATTGTATTCATAATGTATGATAACTCTCAATTGAATGTAGGATACCATCGTCTCCCTTGAATGAATCTATTTATAACCATTAGAGTTGTGATCCTACAAGACTCATGAGCTAAGAATGGTGATATGTGACACTATATTTAAGTTGTCGGCCTACGCTACAGTGACGAGCCTCCCTGTAATGATTATTAAGTAATGATGAAAGCAATATGTCTGTTGTGTGTGATTGAATAGGGTGGCAAACCCAAAACGGATTAAGGGACACGGTTGAGTAATCTTTACGGCTGCTACAAGTATCGTGATCTGAATGAAACACATGATATAATGGTGGTACCCTAGCTTCCCCAATATGCTGAATGAATAAGACCTGATAGCTCACTAGCTAATCATGCATATAATTCGCACTTATTGGTAATGCTGGTGACGAGCCACATTACACTAGTATAGGTAGTTTGCGAATGGAGTCAGAGTCGTATGATGAGGGAGCGTTGGTATTTATGAAATAGGCGTTAAAGTTGTTTGTTGGGAGAGTGTTGGATTATAAGACTCATGCATCATTCCATTATAACATTAATGCACCTGAAAAGATTATATATGAAGTGTTTATTTACCTGTGCTATCATTACCTATGGTGATTGAGTTGATAACATGTACAACTTAGAATAAATGGAACCACAGAGTTGATCACTTACTCTCACTCTGAGATGATGTTTTAAAACACAAACTAGATATTATTGTATATACAAGGGTTACTGAGGACGATGCATTGGAGGACACGTATATAGATCCCAAGGAGTTCTCATACTTTCAGCTATCTGATGGGCAGTTGTAATTGGCTCACCGCTCATCTAAATTTGGCGGTTATTCTTTTTGTTGTATAGACTTTAAACCTGACATATTATCTATTTATTTTGAAACTATATATTGGGCCCCATCTGTGGACCCTATGCTCTAAATGGATGTATATTATATATTTTGGGATTGTTACTTGTTGTAGATACATTTACTTCTGTAACGCCCTGAAAATCGGGGGTCGAGAATAAACTCCACTCCCGAGTTCCAACGCATCACTTATGCAATATAGATAATGATGATTAAATGTCATCTGTGTTAGTGCATTAAACATGAATGGGATTATACCAAAACAACATATCATACTCCAGAGACAGCTAAATTATGCAAGCGAAAGAACTGTGATAGATATATAAAATATATAAACTGTTGTAAGTCTCCAGAGTGTGAACATGTTATCAGGTTACATATATACATGTATACTTCCCAAAATGGACCAAAATGAATATACATGTGTGTTTCAAAAAGACAAAATAGCAAGTGTAATGACATCTAGTCAACATCCTAGAAATCTCCGTCGATCAGGACACGGCTCACATGAAGCCGCCTGAAAACTGCATGTTGGAGAATGCCTCCTTATCGTCTTTGAAGTCCGGCTCCACCTCGTAGGCTGAGCCATCACCTGCAGCTAAGACAGAGTCTAGTTGGTGTGTACAACACCATCCCAGAAAGTGGGAGTGAGTGATCAACTCAGTGAAACTATAAAGCAAAGGTTAACATGTTATCAATTCAGTCAAGCAGTAATGGTAAAGCAGTACAACACTCATATCCTAAGTACTCTTGTTAATGCAAGAATGATATGAAATAATGATGCATGCCCTCGCCTACGCTCCCTCAGCGACTTCATCTCACGATCGCGGCATGCAACTCTTCCTCAGTGCTTGACCTACTACGCCAAAGGCACACGCAATGCGGTGCATGCACGTGATTAGCCAAATTCTTACTTAGGTTTATTCACATAGCAGGGTTGGGAAGCTAAGGTACCTCCCTCATATCATTTCTCAAACAATGATCCATTCTAGGGTTATCAGTCCTAGTGATATCATATGATGTTGCGGTTCTAGGTCACTACAAAGGGCTCGTCAACTGATCAGTGTAGGCCTAGTTTATACTATAGTCGCTACGGGAAGGCTCGTCGCCTCAACGCAGCCTCAGAGTACGCTCGAGGTCACTACAAAGGGCTCGTCACCTGATCAGTGTAGGCCGACAGCTCAAATACAGTGTCTCATACCACCGTATTTGGATCACGAGTTTGGGTTGCTCATTGGACACTACGGGGAGGCTCGTCGCCCCAACGTAGGCCGACAGCTTGACTACGGTGTCCCATACCACCATGTCCGGCTCATGAGTCTTAGCGGGTCGAGGTACCAAGGTTAACAGGGTTTCCACTAGTAAGTTGGTACGTTAGATTCAAGCAGTAGCGTCCATACATGGTGAACATACATTGGGTCAATCGTGTTACTTGACGAGCTCGATTAGTACGAGCGCACATCGAGTTGATTGACATAAAGTGCGTAAGCACTCCGTGTGGCCTAACCACTGTCGACAACCAAAGTACGACTCGGATTCATCGAACGCGTCTTATGTGGCGAAACAACCTCAGCCAATGATTCGGGAGCTATTACCGATTGCCTGGACTAGGTCATAGCTCCAATCACACTTAGTTGCAATTTATACATCACATATGATATGTGTAGCAACATTAAACAACAATTCAACATTTCAAGCATTTGAGCATTTCATGAAACACATAGTACACATGTTATCTCACATATACATTACATCCATCAATCGCATAGTAGTAAGATAGGTTACATAAGGAAAACTATAATTATAGAGAAGAGGATTGAGAATTCTATCTTAGCACCCTCGTTACATACGTTTAAACAAGCGATTTCTCATTCAGGCATTTTATCAAACACTTAGACTACACATATTACTCACATGTGATAGACTAGTTATAACATACATCCTGGCAAGCCCCTTTACAAAAGGGTTGCCACATACACAATAAGCATATATCCATAGTTAATAATCATGGCAAGCGCAAATTCAAATTCCATATTCATTCAGTCATATCAACAAACACATGGAATACATTATATTCAACATAGTTCATATGTATGTATAAAATGCGGGAAACATCGTATCTAAGCATGTGATAACAATCAAGTCAGTCATAAATCATTAATTGACATTAAAAGCCTTGAAAACCATAACCTAGACGTTTATAGTCCGCACCTTTCGCCGGTAAATGAGTAACAGACTCAGTTTGTATACCGAGTCTGTGTCTACGGCACAACGATAACCCACAATATGAAATAGGTTAGCTATTTCATCCCTTACACTATTTGGAACTCTAGAACAGGTTAGGGTTAGGATTTCTTACCTAAGAACGGGATCAGAATTGCCAGAATAGCAATACCGATGCAATAGTTAAGCACGTGGAATGACAGGTAAGAAACCCTGGATCAAACTCCAACTCTCTCTCTCACTTTCTCTCTCTTTCCTTCTCTCTTTTCTCTTTAGGGTTGCAAATTCGTATGTGAAGAGAGGGTGAGGGTTTAAGGTCCTTATATAGGCTCATAACTGATCGGAATTGCCCCAAGGCCATGGTATACTTAGGTTATAGCCAAATGAGGGCTGTTTCGATCCAACAGAGCACTTCTGGAGGCCTCTTTTCTACGTGCGGTCAGACTTAAGCTCCCTGACATTGAATCTAGGTCGAGTTAAGTTTTTGGTCCAATCGGATTTACAGATCGACCGTGGCGGACCAGTTTCAGTTCAACGATCACCGACACTCGATCAGGGCCACAAGTATACTGACATGTGTATGAAATTTTTCCTGATCTGAGGGTGTAATTAAGTCAGATTCTGATGGTCTGAATCCTTATATTTGGCCTGCAAGTGAATGACTCAATTCACTTAAATCTGAGCACATTTCCTAAATATATTCGCGTTTCTCATACACTTTACTCTGGGCTCAAGTTGTGCATTTCCGGACACTGTTAGGACTTGATTTCTGAGATGGTTGTCAAGCCCAGCAATGCGGTCATAATTGTTTAGTTTCGCAGAATATATTTAGGAAATGTGCTCAGATTTAAGTGAATTGAGATTTAAGAATCTCATGTGAGAGAGAGAAAGACAGGGAGAGAAGAAGGGTCCTAATTTCTCTCCCTGTCTTTCTCTCTCTCACATGAGATTCTTCGTCCAAGGCCTTCGATGATGTGCTCCCCACGTCTAAAAACCCTTTTTATAGCTGCTGGAGTGGAGAAAATCGAATTTGAAAAGCTGTCGCACGCGCAACGAAAGTCTTTTCGTAGCCAAGTTCGGGGCTTCGAAACACAACACTTTCCTCGCTCAAATTCCAAAACAACACCGTCCCTTAGGACTTTCTTGGGTCCTCTACATGATGAAAGGTTCAGATCTACCATATGATCAAAGATGGTGGCCCACAATCGCCTGAAAAACCGGATTTCCTAATATGTGCGAAACCTTTCGCACCCTTTCGCTGTCGTGGTCGGTGGGCCCCATAGAAGTATTTTCTGAGAAATCCACCCCGTCCATTGCATTCAGAACAAAATTTCAGTCAAGAATGGGTAGTTTTGAATGTCCATTGACGCGGCCCAGAGAAGAAATCACAAAAAGATCAGTTTTGAACATTGCAGGGCAGTCCATTTGTGGCCTCTGTATCGCACACGTGTGCACGCATGGGTGTAAAGTATCAGCATGGTTTTGAAGCTTTCGAACCTCTCTACACGGTGGACGGATTGGATGAGCAGTATGGGTGATGGGTGGGGAGCACTAGCGTTCGCAAAACGGCCCAGCCGTCCGTTCGCAGGCAGCGCAAAACGGAAGTTGCCGTTTTGGATTTTGAAGGTCGGGCGCTGTCGTGTTCGGTGGTCTCCACAGTGACACATTTGTAGAAATCCGACCCGTTCATTGGATTCCTGGCGCAATTTCAGTCAGGAAGGAGTAGTTTTCATGGAGTTTTTGTGCTGTCCACTGTATAAAATCAATTCACCATCCATCCAGCGTTTTTCGACGATCCACGTGTTTTCGTATGCATGGGGCCAAAACGCCACCATGGATAGGATCTTCCCATCCCTATGGAGCATATGGACGGTCCGGATCATCCGTTTGGATGATGGGTGGGGTCCACTATCAAAACTCATTCCGGTTAGTGCGGACGCTGTTGAAAGAAACGGATTTTTCTGTTTCTGTGAAAAAGAGTCGGTCAAAGCTGGGTTTGACTGGCTCTTCGTTGCTGTACACAGCTAGTGCACTTGTGCACTATGCACACTCAACTATGTGGGGTCCACCTTGATAGTTATAGAAAATCTAATCCGACCATCTATTTTCTCACCTCATAAAACCGGATGAGACCAAATTTGAAGCATATCCAGATTGTAGGTGGGCTCAGAATCAACGGTTTGTGGGCTGATTTGTCCGTTGGACCACTTTCCGAGATATTCAATGATTGAAATTTAATATATACGGTTAATTTACGGCCCCCATCACATGTATGAAGTTTCGAGTCAATCGGATGGCGGGAACCATGTGATCTTGCATTTTGCACCAATTTCAGGCCTCTTTAACGTGAACGGCTTGATTTTCTCGGATCCTTGGCATGTAAATTCTTCAATATCGGTCCTCTGGAGTTCGTCCCTTGCTGTGGTGATTTTAGAACATCAAATACACACTTTTAGCACCTTTTTGTAGTCCACACTTGCAAATGTACCTTGCATCATAAACACGATTAAATTAGGCTTTTAAACGGTGACATGTTCATAAATCCGGTAATAACTGGGGTCTAATATGCAATATTTGACCCTCAATATACACCACCACCCCTACTCGATCCAGGATCTAGAATGAGCCAATGAATCTCGGCATGAGTTTCCCCTTCTTCCCAAATCAAAGGACTCCCTTCATGGGGGAAACTTTCAGAAACACATGGTCCCCGACTTCGAACTCTAACTGTCGCCGCCTCGTATCGGCATAGCTCTTCTGTTTGCTCTGCGCTGTTAGAAGTAGACGCCTAATAATGTCGATCTTCTCTGAGGTCGCCTGTACTAACTCGGGGCCAATTAAGATTTTCTTGCCAACCTCTGCCTAGTTATGCGGTGCCCGACAGGGACGCCCATACAGTGCCTCATAGGGAGTCATGCCAATACTCACCTGGAAGCTGTTGTTATAGGCGAACTCTGCATAAGGAAGACAGTTATCCCAACTGTCCTTGAAATTAAGCACACGAGCTCGCAACATGTCCTCTAACACCTGGTTTACCCGTTCCGTCTGCCCGTCAGTCTGTGGGTGGAACGAGGTACTAAACTTTAACTTCACACCCATTGCTTCCTGGATAAGAGTCCAGAAGATAGATGTGAATCACGCGTCTCGATCTGACACAATCTCCAGAGGAACTCCATGCAGACGTACAATTTCCTTGATATACAACCTGGCCAACTCGTTTGCTGAGTTTGAAACTCTGATAGGGAGGAAATGAGCCGATTTCGTCAACCGGTCTATGATCACCCAAATGGAATCATGACCCTTCCTCGTCTTCGGTAGCCCAGAGATGAAATCCATAGAGATGAAGTCCCACTTCCATTATGCTATGGGCATGGGATGAAGTAGTCCAGGAGGTCGGCGATGCTCTGCCTTGACCTGCTGGCACGTGAGACAACCGGACATGTAATCTGCTATGTGAGCCTTCATGTTGTCCCACCAGTACGACCCTTTCATATCTCGGTACATCTTCATGCTACCTGGATGCATAGTCAGCTTCGAATTGTGCGTTGCCTCAAGAACTTTCCGTCTTAAATCATGAATGTTTAGGACGCATAGGCGGCCACGGTAATGCAAACCCCCATCCGTACCAACTCTCCATTCGGCGTCTTCGTCGTCACTAGCCTTTGTCCTCATCTCCTCTAACTACTTGTCCTCTCGCTGAGCCACTATGATTCGGTCATCAACCAGTGGCTGCACTCGAATATGCGCGATACTCTCAAACGGTTCCTCTACCGTGAGCTTCTGCTCAAAGTCACGCATAAATTCCACCATATTCCATTCCTCCACCATCAGCGGAGCCGCAAATGCTATCACCTTCTTGCGGCTCAATGGGTTTGCCACAAGGTTGGCCTTGCCAGGATGGTAGGAGACCTCGAATTTGAAGTCCTTCAAGGTTTCCATCCATCGCCGCTGCCTCATATTCAGGTTCCGCTGAGTGAATATGTATTGAGGCTCTTATGGATGAGCTCGAACTCCTCTCCGTAGAGGTAATGTCTCTAGAGCTTCAATGCAAAGATGACGGCTGCCAACTCTATGTCGTGTGTTGGGTAGTTCTTCTCGTGTTTCCTCAACTGTTTCGAGGCGTAAGCAATTATCCTGTCCTTCTGCATAAGGACACAACCCAAACCAACATGAGACACATCAGTGTATATCATATACTTGACCCCTTGCTCTGGCAATACTAACACAGGGGCGGATGTCAACTTGTCCTTTAGCTCCTGAAAAGTTGCTTCTGCCTTCTCGTTCCAGGCGAACTTAAGATCCTTCCGTGTCAACTGAGACAAAGGTCTGGCTATCTTGGAGAAATCTTAAATGAATCGTCGATAGCATTCTGCCAGACCAAGAAAACTCCTCACCTCAGTAACCAAACCGGGCTGTTCCTAGTCCTGAACCGCGGCTACCTTAGCAAGGTCCACCGCTATTCCTTCCTTGGACACCACATGTCGCAGGAACTTGACTTTTTCTTTCCGGAAGTCGCACTTCTTGTATTGTGCAAACAACTGGTGCTTCCTAAGCGTACCAAGAACTGCTTGCAGGTGTTCTTCATGCTCCTCTCGACTTTTAGAATATATCAGGATGTCATCTATAAACACGATGACGAATCGGAAGAGATATGGCCGAAACACCCTGTTCATCAGGTCTATGAACACGGCCGGTGCGTTTGTGAGTCCAAATAACATCATAAGGAACTCGTAGTGCCCAAAGCTGGTCCTGAACGCTGTCTTCTACACGTCCTCATCCCTGACTCGCAACTGGTGATACCCTGACTGTAAGTCGATCTTCGTAAAATACTGCGCTCCTCTCTACTGATCAAATAGATCATCTATCCTGGGCAAAGGGTACTTGTTCTTCACCATCACTTGGTTCAATCTGCGGTAATCAATACACAACCGCAATGACCCATCCTTCTTCTTCACAAACAACATAGGTGCTCCCCAAGGAGATACACTCGGTCGTATGAAGCCAGCATCCAACAGATCATCGATCTATTTCCTCAACTCCTCCATTTCACATAAAGGCATACAATACGTCGGGAATGAAATGGGCGTAGCACCAGGCGCTAGGTCAATGGTGAAATCAATCTCGTGTCGAGGAGGTAGCCCCAGTATCTTACTGAACACCTCCTCAAAATCCCGAACTACAGGCGTGTTTTCAAGTGTCAGGCCATCAACATTCTTTAGTAACGAAGCATAACAAAGAACTCAAAAAGGGCAACTGACCTGCACAGGAAATGTAAAGGGCATGCCCTCAGGCCCGTATGCTGTCACTAGACGAGTCTCGCAATCAATCTCGGCCCTCACGTCGGTTAGCCAATCCATACCAAGGATGACGTTGAAATGGTATATCGTGGTGACAATCAGGTCAATGCATATCGTCTTGCTCCCTAGATCTATCAAGCAACCCTCACACAGTTTGGTGGCATCTGTAAAAGTCCCTGGTGCTGCGATAACTTGCACCCCAACCATCGGGGTCGTATTCAACCCTAAGCGCTTGACTGTAGAATATGATATCACTAAAATAGTGGATCCCGTATCCACCAACAGAAATATAGGGGTACCTTCAATGTGGGCAGTGAGCTCGAAGGCCAAAGGTACGGTAGCTATAGAATCAGGCGCTTCCGCTGTAAGTGCATGGACGCGCGCCTGCTGAGATCGGTTGGGCTAAGGTGGCATAGGTCGTTGAGGTGGCCTAAATCGAGGCGCAGGGGGCCGGAATGATGGATGAGCTGGTGCCGACCGCAGAGGTGGTACTGATATGGTCTGAGGAACCTGACGGTTGATTCTCTGCGGTGGTGAGAAGCCGCAATCTCGCATCTTGGTAAAACAGTTTACTTCGAGTGGCCCGACCTCTTACAATGGGCACACCACACATCTGGTCGTCTCGTTGGGGCGGGTAAAGCCATAAGCCTCGATGGTGAATCTATAAGCGACCTCTTACTGAGGAATGGTCTGCTCGGAAGATCCGGTCGCGGCCTAGGAGCCACAGGTGCTCGCATACAGGATTGCTTGTCCTCGTGCTTCTCAGCTCGCATAGACATGCACACTAGCTCAGCATAAGTGGGTATGCTAGCGCAGCACATCTTCGAGCATATTTCAGGCCCTAGGCCCTCAAAAATTGCCGCATTCGCATCGGTTGGTTAGTTAATATCAAGGGAATGTATCGGCCTAGCTCCGTGAAGTTGTTCTCATACTCAGCCACCGTCATCCCTCCCTGACAGAGGCGAAGAAACTCACTTTCCTTCTCATGCCGATAAGTGAGGGGATAATACTTCTTATGGAAGCGGGTCTCAAAAGCTGCCCACATCTACACGTATCCAATGATAGTAGTTCGTAGGACACTGTCCCACCAGAGGCTAGCCTCTTTCTCTACCCACTGGGATCTTGAACTGCAAGGGCTCCAGTTAGGTTCTCGAATGTGGGCGTAGAAGGCTCGGACAGTGCCCACATTTGTGCGGTACTTGCCCTCGAACATGGGACCCCACCCGGCCTCGACCAGGCGGTCCATCAACAGATAGTCTCCAAATAGCCTCTTGTCCACATGTGCTTCAAAAAAGACCCTACGACTCTCATATCTCCCATGGGACAAATCAGCCAGCAAGGTTCTTGAGAGAGGAGCCTGCGGATCGAGGTCCCGCTTAGTCCATATCTCTCGTTCAACGCTAGAACTAGCGGCGGTGCCTCTTGGCCTCCTCAAATGAGTAGGGAGACTAGGCCCGACCTCATCCATATGAGTCCTCTTCTTTCCCATGAGGGAAAGAAGCGTGGAAATGGAGAAGATGGCCATCACAAGTTCTAAAAGGGCCATGGAAAATGAAAGAAAATAGGGAAATGGGATGGTTTCTTGGGTTCCCACGGATTTGAGACACAAAGTGGGGTTTGAATGCTCAAATGAAAGGGAAAGAAGGAGAGCAACAACTGTGGAAGAAGGTTTTGAAGGGGTGGTGTAGGTGGTGCACGAAAATGGAAGAAGTGCTCGGAGGGGGGCGGGGGGTTTGAGTGGAGATTTGGGTGATTTAGTGAGAAAAAGAGAGCTTGGAGGGGTAGGTTATGAAGATGGGAAGTATTGGGAGGGGTTTCAACCGACCTAACACACATCAGTGGTCCACACAACGCCCTAGAGGTGTCGGCCCGAACCAGCCTGCCAGGCGGTGAGGCCTCGCGGAACTGGTGAGGCCCTCGCCGACCTCTAGACAAACCGGCTATGGCTTGCTGTGGGAAGAGGTCCTCCTGCCCCCTGGAACCTAAAAACATGTGGGACCCACTCTGGGTGCCCCTGGACATGCCCCATTAGGCCCCCGACTCCATTTTGAGTCGTTTCGGGTAATTTCGAGTATTTTCTGATGTATATTCTCATTTTATCGATTGTTGAAGGCTGGGATGGGATAAATCGTGGTCTATACACATCGATTGACGGTCTAGGGTTGATTCGGGATCACTTCACGTGATCACGGGTGTGTACGGGCCCGATCTCAGCGGCCGATTTCGGTGAATTTCGCCAATTGGAGAAACTGAGAATTTTATGCTTGTTTCTATATTATATCGAATACTCCTAGGTCAAAATACGTCAGCGTACGTTGTGTGACCATAACTCAGGTCTATTTTAATCCAAATCATGCTCTGATACCAACTTGTAACGCCCTGAAAATCGGGGGTTGAGCATAAGCTCCACTCCCGAGTTCCAACGCATCAATTATGCAACATAGATAATGATGATTAAATGTTGTCCGTGTTAGTGTATTAAACATGAGTGAGATTATACCAAAACAACATATCATACTCCAGAGACAACTAAATTACGCAAGCGGAAGAACTGTGATAAATATATAAAATATATAAACTGTTGTAAGTCTCCAGAGTGCGAACATGTTACCAGGTTACGTATATACATGTATACTTTCCAAAATGGACCAAAAATGAATATACATGTATGTTTCAAAAAAATAAAATAGCAAGTGTAATGACATCTAGTTAACATCCTAGAAATCCCCGTCGATCAGGACACGACTCACATGAAGCCGCCTAAAAACTGCATGTAGGAGAATGCCTCCTTGTTGTCTTCGAAGTCCGGCTTTGCCTTGTAGGCTGAGCCATCACCTGCAGCTAAGACAGAGTCTGGTTGGTGTGTACAACACCATCCCAAAACGTGGGAGTGAATCAGTAATGTAAGAATGATATGAAATAATGATGCATGCCCTCGCCTACGCTCTCTTAGCGACTTCATCTCACGATCGCGGCATGTAACTCTTCCTCAGTGCTTGACCTGCTACGCTAAAGGCACACGTAATGCGATGCATGAACGTGATTAGCCAAGTTCTTACTTAGGTTTATTCACACAGCAGGGTTGGTGTAACGACTCAAAAAATTTCGTACAATGGCCCGAGTACCACCTCAGGCAGAAATCGCTTAGGATCAAATCCATTAGAAATTTGACAAAGTTAACTAAGTGCTAAACTAGATTCGCCTGGTAAGAGGCCTCGTGCTGATTCGCCTCCCAGGATGTTCAGAGCAGGCCTTTCCTTGGCAAGAGGCCTCGTGCTGATTCGCCTCGCAGGATCGCAGCGCCAGTGGCTCCGATGAGGTGCCCTGTTGTGACCTGTACATACTGCGGGAAACTAGGTCATCCTGCTGGGAGCTGTTTTGCACGGATGAGGGATAGCGGGTTCTCTCCGCCGCAGATGATTGATCGCTCTCGCCCACAGGCTCTATCGGCTCCACCACTTCGGATGACACCTGCATATCCATCCTTTCGACCTCCTGCATCGCATTTCAGGCCGTCTCAACGGCCCATGGTTCCACAGCCGAACCGTCAGCAGCAGGCTCGAGTGCATGCGCTGGTAGCTGAAGCACCTGAGACATCGATTACGGCCCCGATGACTTTTGAGGGTACGACCCATGTTCGAGGTACACCCGTCTCCTTGTTGGTGGACACTGGGTCTACTACTTCTATCATTTCCTGTGCGGCAGTTAAGCGCCTAGCTTTACCTACTACTCCCATGAAGGGAATGAGACTCACTACTGCTACTGGGACCTTTTCGGATGTCACACGGACGTGTGAGGCTTGCCCAGTAAACTTGGGTAGCAGGACAGTATTCATTGACCTCATTATTGCCCCACTATGACACTCCAACATTATCTTCGGTATGAACTGGCTCACCAAGATGAAGGCAGAGATTGATTGCGATAATCGGGTTGTGACAGCCAACGGACTTGATGGCACGGTCTTTGCTTTTCCAGTACAGGTTAGTTGGCCATGTCGTCTTGGATTTGAAGTTCGCCTGGAATCAGAAGGCAGAAGCAACTTTTTAGGAGCTGAAGGACAGACTGAGGTCCGCCCTTGTGCTAGTATTGTCAGAGCAAGGGGTTAAGTACACGATATATACTGACACGTCTCGCATTGGTTTGGATTGTGTCCTTATGCAGAAGGACATGGTGATGGCGTATGCCTCGAGACAATTAAGGAAGCACGAGGAGAATTACCCTACACACGACCTTGAGTTAACAACTGTCATCTTTGCATTGAAGCTTTGGAGACATTACCTCTGCGGAGAGGAGTTCGAGCTTTTCTGCGACCAAAAGAACCTTAGGTATATATTCACACAGCGAGACTTGAATATGAGGCAGCGCAGATGGATGAAAACCATAAAGGACTTCAAGTTCGAGGTTTCCTACCATCTTGGCAAGGCCAACCTTGTGGCGGATGCGTTGAGCCGCAAGAAGGCTATTGCATTTGCGGTTCTTCTGATAATAGCAGAGTGGGATATGCTAGAGTTCGTGCGGGACTTCGAGCAGAAACTCACCGTGGAGGAGCCATTTGAGTGTGTCACGCACGTTCGGGTGCGACCACTTATTGATGGTAGGATTATTGAGGCCCAGAAGGGCGATGAGCGGTTGTCTGAGCTTTGAGAGCAAGCTAGCGACGCCGAGGACTCTGAGTGGAGAGTTGGCACAGATGGGGGTATACGATACCGTGACCGCTTATGCGTTCCTGATATTCATGACTTGCGACAGGAGCTCTTCGAGACTGCCCACAAATCGAAGCTTGAGATGCACCCTTGTAGCACGAAGATGTACCAGGACATGAGACGGTTTTATTGGTGGGACAGCATGAAGACCCACATAACAGAGTATGTTTCTCGTTGTCTGACGTGCCAGCAGGTCAAGGTAGAACATCGCCGACCTCCTGGACTGCTTCAGTCCATGTCGATAACTGAATGGAAGTGAGACTTCATTTCCATGGATTTCATATCGGGGTTGCCGAAGACGAGGAAGGGACATGATTCCATTTGGGTGATTGTGGACCGGTTGACCAAATTGGCCCATTTTCTCCCTATCAGAGTCACGAACTCTGCAAACGAGTTGGCTAGGCTGTACATCAGAGAGATTGTACATCTGCATGGAGTTCCCTTAGAGATCATGTTGGACAGAGATGCGCGGTTCACGTTTATCTTTTGGACTCGTATCCAGGAAGCGATGGGTGTGACATTGAAGTTTAGTACTGCATTTCACCCTCAGACCGACGGGCAGACAGAGCGAGTGAATCAAATTTTAGAGGATATGTTGCGTGCATGTGTCTTGGACTTCAAGGACAGTTGGGATGACTGTCTTCCTTATGCAGAGTTCGCGTACAACAACAACTTCCAGGCGAGTATTGACATGGCTCCATATGAGGCCTTGTATGGTCATCCTTGCAGAGCGCCGCATTGCTGGGCTGAGGTTGGCGAGCGCAGCTTGATTGGGCCAGAATTGGTACAGGCGACCTCGGAGAAGATCGACATTATCAGGCGTCGACTTCTTACAGCACAGAGCAAACAAAAGAGTTACGCCGATACGAGGCGTTGACCGCTTGAGTTCGAGGTCGGAGATCATGTATTCCTCAGAGTTTCCCCTATGAAGGGAGTACTTCGGTTTGGGAAGAAGGGGAAGCTCACACCGAGGTTCATCGGTCCGTTTCAGATACTTGATCGAGTGGGTGTTGTGGTATATCGTCTCGCTTTGCCCACACCACTTACTGCTGTTCATAACGTATTTCATGTCTCTATGCTGAAGAAGTACGTTCCTGATCCTTCACACATTATCAGATGGGAGCAGATACAATTGAGCGAGGATGCTACATATGTGCTGCGCCCGACACATATCCATGACAGGAAGGAGCAGGTACTGCATAGTAAAGTGATTCCACTCGTGAAGGTACTGTGGACGCATCATACAGAGGAGGAAGCTACCTGGGAGACAGAAGCCGAAATTCGAAAGAACTATCTCAGCTCCTCGAGGAATACAAAAAGGTACTAATTTCGAGGATGAAATTTTTCATTAAGGGGGGTAGATTGTAACGACTCGAAAAATTCCGTACAATGGCCCGAGTACCACCTCAGGCAGAAATCGCTTAGGATCAAATCCTTTAGAAATTTGACAAAGTTAACTAAGTGTTAAACTAGATTACCCATGAAATCCATTTGAATCACTTTAAATACGATCTGCAAGACCCAAAACTTGTAGAATCATTGACGCTAGGTTACCCTAAAATCTAGGATCAAACTCATTACCCGACTGCTCTCGGGAGCACATTGAAACTCCGTATCAGATCTGGACCGCACATCGAAAGTCCGAATAATACGAAGTTATAGACTTAGGACCTCCTCGCTGGGCTTGACAACCATCTCGGAAATCAAATCCAGACAGTGTCCCACGGCTATTCGCTTGAGTCCGGAGCGAGGAGTGTGAGAAACATGAAAATAATTCTAAGATAAATAAGGATTTATGAAATCTGGCATGTGACGCTTACGGATCAGTATTGAGCAACCTGACCGTCAGAATCTGACCCAAATACACCCTCGGATCGGGAAAAATTTCATATACATGGCAGTGTACTTGAAATCCCCGATCGAGGTCCGCTGACCGTTGAACTGAAACTGGTCCGCCATTTCTTATCTGGAAACCCTACTGGAACGAAAACTTAATGGTACCTAGATCCAGTATTAGTGAGCTTAAGTCCGACCTTTGGCTCAAGGGGGCCTGCCAGAAGTGCTCCGTTGAGCTGGAACAGGCTCACTTTTGTTATAACCTAAGTATACCTTGACTTTAAGTCTGTTTTGGTGTGATTTTAGGCTATATAAGGGCCTTCGAACCCTCTCTCATTCAGCCATACGAATTTGAGAAAAATCCTAGGAGAGAAGAGAAAAAAGGGAGAAAGTTAGAGAGTTGTGGGAGGATTCTTCCTACACTTTTTCCCTGCCGCTACACAAGCTTCACCACTCCATTCTCATCACTTTTCCGGCGATTTCGACCTCGTTTCTAAGTAAGAAACCCTAACCCTAATCTGTTTTGGGGTTGTGATAGTTGTAGGTTATGAAATAGCTAACTTATTTCATTCTATAGGTTACCAAACTGCCGAATACGAAAGCTTAGCAAACCTATCGGATTCGTTACGATTCTACGACGAAAGGTGCGGACTTTAGGTGTATAGGTTATGGTTTTCAACACTTTCAATGTCAGATAATGACAGATTCATGATCTGTATGTAATTGCACATGTACAAAGTGTTGTCCGTTTCGCTTTTCGGTTATACGATAACTATGTTAAATATATTGTATTCCTAGTATTTGTAAAAAGTACCGTATACGTATAAATTTTGGAATTGTGTTTGCCAGGATTATTTGCTGTATGAACATATTATATATGTGTAAAATACTTGCTTGGCGAAAGGGCTCGCCCTAATACATGTTTTGCTAATATACACTATGTATGTTGAAATAGTGTATTCTAAGTGTTTGTGAAAATGCTTGTGAGAGTAAGTGCTTAGATGATGGTGCTTTAGGTGGGTGTTGAGATGGGATTCTCAATCACCTTAGAAACGTATATGATTTCCTCTATGATTGGGTGTTTAATTTAATCGCTTACTATGAAATATGTGTTTGTATTTCTTTTTTACATTGTGCTTTGTAACATGCTTTATGACATGTTTGTTAACATGCTTGAATTACTTTGTTTATTACGCTTTACTCCACATGCTCTGAATAAGGATTGATTGCGCTTGGGACTATGATTATAGTTCAGACAATCGGTACCAGACTTGAGTTCGTGGTTGAGATTCATTTCCCCACGTAGGATGTGTTTGACGAACTCGAGTCGTACTTCCGTTGGCGACAGTGGTTAGGCCACGCGAAGTGCTTATACACTTCATGTCGTTCAGTTGATTGTGCGCTCGAGCTAGTCAGGCTCGTCAAGTAACCCAATACGTCTAATGTATGTTCACCATGTTTGGATGGTACTGCTTGAACCTAAGGTACTAACCTTACCAGTGAAATCCCGTTAACCATGGTACCTCGATCCGCTAAGACTCATGAGCCGGGCATGGTGGTATGGGACACTGTGGCCGAGCTATCGGCCTACGCTGGGGCCACGTGCCTCCCCGTAGTGATCAGTGAGCAACCTTGACTCGTGAGCCGAATACGGTGGTATGGGACACTGTATTCGAGCTGTCGGCCTACACTGATTAGTGACGAGCCTTTAGTAGTAACCTCGAGCATACTCTGAATTTGCGGTGAGGCGACGAGTTTTGCGGCGGTGTATAGAGTATGAACTAGGCCTGTATCAATTTAGTGATGAACTGTTAAAAAGGTGATTGGGGAATGGTGTAACGGTTGCGTGTAACAGCCCTGACAGCCTTTGCAGTGACCTAGAACCACACTATCGTATGAGATTATCTAGGTTTGACAACCCTAGAATGGATCATGTTTGGGAATGTGTAATGCCCCGAAAAATTGGGAGTCGTGCATAGACTCGACTCCCGAGTTCCCGAGTGTCACTTATCATGCATTTATGGTTTTTATGATTAATCAAATTTAACTGCGCAATTTGGAATTACCTGAGGCACGAAGCACAATCACACCAGTCTACTGAAATGAAGGATAACTCACATATATACAGGTCCAAAAATAATAAAGGGTCACCCAAGGCGTTGCTCAACAGAATTACAAAAGAAGGCTATGTCCAAAAAGAATAAAGCTGAGCTCGCGGCTCAGCAAATCCAAATCCAACCCGATCAAGCCGATGGAGAGCCGCCCATCAGCTGCAAGTTGGAGAGCCCGTCCTCCTCGTCCAAGCTCGCCTCGCTAGGCTCCTCATGCCCTGAGTCACCTGCATCTATGAATGGGTCTGGTTGGTGTTTTAAAACACCGTCCCAGAGTGGGAGTGAGTGATCAACTCAGTGTGAACTATTGGTCTCAAGTTACAACAGGCATCAATTGTAATATGAACTTAATGAAAAACAAACAATCATCAACACCTAATAACTCTTATTTAAAATGCATGCATGCGGAATAATATGATGCATGCCCTCGCCACAACACTCCTTTAAGCGACTCCATCTAACGATCGCATATGACAGCACTCCCTCAGAGCGACCTCGACTTCCGAAAAATCGTATGGGAAGAGGGGTGCCCAAATGAAGTCTTTTTATAATGCCAGTTTTGGTGCAATTGGCCCCAAGTGTTGGGTCTTTACTATATTAACCCTATGGGAGAGTTTTTCTAGCCTCAAGGGCCCACTATGGGGTGTACTAGTCGACATACTCCACAGGATAGTTAGTTCTAATGATGATCTACGTATGGACACAATCGGCCCGCCATTTCGACGCGCCGATCGATAGATATGATTAGAAGTCTGTTCAACAGTCACCGATGGTCGATCGGGGCCGCGGCTATACGGATATGAGGAGGGAAATATCATTACTCGATGTGTGAAGTTTGGTCACAAATCGACGGTCTAAAATACTCAACTTTGCATACGAGTGAACGACTCAAATCACTTAAGTTCCCACAATTTTCCAAACTAGCCTTCTAGGGCTCCTTATTGAAGTTGGGGTGGTCCTAACGCCCCCCAGGCCGCCAATTTCGGTGGGTAGGTGTCTTATGGCCCAATTAGGGCCCATATAAAATTTGGGGACAAACGGATGAACAGATATAGGGTCTGAGTAAGCGATTTCGTCCCTTAAGTGGCTCTACGAGGGCCATTTTGGTGATTGAAGCGGTTCTGGAGGCCCTCTGACCATGAAACTTATAGGATAGGGTCTCCATGGCCCGATGAGAGACCACGCAAAATTTTGGGGACGATCGGATATGGGGTTTGGTCATACGGGTCCGATTCGCGATCAACGGTCATCGTGCCATGATCGGGACCCAAATTTGGTGGACAGGCGTAGAAAAATACATTAAACCTTCACCGTAAATTTGGAAGAAATTCGACGGCTGGAATGCCAGGAATCTCAATTTCATTCGTAAGTGCCAGATTTCAGTTCTAGCATTAGTAGGGTGCATTCGGCAAGTGCCAGATCCCAGTTCTGGGCGTCCACTGGGTCCGTAGTCTGCGTTGGACCATAAGCCCAATGAGATCTATGATTTTCTAAAGTTTTAGATTTTTTCGAACCTTCTCGGTCGCTGGGTGGCCCACACAGGCTGTTATTAAGTGTAAACAGGTCATCTGGCTTGGCGGCCCGCACTTGGTCCCATCATAACTAGACTTGTCCACCCCAGTATAAACTAACATTGAGTGATAATGGTCATTTAAGTGATATTATAAGTTAATTTTTAAAAAAAATCAAGAATTCTTGAAAATCCAAAACAGTGAAAATTCGGGATGTTACAATCTACCCCCCTTAAAAATAATTTCGTCCCCGAAATTGCCTAAGGGTAATAAGTAAAGATATTATCATTTCATTTGCCTAAGTCTCATTGATTTGAGGTTTATATGCATGGTAGGGTGCATACTAAATGTACTAGTCTTTCTTATTATATTCTACCCCCCTTAAAAGTTTTCACATTTGAGGTTTGAAAAACAAATGACAAAATCATTATTATCGTACTAAGTGGTTGTTGGTAGAGTTTACCTAATGGTGATATATTTTACTCTTTTATGATTAGGCTAATACGGAAAGACAGTTGTGGTAGGCTCAAATCCGATACGCAGATTGTCCGCCTGACCAGGGCAAACAACTCGTTGTATCCCTTCCAAATCCTGATAGATCCTGGTCTTCTGCTCGGTCAAAGCAGTGAGTTCGTTGGTGTTCACCCAGGATTGAGAATTGGGTCAAGCCGTGAATACATCGCAAGTGTATGTCCCGTGATTCCGTAGTCCGATCAATCTTAACATTTGGAAGACATCAAAATTCATTAATAGTTCAAGCTTCACATTCATAATATTTTAGTGGGTGGTGAGTTTCCCGCGATGCCTATGATCAAACGACTGTCCTAGAAAGGTTTCCAGGAACTTAAAGTTCTTTTCGACAATACCATTTTGATCCTATGGTTAGTGAGTTATGGGCAAATCACGCTTTGGTTTCATAAATTTCAACAGGAAGGAAGAATCGAAGGTTTTAAGGTATTCTGGCAGTTTGGAGTGCTAATAACGCTACTAAGGACGTAAGAAGGCAAAAATGAAGGATATTATCCTCTCGATGTTGTTTGAACCTTGAGTCCATAAGAGAGTAGGAAAAACTCAATATATTTTACTATAGTTTGCCCCTAACATGAGCTTACATAGCATTATATTATGAAACTCAATCCTACTTACGGGTACAACTTAAACAAATATATATATAATCAATTTAATCACGGGATGATTCGTAGCAAGATTATAAATAATTCCTAAATAGACACCCAATGTTAAACTTTGATATGAAAAGACAGGACTAGTCCCTTGGCAACCATACATGCAAGCATTCACAAGCAAGAAGAAAACTTCAAGTCAATCCATACGTTCACATAAATTCCAAAACGCCATAGGTATGGCCTAATACATGTTATAGCATGGATTTCAGGCATTACTGGATAGGCTAAACGTAAAAGAAATACAAACTAATTAAGCAAAGGTCCTATCTATCCTACGTTATATGTAGGTAGTCCTAACTAATATAAAACAACTACTAGCTATTCGTAGAGTTAAACTGTTATTCTTCCGAGCTAGACGAGAACGGGGGTACTTCCTCCCCCATGAGGTAAAGAATCACCAGAATGGAGAAGAATGAGGCAACGGTTGCTAGGAATGTCATTTCCCTCGGCAAGGAAAAGGATTTTTTTTTTCGATGAGGATGCTTTGAAAAAAAAAAAGAAATTTGGGGGTTTTAGGAGTGAAAGAGTGAAAATGATGGAGTGGGATGAGTTAGGGAGACAAGAGATGTGAAGGGAATGAAGATGGTTTTGAAGAGGATGATGTGTTGAGATTTAGAGAAAGAGGTGGGCTTTTCTCTAAAGATTTGAGAGAATGGAGGATGGTGAAGTGAGAGTGAAAGAGTAGATGGGTTTAAGGAAAATAGATTTGAGGAATGAGAGTTGAGAAACGTTTAAGAAATGAGTTGGGAAAATGAGATTTGAGAAGGGTTGGAATGGATGCGGGAATGGGTTTGAGAATAAGGTTTGAGAGTGAAAAGGGGAGAGGAGGATGATGGATTTGGAGTTTGAGATTTGAGATTGGGATTTAGTGTAGGTGAATGTTGAAGAGGGTCTAAGGGAAGTATGTGGGAAATGGGGTTGGGTTAAGCATGAGAAGAGGAAATGAGGGTTTGGAGTGAAGGAGTAAAGGGAATGGGCTCAAGTGAATGGGTCTTGAGGATTGCAAGATGGAATGTTGAGAGGGTTGTGGAAGATGTTGGTTGGGCATGAAGAAGAAGAGATGGGTTTTGGAGAAGAGGAAGAGAAGTGGTAGAAGTAGGATGCCTTTGTATAGTTTCCTTGGAAATGGATTGAAGCTTGGAGAGGGAGAGGGTTCTCCCCTAGGGTGTGGGAGTAGTAGAGGGTATTGTGGGGTAAAAAAATGGGTATTAGTGCCCTTAAGTTGCAAGAGAGGGAGACCCCACTCGTGTGAACATTGAAAGGGAGGAGGGGACCCATCTTGCAACGTTTCTTACACTTTTAGTAACTAGATTATTTTTAAAATTTTTATGTTGATTTAACATCAAGTTTTAAGTTATCCCACCAAATTTCATATCATTTGGAGTTGTAAATAAATTATTAAAATTCTAGGAGCAACAGCTGCCTGAAACCAAAAAATTTTGGACAGTTGATAGAATAGTTGATTTTAGCTATATTATAATTTTTATTTTATTTTTTATTATTTTTATATAAAACTAGATTCATCAATCTTCAATATGGCTTTTGAATCACTTAAATTAGAGTTATAACGAAGGAGATGAATTTTTGAAGTCGGATGAAAAATACAGAAAATTGAAGCCGGGCGTTGCGACACCGGCTCACTGAACGCCCGGGCGTGCGGACGCCCGGCGGGTGTCAGGACGCCGACCCACTGTGTGTGTGGGGGCGTGGGGACACCGGGTGGGCGTCGGGACGCCGGCCCACTGGAGTTCTGGGCGTGGGAACGACCGGTGGGTGTCAGGACGCCGGGGCCCTATAAGGACTCCTTGTTTTTCGATTTCCCGGGCGTCGGTAAGGTCCCCCGGGACGTACCATATATGAATTTGAGGTAGGAGAATCTGATCTACGCAATGGTCCTATCTATTTCATGAGATCTTTTCTGGTTAGGGGTCAAAATCCCATTTTCCTTCTGTTCCACTAATTTCGGTAAAGTCTTGCTCGCCGCAAGTCTCTGTCCCTGAAAGGGTCGGAACTATCGAGTTTGGCCCAAAACTAGCTCATCCGCAGATGGATGTTGGCTCCAACCTTCAAATCATTCGATTTTTAGCTCGTTTCTATCGATGGGTTGAGGTTCTGTACGGCTCCCGGACCCGTTTTCTAGCATCGCTACCTACTCTTGCTATCAATTCCTAATTCTGGTGAGTTTCACCGCTCATTTAAGATGGTCGGTTCAATCCTAAACCAATATTCTCTATAAACTCTCACACCCGGTTCCTAGCGACGTTATTCTCTCTCGTTTCCAAATCCTAATTCGTTAGAAGTTCACCTTCCATCTGAGGTTCGTCGATTCGGGTATCTAGGGTAGTTTCTAACGTCCTATGTCCCGGTTGTGATTTTTTTTTTTTTTTTTTGCGTATCCTCTCAAGTCAGCGGACGCGTTAGTGAGTTCATGACCCATGGCCCAAGGGAATCCAAACTATTGCTCTGATACCATCTGTAACACCTCGAAAAATCGGGAGTCGTGCATAGACTCGACTCCCGAGTTCCCGAGTGTTACTTATCATGCATTTATGGTTTTTATGATTAATCAAATTTAACTGCGCAATTTGGAATTACCTGAGGCACGAAGCACAATCACACCAGTCTACTGAAATGAAGGATAACTCACATATATACAGGTCCAAAAATAATAAAGGGTCGCCCAAGGCGTTGCCCAACAGAACTACAAAAGAAGGCTATGTCCAAAAAGAATAAAGCTGAGCCCGCTGCTCAACAAATCCAAATCCAACCCGATCAAGCCAATGGAGAACCGCCCATCAGCTGCAAGTAGGAGAGCCCGTCCTCCTCGTCCAAGCTCGCCTCGCCAGGCTCCTCATGCCCTGAGTCACCTACATCTATGAATGAGTCTGGTTGGTGTTTTAAAACACCGTCCCAGAGTGGGAGTGAGTGATCAACTTAGTGTGAACTATTGGTCTCAAGTTACAACAGGCATCAATTGTAATATGAACTTAATGAAAAGCAGACAATCATCAACACCTAATAACTCTTATTTAAAATGCATGCATGTGGGATAATATGATGCATGCCCTCGCCACAACACTCCCTTAAGCGACTCCATCTAATGATCGCATATGACAGCACTCCCTCAGAGCGACCTCAACTTCCGAGTCGCCACCCTAACTAATGCGTGCAATGCGATCGTGTTAGCAGAGTTATTAGTTAAGTCCATTCATTCAGCAGGTTGGGGATTCTGATTCACCCTACGTATCAATGCCCTAAGCTGGTTGCGAGGCCAAGACCCCATTAACGCTTGAGGCCGATACCTCGCGGTCCATGATCCCGTCGGGTTCCTCATCCCCGACACTAAGCACATGAGGAGTGCCGAAAGGAAGGGATCGCTCACGGTCACTACAGGGAGGCGCGGTACCCCAGCGTAGGCCGACAGCTCGGACATAGTGTCCCATTCCACTATGCCCGGCTCACGAGGCTGTGGACCAGTTTCAAGTGGATTTTTGATGGGCTACAACGGTTGTAGGGTGGTTCAGGTTCCATACATATGTGAGCAATAGGGTTAACATACAGGGTTGATCAGTCAGTAGGCTAGACCGCATGAGTCAGGCAAGTGTGAGACGAGTGACCTTGGGCACAAAGGTCTCACGTAGTCGAACTACAGCCGCCCGAGCACACCCGCCCAAAACCCACGGTTTAGCCTCGAGGCGGTCCTACCAATGGAGCCACCTTCGCTCTCCTCATGTTTCCTGACCAACCCAAGGGTACGAGTAACAATCCCTAGCATGCCGACTACCAATGCGTCATCCAGCATACACGACCTTCATGTTCTCATGCTTCTCAACATACAATTCAGATTCTCATACCAAGCAAGGCCAACGATATCATAATACAAGTGCAAGTGAGGTGTGTGAGTGTGTGGGAGGAAGTTAAGCACTTCCACCATTGCAAGAAATCATATGCACACGATCATCATACATTCTATGAAGCAACAATGTAGGGAACAATCAACAAGGCATGAGCACCAAATCATCCAAATACCCAATCATGTGAAAGGCAATAATAACATCAAATGGAGATCAACATGCATTCCATACGAATTTCAACAATCATACAATTCCAAGGGTTTCTCTAGTTTCTCCAATCATAACATCCAAACAATCAAAATCATTAAACCCATAGTAAAATTGGTGCTAGGCCACCTAAGAACAATAGTCCGCACCTTCAGATTCGTTGAAGGCTTAGGAATGCCCTAGGAGGGTGGATTTCGGGCGTTGATCGGTTGGAATCCCTAAAGCAACATTTGCATGTTAGAATCTCAAGCAAAACCCTTCTTATCACAAGGGTTTTAAGGAGAATGAGTGTTAGATCTTACCTAGGCAATCAACGGAATGAAAAGAGCGGTTGCGGATGAGATTTCTTCTTGGAGATGAGGTAGGGAGATGTGAGGTTTGATTTCCTTGGGCCCCACCTCGATCTAGGGTCCACCTTTGCTCTCACCTTCACTCTCTTCCTTCACTCTCCCTAGCTCTCTCTCCTCTCTCTTTACTCTCTCCCTCTTTCTCTCTTTCTCTCCTTTGGAAATGGAAAAATCGTATGGGAAGAGGGGTGCCCAAATGAAGTCTTTTTATAATGCCAGTTTTGGTGCAATTGGCCCCAAGTGTTGGGTCTTTACTATATTAACCCTATGGGAGGGTTTTTCTAGCCTCAAGAGCCCACTATGGGGCGTACTAGTCGACAAACATCACAAGATAGTTAGTTCTAATGATGATCTACGTATGGACACAATCGGCCCGCCATTTCGACGCGTCGATCGACAGATATGATTAGAAGTCTGTTCAACAGTCACCGATGGTCGATCGGGGCCGCGGCTATACGGATATGAGGGAAATATCCTTACTCGATGTGTGAAGTTTGGTCACAAATCGACGGTCTGAAATCCTCAACTTTGCATACGAGTGGACGACTCAAATCACTTAAGTTCCCACAATTTTCCAAACTAGCCTTATAGGGCTCCTTATTGAAGTTGGGGTGGTCCTAACGCCCCCCAGGCCGCCAATTTTGGTGGGTAGGTGTCTTATGGCCCAATTAGGGCCCATATAAAATTTGGGGACAAACGGATGAACATATATAGGGTCTGAGTAAGCGATTTCGTCCCTTAAGTGGCCCTACGAGAGCCATTTTGGTGATTGAAGCGGTTCTGGCGGCCCTCTGGCCATGAAACTTATAGGATAGGGTCTCCGTGGCCCGATGAGGGGCCACGCAAAATTTTGGGGACGATCGGATATGGGGTTTGGTCGTACGGGTTCGATTCATGATCAACGGTCATCATGCCACGATCGGGGCCCAGATTTGGTGGATAGGCGTAAAAAATACATTAAACCTTCACCGTAAATTTGGAAGAAATCCGACGGCTGGAACGCTAGGAATCTCAATTTCATTCGTAAGTGCCAGATTTCAGTTCTGGCATTGGTAGGGTGCATTCGGCAAGTGCCAGATCCCAGTTCTGGGCATCCACTGGGTCCGTAGTCCGCGTTGGACCACAAGCCCAGTGAGATCTATGATTTTCTAAAGTTTTAGATTTTTTCGAACCTCCTCAGTCACTGGGTGGCCCACACAGGCTGTTGTTAAGTGTAAACAGGCCATCTGGCTTGGCGGCCCGCACTTGGTCCCATCATAACTAGACTGGTCCACCCCAGTATAAACTAACATTGAGTGATAATGGTCATTTAAGTGATATTATAAGTTAATTTTTTAAAAAAATCAAGAATATTTGAAAATCCAAAACAGTGAAAATTCGGGATGTTACAGAATGATACAAGGGAGGTACCTTAGTTTCTCAATCCTGTTATTTGAAATGGACTAATAACAAGTCGGTAATCATGCTCATCATCGCACTGCATGTGCGTAGAAGATGTGGAGCACTGAGGAATGAACGCATGCCGCGAACGTAAGATGGTGTCGCATGAGGGAGTATGTCGGTAAGGCATGCATCATGACTGCATTTCATACTTGCATTAATAAGAGTAGTTAGGATTGTTCGATTGTACTGCTTTATCATTACTGCTTGACTGCATTGATAACATGTTAACCTATGCTTTATTGTTCCACTGAGTTAGCTACTCACTCCCACGTTACGGGACGATGTTGTACACACCAACCATACTCTATCTTAGGTGCAAATGAGGTGACGACTCAGGAGGCTGAGCCGGACAACGACGAGGACCAAGACGAGTTCTCGTATATGCAGTATGCTGGTGGCTTTTTCTAGACTGCCTGAATCGACAAGACTTACAGGCCTTACTTCTCTAGTTGTATTTTTGACATTTTGATCGTAAAACAGATACATGTATATGGTGACTCAGTTGGGTTCATACTCTGGAGATTGTGATGGTTTTGTTTCTTTTACATACAATTATATATAGTTTCAGTCTTCCGCTTACCTTTATACAATTGATCTAAAGTATGAATTACTGTTTTGGTATAATCTCACTCATGTTTAATGCACTAACACAGACAACATTTAATCATCATTATCTATGTTGCATAAGTGATGTTTTGGAACTCGAGAGTTGAGTTGCTACTCGACCCTCGAATTTTAGGGCGCTACAAGTTGGTATCAGAGCATGATTTTGATTAAACCGGACCTGAGTTATGTTCCCACGACGTACGCTGACGCCTTTTGACATAGGAGGGTGCGAGAACAATGTAGTAACAGTCTTAGGCATCCTAGTTTCATCCAACGACAAAGTTAACTGAAACGAACGCCGAAATCGAGTCTGTACCCAATCCTAGTCGCACGAGTCAATCCCAAAACACTTCTAGGTCGTCTATTAACGGGTCTAGATCACAATCCACCCAACCCCAGCTGTTAAAACTCAGTAGATGTCAGTTTAGATCAGAGACTTCTCGAAACTACCCGAATTTGGAACGAACGGAGTCGTGGGCCTCCTCGCACTAATCCAAAGGGACCCAGGACAGACCCAGGGTGTCTTTGGCACCTTGGGAGGGTGGTGAACACCACCCTACCGCGGAGGTGTTCACCACCCTACCGCGGAGGTGCCCCGCTCGGCCCATCGGACCGCGGCGTCACCGCGGTCACCGCGGTCGACCGCGATCAGGTCTATCGGGTCTAGTTGGGCCGGGTCTGGTCAGGGTCAGCCCGACCCCAGGACATGTGTGGGGCCCGCGAAATCGAGTGGGGGCCCCTATTTCTATTCCGTTTGCCCTCCTTTTCCCATTTCTACCCTTTCAAGCCCTCCAACTTGCTGCCTCTCTCAACTCTCCCTCCCAATCATCAAAACTCTTATTTTCGGTCACAACCCATTCCTCTCCTTTGTTCACAGCAATCTTACCTCCCTATCCTCTCCATTTCTCTCTCACTTCAGCCCATACACTCTCCATTTCATCTCAAATTCGTGCGCACCCCCTACCTCACTTCATCTCTTTATTTTTCTTCTTAAACCCTGGTCGTTTGGGCCTCTACAACCACTGTTGAGACCCAAGTTCATGGAGAAGCAAAGAGAGCAACCCTTTCTCTCTCTTATCTTCACTTTCCATGGCTTTCTTCGCCATTGTTTCGACCCTTTTCTCTGTCTTTGCCGTCCTTTCTCTTATGGGGAAAAGAAAGACCGCCGTAGATGAAGCTGGGCCTAACCATCCAATCCGTTCGAGGAGAGAAGTGGACGTTGAAGCCAGCCCTAACACAGTTCAGGAGTATAGGTCGAAGCGAGACCTAGATCCCTAACTTTCGATTAGAAATGCTTTTTCGATAGGCTTCGAATATGGTCATTTTGCTGACCGTAAGATTGTGTTTGAAGCTCACGTGGATGAGAGAATGTTTGGGCTACACTCGATGATGGACCGCTTGGTGGACATTGAATGGGGTCCTATATTTGAAGGTGAGTCTCCTGCATGTGAGAACACTGTTCGTGCCTTCTACGCCCATATCATAGACCCATCGTTGGAGCCTCTTCAGTTCACTGTCTCTTTAAGGGGCATAGTGCACATAATTACTATGGTTGAGATGGCTCGGGTCATGAAGATCCCACATGGTGAAGTGCTTCATAATGACAACTTCTTCAAGAGTGTGCGTGAAAGGGATCGCCGTACGTGATACCTTTGTGGTCGATGAATTTCTTGGACGCGAGGAAACTGTCTTGTGTCGTCGAAGTTGACAGATGACTTCCGTTTGCTTCACCACATTTTCACATATAATGTGTATCCACGATGGGGTAACCGCACGGAGTGTACCCGGTTGATGGTGGACTTCCTATACAGGATTGGACATGGGGATAACTTATGCCTGCCCACGTTCGTCCTACTTCAGATAGTTCAGGTCGTTCGATCTGTCAGGAACGACCTCTCGATCCCATTTGGCCGCCTGATATGCAAGATGGCTCAAGATGTCGGCTATAGGCTTAACATGAAAGACCTTGCGCTAGTCCGGGTCATAAGCGAGGCTACTCTTAACAACATGAAGATCGGCCCTCAACAACGGCAAGCCCGACTCAACGAGTCTGGAGAAGAGTCGGATAGCGCAGGTGAGGAGAGTATTGACCTCGAGGCAGGGAGTGAAGAAGGAAGCGGTGATGAGATACAGGAAGAAGAAGAAGATTCTCAAGATATTGAGGAGAGCTCTCCTCCTGGAGCACCAGAGCCGGACGCTGCTCAGGCAGCGAGGGACGCTCGCATAGCCCGACTTAAGGAGGGTCAGGCTGCCCTACGACAAGATGTTGTCGATCTACGGGCCTTCGTGAACAACAAGTTTAAGAAAGTAATCCGCACGTTGAAGACCATCTTGTGCTGTGTACAGGACAAGAATGCTCCTCCTCCATCGCCTGACTCGGATGCCTAGTCATCTATGTTGTTGTTTGTAGTTTGTTTTGCTTACCGCTTTAGGCGGTTTATGTTTTCATGTTGATGGATATAGTAGTTAGTAGTATGTTTTTGTAGTAGTTGAAGCTTGGTTGTATTAGCTCCCCTGCATCTTCTGTCATGATCCATGTAACGCTGTTATCCATGTATTGTGACAATTTTGATAAATGAAAAGCATGTAGCTTCTTTTGCTATGATGTGTGTGGAATGCTTAAGTGATTATGTATTGTGTTGTCATGCTTCGTCTTACATGCGTTGCACCTTATGTTGTATAGGCCATGCCACGGTATTCTACGAGGAGCACGGCACCCCTCTTGCTCATTGACTCGATGAACCAGACTCCTTCCCGCAGAGGTGGTCCTACGGATCCGGGTTCTGGCTCAGATTAGCCTTCTGCTGGTCTTACTGGTGGACTGCCACCTTATACACCCCCGGTTCGCGAGCAGAACCAGGCATCCTCTTCGACACCGTATGAGCCACAAGCTGCTCCACCTACTGACAAGTTTGAGTAGATGATGATGCTGATGCAGCAGCAGCACCAGCAGCTTCTTGCGGTCTTATCATCTCAGGGTGGGAGTGCAACTCCACCTTCACCATCTACACGTCCTGCTGAGCCTACAGAGCCTCCTGCTCAAGCTGAGGATGTGCCTCCGCCCACACCTGTTGCGTACCCTACAGGAGACGTGGGTACTCGCGGTCTACTCGAGCGATTCTAGCGCTTGAGGCCTCTGACTTTTATGAGTTCTCACAGACCCGAGGAGACTGAGTACCGGTTAGACCGCATCTCGAAGATACTGAAGATGCTGCATTGTTCTGAGGCTGAACAGGTTGAGTTGGCCGCCTTCATGTTCGAGAAGGAGGCTAGCTTATGGTGGGACAGCATACTGCGGACCGTCGCAGTGGGATATGTGTGGACCTGGGCAGCATTGTTCCGTTTTCACGAGAAATATTACCCTCAGGCCTACCGACATGAGAGGGAGAATGAGTTTCTGAGCCTCAGACAGGGGGGCATGACAGTCACTGAGTATGAGCATCGCTTTAAAAGTTAGGTCGCTTTGTCCCGACTATACTTGCTGATGAGCCGATGCGGATTCGACGCTTCTCTGAGTGCTTGCGACCTGACATCCGGTCTAAGATGTGCTGTGTCCGCATACCATCCTATGCGGAGTTGATTCATATGTCCATTCAGGTAGAGCAGGATGTTGATCGGCTGGTACGCTTCCGTGGTGCTATGGTTACGAGACCACGATTAGATGTTCAGAGCAGGCCTTTCCTTGGCAAGAGGCCTTGTGCTGATTCACCTCCTAGGATTGCAGCTCCAGTGGCTCCGATGAGGCACCCTGTTGTGACCTGTATATACTGCAGGAAACTGGGTCATCCTACTGGGAGCTATTTTGCGTGGATGAGGGATAGCGGGTTCTCTCCGCCGTAGATGATTGATCGCTCTAGCCCACAGGCTCCATCGGCTCCACCACTTCGGATGGCACCTGCACATCCGTCCTTCCGACCTCCTATACTCATTTCAGGCCACCTCAACGGCCCATAGTTCCACAGCTGAACCGTCAACAGCAGGCTCGAGTGTATGCGCTGGTAGCTGAAGCACCTGAGACATCGATTACGGCCCCGATGGCTTTTGAGGGTACGACCTATGTTCGAGGTACACCCGTCTCCTTGTTGATGGACACTGGGTCCACTACTTCTATTATTTCCTATGCGGTAGTTGAGTGTCTAGCTTTACCTACTATCCCACGAAGGGAATGAGACTCACTACTGCTACTGGGACCTTTTCGGATGTCACACGGACGTGTGAGGCTTGCCCAGTAGACTTGGGTAGCAGGATAGTATTCATTGACCTCATTGTTGCCCCACTATTGCACTACGACATTATCCTCGGTATGAACTGGCTCACCAAGATGAAGGCAGAGATTGATTGCGATAATCGGGTTGTGACAACCAACGGACCTAATGGCATGGTCTTTGCTTTTTCAGTGCAGGTTTAGTTGGACATGTCGTCTTGGATGTTACGCTACCCTATTCGAGCAGGTTGATGGTCCGACGTTGGGAAATACGCCTGTAGTTTAGGATTTTACAAGTGTGTTTGCGACGATTCCTGGTTTGCCTCCTCGGCGCGAGATCGACTTCACCATTGACCTTACGCCTGGTGCGACACCTGTCTCATTGCCGACTTATCGTATGCCTCCGTGTCAGATGGAGGAACTGCGGAAACAGATTGACGGGCTAGTAGAGAAGGGCTTTATACGACCTAGTGTGTCTCCCTGGGGAGCACCTGTACTGTTTGTGAAGAAGAAAGATGGCTCACTACGGTTGTGTATTAATTATCGTAGGTTGAACCAGGTCACCGTAAAGAATAAGTATCCTTTGCCCAGGATAGATGATCTGTTTGATCAGTTGAAGGGAGAAAAGTATTTCTCGAAGATCGACTTGCAGTCAGGGTACCACCAGTTGCGCGTCAGAGATGCAGACGTGCAGAAGACAGCTTTCAGGACCTGTTTTGGGCATTACGAGTTCCTGTGATGTCGTTCGGTCTTACGAACGCACCGGCCATGTTCATGGACTTGATGAACAGGGTATTTCGGCCATTCTTATAACCGATTCGTCATCGTATTTATTGATGACATCCTGATATATTCCACGAGTCGGGAAGAGCACAAGGTGCACCCGAGAGCGGTGTTGGATACCTTGAGGAAGAACCAGTTGTTTGCGCAGTATAAGAAGTGTGACTTCTGGCAGGAAGAAGTCAAGTTCCTAGGACATGTGGACCTTGCTAAGGTAGCCGCGGTTCAGGATTGGAAGCAGCCTGGCTCGGTTACCGAGGTGAGGAGTTTTCTTGGCCTGACAGGGTATTATCGATGCTTCATTCGAGACTTCTCGAAGATTGCCAAGCCGTTGTCACAGTTGACGCGTAAGGATTTGAAGTTCGTCTGGAATCAGAAGGCAGAAGCAGCTTTTCAGGAGCTGAAGGACAGACTGACGTTCGCCCCTGTGCTAGTATTGCCAGAGTAAGGGGTTAAGTATACGATATACACTGACGCGTCTCGCGTTGGTTTGGGTTGTGTCCTTATGCAGAAGGACAGGGTGATTGCGTATGCCTCAAGACAATTAAGGAAGCACGAGGAGAATTACCCTACACACGACCTTGAGTTAGCAGCTGTCATATTCGTATTGAAGCTTTGGAGACATTACCTCTACGGAGAGGAGTTCGAGCTTTTCTGCGACCACAAGAGCCTTAGGTATATATTCACGCAGCGAGACTTGAATATGAGGCAGCGCAGATGGATGGAAACCTTGAAGGACTTCAAGTTCGAGGTCTCCTACCATCCTGGCAAGGCCAACCTTGTGGCGGATGCGTTGAGCCGCAAGAAGGCTATTGCAATTGCGGCTCCGCTGATGATAGCAGAGTGGGATATGCTAGAATTCGTGTAGGACTTCGAGTAGAAACTCACCGTGGAGGAGCCATTTGAGTGTGTCGCGCACGTTCGGGTGCGGCCACTTATTTATGATAGGATTATTGAGGCTCAGAAGGGCGATGAGCGTTGTCTGAGCTTCGAGAGCAAGCTAGCGACGCAGGGAACTCCGAGTGGAGAGTTGGTATAGATGGGGGTCTACGAAACCGTGGCCGCTTATGCGTTCCTGATATTCATGACTTGCGATAAGAGCTCTTCGAGACTGCCCACAAATCGAAGCTTGCGATGCACCCTTGTAGTACAAAGATGTACCAGGACATGAGACGGTCTTATTGGTGGGACGGCATGAAGACCCACATAGCAGAGTATGTTTCTCGTTGTCTGACGTGCCAGCAGGTCAAGGCAGAACATCACCGACCTCCTGGACTGCTTCAGCCCATGCCCATAGCTGAATGGAAGTGGGACTTCATTTCCATGGATTTCATATCGGGGTTGCCGAAGACGAGGAAGGGACATGATTCCATTTGGGTGATTGTGGACCGATTGACCAAATCGACCCATTTTCTCCCTATCAGAGTCACGAACTCTACAGACGAGTTGGCTAAGCTGTACATCAGAAAGATTGTGCGTTTGCATGGAGTTCCCCTAGAGATCATGTTGGACAGAGATGCGCGGTTCACGTCTATTTCTGGACTCGTATCCAGGAAGCGATGGGTGTGAAATTAAAGTTCAGTACTGCGTTTCACCCTCAGACCGACGGGCAGATAGAGCGGGTGAATCAGATTTTGGAGAATATGTTGCGGGCCTGTGTCTTGGACTTCAAGGACAGTTGGGATGACTGTCTTCCTTATGCAGAGTTCGCGTACAACAACAGCTTTCAGGCGAGTATTGACATGGCTCCATATAAGGCCTTGTATGGTCGTCCTTGCAGAGCGCCGTATTGCTGGGCTGAGGTTGGCGAGCGCAGCTTAATTGGGCCGGAATTGGTACAGGTGACCTCAGAGAAGATCAACATTATCAGGCGTCGACTTCTTACAGCACAGAGCAGACAAAAGAGTTACGCCGATACGAGGTGGCGGCCAGTTGAGTTCGAGGTCGGAGATCATGTATTCCTCAGAGTTTCCCCTATGAAGGGAGTCCTTCGGTTTAGGAAGAAGGGGAAGCTCACACCGAGGTTCATCGGTCCGTTTCAGATACTTGATCGAGTGGGTGTTGTGGCATATCGTCTCACTTTGTCCACACCACTTGCAGCTGTACATAACGTATTTCATGTCTCTATGCTGAAGAAGTACGTTCCTGATCCTTCACACATTATCAGATGGGAGCAGGTACAGTTGAGCGATGATGCTACATGTGTTGCGCCCGACACATATCCTTGACAGGAAGGAGCAGGTACTGCGTAGCAAAGTGATTCCACTCGTGAAGGTACTGTGGACGCATCATACAAAGGAGGAAGCTACCTGGGAGACAGAAGCCGAAATCCGAAAGAACTACCCTCAACTCCTCGAGGAGTACGAAAAGGTACTAATTTTGAGGATGAAATTTTTCATTAAGGGGGGTAGATTGTAATGACTCAAAAAATTTCGTACAATGGCTCGAGTACCACCTCAGGCAGAAATCGCTTAGGATCAAATCCTTTAGAAATTTGACAACGTTAACTAAGTGCTAAACTAGATTAGCCATGAAATCCGTTTGAATCACTTTAAATACGATCTGCAAGACTCAAAACTTGTAGAATCATTGACGCTAGGTTACCCTAAAATCTAGGATCAAACTCATTACCCGACTGCTCTCTGGAGCACATTGAAACTCCGTATCAGATCTGGACTGCACATCGAAAGTCTGAATAATACGAAGTTATACACTTAGGACCGCCTCGCTGGGCTTGACAACCATCTCGGAAATCAAATCCAGACAGTGTCTCACGGCTATTCGCTTGAGTCCGGAGCGAGGAGTGTGAGAAACATGAAAATAATTCCAAGATAAATAAGGATTTATGAAATCTGCCGATCGAGGTCCGCTGTCCGTTGAACTGAAACTGGTCCGCCATTTATGATCTGGAAATCCTACTGGAAAGAAAACTTAATGGTACTTAGATCCAGTATTGGTGAGCTTAAGTCCGACCTTTGGCTCAAGGGGGCTGGCCAGAAATGCTCCGTTGAGCTAGAACATGCTCACTTTGGTTATAACCTAAGTATACCTTGACCTTAAGTCTGTTTTGGGTGTAATTTTAGGCTATATAAGGACCTTAGAACCCTCTCTCATTCAGCCATACGAATTTGAGAAAAACCCTAAGAGAGAAGAGAGAAAGAGGGAGAAAGTTAGAGAGTTGTGGGAGGATTCTTCCTCCCATTTTTCCATGCCGCTACACAAGCTTCACCACTCCATTCTCATCATTTTTCCGGCGATTTTGACCTCATTTCTAGGTAAAAAACCCTAACCCTAATTTGTTTTGGGGTTGTGATAGTTGTAGGTTATGAAATAGCTAACCTATTTCATTCTATAGGTTACCAAACTGCCGAATACGAAAGCTTAGCAAACCTATCGGATTCATTACGATTCTACGACGAAAGGTGCGGACTTTAGGTGTATAGGTTATGGTTTTCAAAGCTTTCAGTGTCAGATAATGATAGATTCATGATCTGTATGTAATTGCACATGTACAAAGTGCTGTCCGTTTCGCTTTTCGGTTATACGATAACTATGTTGAATATATTGTATTCCTAGTATTTGTAGAAAGTACCGTATACGTATAAATTTTGGAAATGTGTTTGCCATGATTATTTGCTGTATGAACATATTATATATGTGTAAAATACTTGCTTGGCGAAAGGGCTCGCCCTAATACATGTTTTTGCTAATATACACTATGTATGTTGAAATAGTGTATTCTAAGTGTTTGTGAAAATGCTTGTGAGAGTAAGTGCTTGGATGATGGTGCTTTAGGTGGGTGTTGAGATGGGATTCTCAATCACCTTAGAAACGTATATGATTTCCTCTATGATTGGGTGTTTAATTTAATCGCTTACTATGAAATTATATGTGTTTCTATTTCTTGTTTACATTGTGCTTTGTAACATGCTTTATGACATATTTGTTAACATGCTTGAATTACTTTGTTTATTATGCTTTACTCCACATGCTCTGAATAAGGATTGATTGCGATTGGGACTATGATTATAGTTCAGACAATCGGTACCAGACTTGAGTTCGTGGTTGAGATTCATTTCGCTACGTAGGATGTGTTTGACGAACCCAAGTCGTACTTCTGTTGGCGACAGTGGTTAGGCCACACGAAGTGCTTATGCACTTCATGTCGTTCAGTTGATTGTGCACTCGAGCTAGTCAAGCTCGTCAAGTAACCCGATATGTCTAATGTATGTTCACCATGTTTGGACGCTACTGCTTGAACCTGAGGTACTAACCTTACCAGTGAAATCCTGTTAACTATGGTACCTCGATCCGCTATGACTCATGAGTCGGGCATGGTGGTATGGGACACCGTGGCCAACTTGTCAGCCTACGCTGGGGCCACGTGCCTCCCCGTAGTGACCAGTGAGCAATCTTGACTCGTAAACCGAATACGGTGGTATGGGACACTGTATTCGAGCTGTCGGCCTACACTGATTGGTGACGAGCCCTTTGTAGTAACCTTGAGCATACTCTGAATTTGCGGTGAGGCGACGAGTTTTGCCGCGGTGTATAGAGTATGAACTAGGCCTGTATCAATTTAGTGATGAACTGTTAAAAAGGTGATGGGGGAGTGGTGTAACGGTTACGTGTAACAGCCCTAACAGCCTTTGCAGCGCCCTAGAACCACACTATCGTATGAGATTATCTAGGTTTGACGACCATAGAATGGATCATGTTTAGGAATGATACAAGGGAGGTACCTTAGTTTCCCAATCCTGCTATTTGAAATGGACTAATAACAACTCGGTAATCATGCTCATCATCGCACTGCATGTGCCTGGAAGATGTGGAGTACTGAGGAATGAACGCACACCGCGAACGTAAGATGGTGTCGCATGAGGGAGTATGTCGGTGAGGGCATGCATCATGACTGCATTTCATACTTGCATTAATAAGAGTAATTAGGATTGTTCGATTGTACTGCTTTATCATTATTGCTTGACTGCATTGATAACATGTTAACCTATGCTTTATTGTTCCACTGAGTTAGCTACTCACTCCCACGTTACGGGACGATGTTGTACACACCAACCAGACTCTGTCTTAGGTGCAAATGAGGTGACGACTCAGGAGGCTGAGCGGGACTACGACGAGGATCAGGATAAGTTCTCGTATATGCAGTATGCTGGTGGCTTTACCTAGACTGTCTGGATCGACGGGACTTACAGGGCTTACTTCTCTAGTTGTATTTTTGACATTTTGATCGTAAAACAGATACATGTATATGGTGACTCAGTTGGGTTCATACTCTGGAGATTATGATGGTTTTGTTTCTTTTACTTACAATTATATACAGTTTCAGTCTTCCGCTTGCCTTTATATAATTGATATGGAATATGAATTACTGTTTTGGTATAATCTCACTCATGTTTAATGCACTAACACAGACAACATTTAATCATCATTATCTATGTTGCATAAGTGATATTTTGGAACTCGAGAGTTGAGTTGCTACTCAACCCTCGAATTTCAGGGCGTTACAGTTAGGAAGCTAAGATACTTCCCTGATATCATTTCCCAAACAATGATCCATTATAGGGTCGTCAGTCCTAGTGAATATCATACGATGTTGTGGTTCTAGGTCACTACAAAGGGCTCATCACCTGATCAGTGTAGGCCTAGTTTATACTCTAGTCACTATGGGAAGGCTCGTCGCCTCAACACAGCCTCAGAGTACACTAGAGGTCACTACAAAGGGCTCGTCACCTGATCAGTGTAGGCTGACAGCTCGAATACAGTGTCCCATACCACCGTATTTGGCTCACTAGTCTGGGTTGCTCACTGGACACTACAGGTCAATCGGATTACTTGACGAGCTCGACTAGTACAAGCGCACATCGAGTTGATCGACATGAAGTGCGTAAGCACTCCGTGTGGCCTAATCACTGTCGACAACCAAAGTACGACTCGGATTCATCGAACACGTCTTATGTGGCGAAACAACCTCAGCCAATGATTCGGGAGCTATTACCGATTGCCTGGACTAAGTCATAGCCCCAATCACACTCAGTTACAATTTATACATAACATATGATATGCGTAGCAGCATTGAACAACAATTCAACATTTCAAGCATTTGAGCATTTCATGAACGCATAGTACACATGTTATCTCACATATACATTACATCCATCAATCGCATAGTAGTAAGATAGGTTACATAAGTAAAACTGTAATTATAGAAAAGGGGATTGAGAATCTTATCTCAGCACCTTCGTTACATACGTTTAAACAAGCGATTTCTCATTCAGGCATTTTATCAAACACTTAGACTACACATATTACTCACATGTGATAGACTAGTTATAACATACATCCTGGCAAGCCCCTTTACAAAAGGGTTGTCACATACACAATAAGTATATATCCATAGTTAATAATCATGGCAAGCACGAATTCAAATTCCATATTCATTTAGTCATATCAACAAACACATGGAATACACTATATTCAACATATTTCATATGTGTGTATAAAACACGGGAAACATTGTATCTAAGCATGTGATAGTAATCAAGTCAGTCATAAATCATTAACTGACATTGAAAGCCTTGAAAACCATAACCTAAACATTTATAGTCCGCACCTTTCGCCGGTAAACGAGTAACGGACTCAGTTTGTATACCGAGTCTGTGTCTATGGCACAACGACAACCTACAATATGAAATAGGTTAGCTATTTCATTCCTTACACTATTTAGAACTCTAGAACAGGTTAGGGTTAGGATTTCTTACCTAAGAACGGGATCAGAATCGCCGGAATAGCAATACCGATGCGATAGTTAAGCACGTGGAATGGCAGAGAAGAAACCCTGGATCAAACTCCAACTCTCTCTCTCTCACACTTTCTCTCTCTTTCTTCTTCTCTTTTATCTTAGGGTTGCAAATTTGTATGTGAAGAGAGGGTGAGGGTTTAAGGTCCTTATATAGGCCCAGAACTGACCAGAATGGCCCTAGGGCCATGGTATACTTAGGTTATAGCCAAATGTGGGGCTGTTTCGATCCAACGAAGCACTTCTGGAGGCCCTTTTCTGCGTGCAGTCGGACTTAAGCTCCTTGATATTGGATCTAGGTCGAGTTAAGTTTTTGGTCTGATCGGATTTACAGATCGACCGTGGCGGACCAATTTCGGTTCAACGGTCACCGACACTCGATCAGGGCCACAAGTATACTGACATGTGTATGAAATTTTTCCTAATCTGAGAGTGTAATTGGGTCAGATTCTGACGGTCTGAATCCTTATATTTGGCCTGTAAGTGAACGACTCAATTCACTTAAATCTGAGCACGTTTCCTAAAGATATTCGCGTTTCTTACACACTTCGCTCCGGGCTCAAGTTGTGCATTTCTGGACACTGTTAGGACTTGATTTTCGAGATAGTTGTCACGCCCAGTAATGCAGTCATAATCATTTAGTTTCGTAGAAATCGGACTTTCAACGTGCGGTCCGGGTCCGATACAGAGTTTCAAGGTGCTCCCGAGAGCAACCGGGTTTTGAGATTGATCCTAGATTATAGGGTACTGTAGCGTCAATGATTTTGTAAGTTTTGGGTCTTGTAGTTCGTGTTTAAAGTGATTAGTACTAATTTCACAGGTAACCTAGTTTAGCACTTAGTTAATTTCGTCTAATTTCTAAAGAATTTGGTCCTATGCGATTTCTGCCTGAGGTAGTACTCGGGTCTTTGTACGGATTTTTCCGAGACGTATATTTCATTATTTAGTTTAGTTCTGTGATGACTTAGAATCAGGTTAAAAGTATGGTAAATTCATACTTTTGAAAATAATAAGCGACACCTAGAATATCGGGGATCAAGTACGTGCTTGACCCTTGAAATTCAGGGCGTTACATTCTCCTCTTGCTCGGGCTCAAGGTTTCCTAAGAGAAACCCTACTCGCGACCTGGAGGATTTCGCTAACATTTTGTTCGATATCTACCATTTCATCCGAGATCACTCGGAGGCTGCATCAAATGATGAATCTCCGAAAGAACTTTTAGACATCTTATCAAGACACCAGAGCCTCGAAAATGCCTTATTTATGGTCAAATTCAATGTTCAAAAATTCGCTGACTTGGCAAAAGAGAAGGCAGACATCCACATGGAGGTCGGTGTTCTTTCTTACCTCTATGAGGCTGCATGGAATAACTGTCTCCAATGGAATTACCAACACCACTTCAACAAGATGGTATTTGTAAGTGTTTTTATGTTAAGTACACATAAATTGTCAAATTTTGTAAGACAAAAGTACTTTAATGTCAGATCACAAGTATGAAATCACAACTACTCTACATGCCTGAAGATCAGCTCAAGATCAGCTTATGATCAACTCAAGATCGACATTTCTTCTCAAGAAATTGACACCCGAATTCAAGACAAGATTAAGTCAATGTTCAAGATAAGGTATCTCATATATTTGCTAAAACGCAGGTGGTATAACCTTAGAAAGACATTAGGTTTAGGTACTTTCAAATTTTCATTAACTTGGGTTTTTAGAAGTGTTTTTGCTTTAGAATTCGACCAGCCTAACTTCAAGCCCATGCAAAATAATAAATTTTGTTGAAAATTCGGCTTGCCCGAGAAAGTTCAGGTCAAATTCTAGCAATGTAAATCTTTGAATTTTGTGGGAATTTGGCTAGCTGAATTGTGAAGTTCGGCCAGCTGAATTTGACCTTGAGCCAGCCGAATTTTAGATAAATCTTATCCCGCGCGATCCGATAGCCGTTGGAACGAATCCAATGGAATTCGGCCAACCAAAGCCAGTCTTAAGCTAGCCGAAGTTCCAATATCTTTGCCTATAAATCGAAGCTTTCTCTCATTCTAAAAAACAACAAAATTTTACTATAATCCTTCTACAAGAGAGAGAGAAGCTCAAGTCCTTGGCAAGCTATCAGTGTGGTATTTATAATTTTAATTTATAGTTTATTCAATTTCTTTATCTCAAGATCTTTTTAATCTTATTATAAGAGAGCAATCTATACTCTTCTTTGAGATTTAGGAAAATTGAATCAAGTAGCATTTGAATTTTTATTTATAAAATTTATAGAACCCTGGACTCTTTCTGTCTGATTGAACACTACGTCATCTACGTTCAAGAAAGAAGTTCTTCTGTTACAAGTTTCCTCTACATATTCAAATCTCCATTTGAAGATAAGTACATTTACTATATTTCATTTTAGATTTTTGTGAGATATCTTATGAAAATCTCAATGGGGTTTTTATTTGTGATAACCTGTCAAAATCACAAAAGGAGTTTTTATTTGTGATAGCTCATCAAAATCACAAGAGGGGTTTTTATTGTGGTAGCCCCTGAAAATCATAAGGAACTGTATCAGGTTATTAAGGTGAACCTGTGAAAACCTTATTATAGTGAAAGCCAAAATTACGAGGGTAGTAATTTTGGGAGTAGAGTAGGTGTGGTTGTTTTAAGCATTGAACCACTATAACCCCTTGTGCCTTGTGGTGAATGTTTTATTCTTTTGGTGGTGGATGTTACTTATTATTTCATTCTTGTGGTGAATGTTATAATTCTTTTATCTTCTTTTGCTAGTTTGGAATATTGATTTTAAAGATATTCATGAAATAAAGTTGTCTTGCCTAATATTTTAGGTGAAGGTTGTCTTACGAATCATTTAGAATCAATGTTCCAATACTCAGGCAATTAAGATTTTTGTATTCTTTTTATTCCTTATTTATTTCGATTATTTGGCATTATCCTATTCCCCCCTCTAGGACATCGCTAACTCTCCTTTTCAGTAGTGAGAATACTTAAGTCCAATGCAGGAAATTGAACAAAGATGTTAAAGAGACGAGTGTATCGACCTTGGGAGGGTGTCACGCCCCAAACTCGAAAACCGGGCTCACAAAATTTTCGATCACCGAATCCGACGCCGGCAGCCTCCGTAATACCCCATTCTCGGCTCCCAGCACTCATACACCAAGTTTTGATCCTGGGATTTTACAAGGAGGATTTCTAACATGATTTTAATTCGTAATGACATAACCATAAGCATAACCCACGAACAATAACCACAAGAACACCATCACAAAATCCACTATGATAAAAAACTTTGAGTACAATTCGTATGAAGGGAAATACAAGATAATGATAATAATGGAAACTCCTGAAGCTCGATTGCACACTCCCACTGCGGCGAAGCTACGGCTACGTCCTGACATCACCTGCACGTATCATTCATGTATAAGCTTATAGAAAGCTTAGAGGGTGGTGTAAGTGTGTGCGCAATATGAGCGTGCTTAGAATGTAATGTCAGAGTAATGTGGAATCATGCTGATGAGAACATGAATGTAATCAGTCGTACTAAGGCCATGCGGTGCAAGACATGAATGTTGTCGGCCATATCAAGGTCATGCGATACGAAATGCAACTCACACATGTCAATCCTCATCCACATGTTAATGCAGTTCCTCACTAGAGCATCAAATATCAGTACGGTTCTCACTCTGGATAATCACCGGGGTTTAGTACACTTCAAATGGCACTGCCCCTTTCCCAGGCGCGCAGTCCAAGTGAAAGTAAGAAACCTCACTATCCGCCTGACCAATAGTCTGCCAATACCTATCCGGTACGTCGATAACGAACCCATTCACGAGCTGGTCAAACTCAACCTAGTAATGCCCCCTACCCTCGGGCGAGTAAGGCCACACCCCTTTCTAACCAACAATGACACAGTGGGAGTGACCTCCTGGTATTCACCCTCGTGCGCTCATCTATCCACTCGGTCTCGAGGTTGGGGTCATCGTCTGGTACAATCAGGTTTAGAGATTTTCACACAGGGACATCTATGGCACCCCGATGCTTAGTAACAATATTTTCAGTGTTCAATCTTGCCATCCACGATGTGCCTGTGGAGGTCATATTCCTGATGTCGCTAGGGCGTGCAGTAATCATGTCATACAAATGTGAAGTGCATGAATCACACTACCAGTCATACAACAATCCTGAGCGTACTGCGCGCTCATGAAGGGCAACTCCGCCTATTAGGGTGCTCATAAATAATCTTCCCGAAAGCATATGCTATGATCAGTCATTCCTCATATCAAGCATACATATGATGCGTATGAGCATGAATCATGGAACTATACTAAACATGTTATGTGGTGATGGATTCTGTTCATAACGAAGAAGGGCCTAGACGGCCTACACACTACAAGTATGGACCTATCAATGGGCCCTAGGGAGAGTTATAATGCGGACATTTAACCATCATTGCTCTTACAATGTGGACGTCAAACCATCATTGCTCTCAAGGCACAGCCGCCAAAACATCATTACATACATCATGGTGGAATCTCACATCGCAATGGGCCTCATATGCATCATATTCGGCCCCACACAAAGGCCTCACATACATCTCATTGGGCCTTATATATATATATATATATATATATATATATATATATATATATATATATATATATATATATATATATATATATAATATCAAATGGGCCGATTAAATGGGCCGAATCAAATGAGCCAATCAAAGGGGCCAAATCAAATGGGTTGATCAAATGGGCCGAATCAATGGGCCAAGTCGAATAAGCCGAGTCGAATGGGCCGAGTCCAATGGCTGAGTCAAATACACCATTCATCCATTGTTAGAGACCTTTGTAGAGCACAAAAAATGAATCATGTCCAAAGGATCATTTGGACCATACCACAAATGGTAGTGATGACAATGATTTCCACCATTAAATTTCAATGGACTTACCATGGTATTTATTTTCCATCCAGTCTGTGCATAAGGTCACAAAGATCTGGATATAGAGGAAAAACAAATATTATATTGATTCATAACTGTTGTGACCCAAAGGGGGTTTCAATAGTAGACGTTCAACTTCACTGTTTCCTACAGTGTGGTCCACTTGATATTGGATCTGTCTTATTTTTTTCTTCTCAAGCCCAAGGATGAGCTCACCAAATGTATGGACGGTTTATATATCAAGGTGGGGTCCACATAGGTGGCTGTCCACCAAATGAACAAACAGTTTGGATGGAAAATATCCATCATGGGTGGGGCACTGACCGTCCAACAAATGGACGGTCCAAAATTCGCCAAGTGGATGGACAGTTTGGATGGAAAATACTCATCAGAGTGGGGCCCACAACAACGTCAGATGGATGGACGGTGTGGTGCAAGACGAGCTCGCCAGATGAATGGATGGACGGTGTGGAGCAGTCAGCTCGTCAGGTGGGTCCCACGTACGTGGGCCACCCCACTTCCCTCTCTCTCTCTTGTATATACATATATATATATATACATATATATATATATATAAATATGATATGATATGATATAATATAATATAATATACATGGAATGTAAAAAGGGCCACCGTCCAGAGTCTAGATGCTTTGGACGGTGCCGATCTAACTCATGAACTCAAGGTGGGTCCACACGTGTGGCCCACCTCAATGTACTAGCCTTGCATGAGATTATTATTATTATTATTATATATTAACTTTTTTTTTTTTAATAGTTGGTTAGTGCACACCACTGTCAGTTCACACTACACTGTTAGCCACACCCCACTGTTACCACGTCCATCGTCCAGGTACGCTGGATGACATGGATATAACACGACATTCACCGCTTGGATCAAACTGATACTTGTGTTTTTCCTTTATCCAGGTCCGTGTGAGAAGGACGGTGTGGACAACACATCATGGTGGGATTTCCACTGCCCATGGTGTGGATCTAATCCATTCTTCAGGTGGACCACAATAGAAAAAATAGAGAGGGAGAGAAAGAGAGAGATACGGTGTAGTGGAGGAACCCGCCACTATGGGCCCTCATATGATTACAACACATATATCAAATTGGGTCCCATCATAAGTGGGCAATTAAATTAAAAATCAACGGTGGATCACCCACCTATCGGCCTTCTTCTTTAGCTCCTTGGACTACTATGCTCCTTGCCTTCAATTTTGATGGAGGTAGATGATGAATGAATGGTTGAGATGGGAGATGAGAGAGTAGAAAAGTGGGCCACACTTGTTTTGGGAGGGAGAGCTTGGACGTTGGAATTTTTTTTGTTGCTTGGGAGGTTTGAAAAATGAGAGAGAGAGAGACAAGTGATAGGATGATATGGGATGAGTGTTGTAAGGAATGAGAATGGGAAAGCATGGGTTTGTTTGAATTTTTGGTAAAAGAGGGATGGGTAGGGGGGGAGAGAAGAGAGAGACGAGAGCGAGAGCCGGAGAGAGATCGAGAGAGAGAGCGAGAGAGAGAGAGGAGAGTTTTGACTTTGTGGAAAAGAGGGAATGAATATTTGTACTTGGGATAGGGTGAGGTGGCATGGGGTTATAAGTGGTGTACTTAACTTTAACTTGATTGATTTGACATGTTATAGAGATTCCCTCGAAATTTGCAACGCGCAGCATTTCTTTGAAATGAACGTGGGCCCACATCTCCTGGCCCAGGTATCGGATCGGTGCGCGAGTCGTAGCGTAAGAGCCACGGCAATGACGCGGTCGCTAGGGTACAAGTTTTGGGTTGAGCTGACTTTGATATGTAGGACTCGACTTAGGATTGCGCGCAAACGTCGGACACAGGTTGAGTGTTGCCGAAATTCGACCAGTAGGACCGTGGAAGCCTACGGAACGGTACGGACTATGATACGGGTCTTACAGAGGGTCTGCTTCAACTCCCAAGAACTCATGACCTTCTGTTGAGGGTCAAATATTACATATTGAACCCCATTTATATCTTCGTTTTATGAACATGATACTGCTTAATGTCTTATTTTACTCATGTTTCTGTTGCAAGGTGAATTTGAGAGCTTAGGCTGGAAAAGGTGTTAAAAGCACGGATTTGACGCTAAAAGATCAGCAAGGCAAAGAATGGATCTTAGGAGACAAAGATTGAAGATTTCAAGGTCCCAAGATTAAAGAAAACCAAGCAGAGAAGGAAAGAAGTTGAAAGAACAAGTGCAGAAGTCACATTGACTGTGGCATCGAACATCATTCGATGACATCGAAGCTACCATTCAATGACATCGAACACAAGTCGATGACATCAAATTTATGAAAGAAAATCAAGTTGGTCACTGGACAAATTGAAGACATTATTTGATGAATCGAAGACTTGTTCGATGACTCGAAGCTCTGCTCGATGGCATCGAAGCCAGTTCGCTGACATCGAGTTTAATGAGGATTTTCGGCAAAACTCGTTGGACACATTGGGCACCATGTTCGATTACTCGAAGGCATCCTCGATGACATGGAAGACCTGCTCGATGACATCGAAGGCATCAAATTTATTGAAGAAATTGAATTAACTCTCTGAACTGTTTTGGACGCATTATCGATTCCTCGAGCAACGCTCGATGACATCAAAGACACCTTCGATGACATCGAAAGTAGGTTCGATGACATGGAAGATTACGCAGTCCGGACGAAATTACGCAGTGCGGAAAAAGCATGTATAAAAGTCACCTTCGATCACATCGAAGGTAATTCGATGTCATCAAAACACTTATGAAAGTTGCGCGAAATTACGCGGAGTGTGTAAATTTGAGGCAGTTTTCTGAATTTTTTCAGGACGGTGCGAAAGGAGGTGTTGCTCAACTACAAATAGGAGTCCCCATGGCATCTAGCGAGCGTCCTGAAGAGCCATCGCCAGGGTGAAGAGCCATCGCCAAGGGTGAAGAGCCATTGCCAAGTGTTTTTCTTCTTTCTTCCTTAGTTTTTCATGTTTTCTTCTAGGGTTTTAGATCCAATCATGTCTATAGTTGGCTAAATCTCTTAACTAAGGCTAAGAGGTGAAGCTTGTAGCGTGATGGGATGTTTCTATTGCTTTGATTCTTACTTATGTAGAACTTCATGGATTTTAATTTGATTATTCAAGGAATACTTATAGTTTTTAATGGTTTGTTGTGACTTAAATTACAACAGATCTGCAATAGCTTTAAGTATCCCTTATTCCTTTTTGAAATTGTGAGATTGGTAAATCCTGTTGTTTGCCATCGTCCCATGGGCATGGTTTGGTGATGGAATCCCTTCCAACTTTCACAATTCTCCATCCATTGAGAATTAGGTCTACGGAAGTTCAGTTTTGATATAGAACTGTTATATCTTCCAACTAGATATGCTAAGACGCCAATTCCAATTGTGTTACTTGAATCAACCAAGAGGGCTCCCTGATCACTACGAGTGGATCCTTGGAAACCCTAGTTCCCACCTTTAAATTTCATAATTTTAAACACTTTAATCACAATTACTCTCTTAATCACTTCAGAATTAGTTTACATCTTCTCTTAATTCTACTTCTAGTTAATTTTAGAAGCGTACAAGTTTCAGTCCCTGTGGATTCGACCCTGGTCTCACCAAGATTATTACTACATCGTGACCCTACACTTGGGGTTGTGAACACCTTCATCAACTCTTAGATTGATCTCTTCCAAACTCGGTTGCACGAGAGAGCAACGCTCAGAAGAAAGACACAAAGACCAAAGCCATCACCCTCACCCATCATATAGACACAGTCATGCATTTTCTCGACAACGCCATTACCAAGGTGGAGTCTTGGAAGAGCCAGAGAAAACATGCCAAAGTAACTGAGGAGTGTGCGCTCAAGGTGTATAAGGAAATAAAGACGACATATGCATGCTTGAACTCTTACATGGTTAAGTCTCTATTTCTTTTTTTTCTCTCTCTCTCTTTTTATTTATTTATTATTTTATTTTTATTTTTATTTTTTTTAATTGGCCAGAAGCCTAATGTTTTCCCTTTATCCGTTCAACAATAAAATTTCTCTTTTTTTATATTTGTTTTAATCCTGAATCCTGACCGATATCAGTCTATATTTAATGGTAAGGATTAAGACTATTAATTGGCCAAACTTTTCACTACTTTCCACACACTAGGATGGCAAACCTTCAGGAGTTAGCCATTAATAGGATTTTTTACAATCTTCTCGTACACGTTGCGAAGAATATAAGATCCACCTTGGAGAAGCTTCACAAACATAAATGGCACATCCCAAGTAGGCGACCATTTTTTACCTAAGGAACTTTCTTTAGACCTAAAGGCAATACAAGTTTTTCAACTTGTATCTCCCTCTCCGAAAGTTTTAGCTTTTACTCTTTTGTTATAGGCTCAGGCAACTTTATCCTTGTTAGCTATTATGGAATCAAGAGCTCTCAACCACATCTCAGCTAATCTTTCCAGCTCGACCAGCATGACTTCTGTAAACTCGATTGGAGTCAAGCCAGTTTGGTATGTAACTCTTAAGTGCAAATGGACTTATTATAGTACTAGTCCGAGGTGAGTTTCGGTAAGTCCAAAGAGCTTTTGACAATTTGATATGTCATTCTCGGAGATTTCCCTCAATCATTTTTCGCAAGATATTCTTGATGATTTTGTTATTAGCCTCAGCTTGACCGTTAGCTTGTGCATGATAAGGTGTTGAATGTAGCAACTTGATTATGTACTGCTCGGCCATTGCTTTTAGCCTCATTGGATGAGAATGTCGCACTTCGATATAAAGCAATCGATTCAGAAATTCCAAATCAGTGGATGATATATGTTTCGATAAATTCAATTATTTCATTGTGGCTGACTCCCATCATGGGTTGTGCATCTACCTACTTAGTGAAATAATCAGTGGCCACGATAATGAAATGATCTATTTTTAATGAAGGAGGGTGGATTTGGCCTATTAAATCAATGGCCAAGCCCCGAAAAAGCCAAGGTTTAATAATAGAATATAATTCGGTTGCGAGCACGTATTGTATTGGCCCATGTTTTTAACATGCTTCACCTCCCTTGGCGTATTAGATACGGTCAGCTATTGTCTTTAGCCATAAATATCCATAGCATTGAAGTGTAAGACTCATCTTTTTTCTAACTTGGTGTGCTCCATATATTCATTCATGTACTTCACCCATAGCTAACATGGCCTGTTTTTACCCAGACATCACAATAACACGCCATCGACCCCTCTCCTGTATAGCTCATCTTTGACCATGACATAATTTATGGTTGTTCTTCTAATATACCAGCTGGTTTGGTTCAAGGACATTGAAGATATTTCATGATTGACCTGACCGATTTTCGTGGTTAGTTCCCTTTGAAAAATCGAAGGTAAAGATTTTTTCTGAATCATTATCATTCTTTCATTCGATCCCTGGGCAAGTTGAAGTCTAGTTGCCAATCACGCCATTTCATCGGCATCAACGTTGTTTTCTCAGGTCACATGCCTTAGTCCGACCTCGTCAAAATTGTCAATCAATTGAGTTGCCAAGGTGTAACATGGCAGTAATGCAGTACTAGTACATTTGAACAAACCCGCTACTTAGTTTATTAATAATTGCGAATCATCCATCATCGATATATTTCTGGTACCCATGCCAATTTCATTAACATTTCCAAAATGATTATCAAAGCCTCATATTCGGCTTGGTTGTTAATGCATTCAAATTCTAACTAGAATGCAAATTCTTGCTTCTTGCTATATGGGGCAATCATGATAATTCTTGCACCTAATGATTTGTCCGTCCTTGATTCGTCAAATATCAATCTCCAGGGTGATAGATGTACCATGTATATGTCCAATACTTCCAGAGAAAGTTGATTTTCAATGTCATGTGGATGGTCGGCTAGAAAATTTGTTATGGCCTGCCCTTTTACTGCTCTTTGAGACATATACTTAAGATCAAATTCAGACAATGCTAACATCCATTTGCTAATTTGGCCATTTAAAATCGGTCGATTTAATATATATTTGATCAAATTAGTGATCACAATTACATAACTGATTCACCCAATAAATAATGTCATAACTTAGTAACAGTAAAATACAATGATAAGCGTAATTTCTCTATCGTAAAATACTGTCTCTCGGCATCCAACAACGTTCGATTAAGATAGTAAACTGCATGTTCTTTTCGATCATCATCTTGTGCTGCGTAACTTCCTTTTTTTTTATAATTATTTTTTTACAGTAGGTATTCCAAACCCCACTGTTTCTTATGGTGTGGTCCACTTGGGTTTTGAATTAGCCTCATTTTTGGCCCATGCATGCCCTAATATGGACGGACAATACTGGTGGACGGATTAGATTTGCCACCACATCTTTGTGGGGCCCACCGTCATTAAAAAAAATCTCAATGACGTGCATTAACACATCACCACATTATCAACCAACCCTAACTCCTCTTCTTCTCCCTCATGTGTATCACCACTAACCATCAGTTGGGACTCACCTCGATGATCCGAGCCGTTCGTCATTCCAAGAACCTGAGAAGACATCATCAGCCATAATTTTAAGTTATCTTTGGAACCAAGTGGCCCATCTGAACCTCTGATCATTTTCATTTTCAAACCTCTTTCCAAACACCAACTAATCAATCCAATGAACAGATGCGATTTAATGTAAACGTTTTCGCAAACCCCACTTATCAAGTTAGCAAAATTCGGAACCTTGTAGCTGTTACAGGATTCTTCTGCATCTCGCAGCGGCAAAGCCGAGCACGACGACTGGGAATCCGTGTAGTATAACTTCCGCAAATTTCAGCCGATCATATCTTCCAGATCTAACGGCATGTCTCTCGAGCACATTTCCTTTATCACCTGTCAATCAGGGAATGCGATTTCCCACCTCCTATTTCATGGCAGAATGTAGTAAAGGGCTAAAATCGTTCAACCTTGGAACCCACCAACAAAAAATGCTTCTAAACTCTGATATGAGGCTTCCATGAATTCCTACAACTAATCCAAATTGTTCGTGAGTGGTTGTTTGTAGAAATACTCCCTTAGTCGAATTCTGCCATCTTCTTCGCTGTGAAGAACCGTCATTGATCCTGGTGTAGCATGGATTCAACAATGCAAATCATTCGTCGTGTGGCCCTCCTGATGCATATTAGATCATCAAAATCTATCCAAGATCGGGTTCTCGGAACTCCATCGCCAAGCTGTTTAGTTTGACCCGCTGGACTCAACTGTGGGCTGAGTTAAACTTGGTAGTTCAAGACTCTTGTTGGATGTCTTTAGAAGAAGAAGAAGAAGAGAGAGAGAGAGAGAGAGAGAGAGAGAGAGAGAGAGAGAGGAGAGCTTGCCAACTTGCAGCCGACTGAGTTGACCCGTCATTCAACCGCTGCTGTCATGCCCAATCAAACCGACCACAAGAGCTCTGTCCATTCATCCATATTGACCCTGAGGGAGACATCCGCCTATTTCAGCCGCATATCATATTTATAACACATCAGATTATTTACAAGCTATAACAAGTAGGTTATCTTTCCTATTGAAAATTTTAAGTTAACATATAAATTGATTTGATTATTTGTTATGTATTAAATTTATTTGATTATTGTCGTTAGTTGCAGATTATTTTATTTGATTATTGGTTGTATATTGTAGAGATAATTTATTTGAGTTATTAGTTGACTTCATTTTATTATTATTATGTGCTTAAATTGTAATTATTTCTTTATTATTACATGATGTAAAATGTATTTGAATTTATGGGTGTTCTGCCCTAAAAGGATTATTGTATTTTTTTATGGGTGCTCTGCTCAGATCGTTCCCGAAAGGATCGACATATACGGTTGCACTGCCCAGGGTCATTCATGATTGGGTGTAACACCCTGAAAATCGGCACCTGAGTACAGAGACCCTAATCCTGAGTTTCCAGGTGTTAACCAAATAAAATGCATATGTGACCTTGTACATATTCACGCTCATTTTTCACACGAGCAATCAGAGTAGCGCAATTCAAATTAGTAGACGTAAAGCGAGGTAGAGATAATAAAGATAAATAAATATGGGGCTAACAGTAATAATACAATTAAAATATGATGTCCGCCCAAATGAGGATTATACAAGACACAATATACATACAAAAAATGATTAAAGTGAAAGTTTTGGTTTGGTCCAATCCTCTAAAACACAACGTCGGTGGTGCAATATTCACAACTCCAAGTGTAAGGTCGATTGTAGTAATAATCTTGGTAAGACCGAGGTCGAATCCAAAGGGACTGAACTTGCGTGTCTTCTGAAAGCAACTAGAACTAGAACTAGAAGAAGATGAAAAACTAAATCTGGAATATTTGAGAAAGTAATTGTGAATTATTTAACTAAAACTTATAAATTCAAAGGTGGGAAATTAGGGTTTCCAAGGATCCACTTGTAGAGATCAGGAGATCTATGCTTGATTCATAAACACAATTGGAATCAGAGTCCCATCTTCATCCAATTGGAAGATATCTCATTCAAAATCAAATTTAAACTTCCTTTGATCTAGTTCTCAATGGACGAGAGGTATGAGAACTAGAAGTGATTTCATCACAAAACCATGCCCATGAGACAAAGAAAACAACAAATTTACCAATTCACAACCGATCTGAGAGAATTGTGAGAGTTAGGAGAATTCATCATCCAACCATGCCCAGGGGACGATGGTGAACAACAGGAGTTCCTAAGCTCACAATCTCAATAATGAAAAGAACACACTCAAAGCTATTGCAAATCCATTGTAATTTAAGTCACAACAAATCATTAAAAACTAAAAGTATTCCTTATAATCAAACTAGAATCAAAAGAGAGTTCAATATAAACATGAATCAAGCAATAGAAAATATCCCATCACGCTATAAGCTTCACTTCTTAGCCCTAGCTAAGAGGTTTAGCCAACCATAGACATGATTGAACTAAAATCTCTTAGAAAAAATATAAAGAAAAGTAACTAAGGAAAGGAAGAAAGAAAACTGTTGAGGACAACTTATCATGTTGTTGCTCTCCTAGCCGATGCTCCCCCACCAGAGCTACATGGTTATTTCATGATATGGGCTCGAATATGAACCAGATCTGAGCCTTTAGTGGCCCACACGTTGCAAAACATCTGAGTGAAACTCACACGTAGAACTTACGTGGGTTTGGCATGCAACGCTGTTTGTGTAAACATAGGCTTCATAATTATAAATTTGCCCTTCTCTTTTGTTACAACTTCTGCTATCCGTATCTTCTGACTGCACCGTGCAAATGAGACAAAATTTCACTAATACTTGTTATTTTTCATGCTCTTTCTAACGTCTAAGTTTGAGCCTAATCACTCATAGATGACTCAGATATCTTTTTAACGGATAATACCACTCTGAAGTCTAAAAACAATGTTTTATACACCTAATAGGAAGTTAGCCGGTAGTATTGGAATACACCCTAAGATCTTCTTGGGGTAGTACGCAATCCCCTCCCATATTTGGGGTGCGAATTATGTTCCTGCACGCTAGAATCTTAGGTGGTGCCCACTGTTATGTTTGTGATAAATCTACTCTGTCCATCCGTGTTTTGAGATCATTTTAGACTCGAGACAAAAATGAGGAGGATACAAGACTTAAGTGGGCCGCACTAAAGGAAAAGGTGGGTAGGAAAATTTCTATTGTTGAAACCTCCCCGGGGTCGACAGTGATTTTTACATGCCATCAATATGGTTCATAATGTCATTCCTAGTGAGATGAACTCAAGCCACAAATATTAACATGATTGAAAACTTATGTGGCCCCACGAATATTTTAATTATGGGAGTCCAATCCTCACATTTTTGGCCCATTTGAGTATTGGATACGTCTTTTATTTTTTTTTTTTTTTTTTTTTAATAACATTACGCCTTAAAATGATCTCACAAAATGAATGGACGGGATGGATTTCACACAAACATCACGGTAGGCCCCACTTAGATTTCCAGTAGTGGACTTCCTGGGAAAGGCTTTTCCATGAAATCTGGCTCACACCTTAGTCTATTGTGATATATGTGACTACATCCATACCGTCTATCTATATTGAAAGCTTATTTTAGGGCATCATCCAAAAAATAAATTAGCTTCAAATTTTAGATGGACCTTTGTATAGGAATCGGTGGTGATTGACCATTTAAAAATTCTTTTGGGCTACAAAAGCTTTAGATCAAGTTGATATTTGTATCATCCATTCATTTAACTGTTTGTGACCTTTTTAATATGTTGGATAACAAATAAACATTTAAGTGAAATTCAGAGACTTTTTAAAGGTAGGGATTCAATCACAATTGTTTCATATGGATAAATGTGTCAAATTAATATATTTCAAACATTTTATACATTAGTTAACAAACCAAGGTATCTTACATTCGTTGGTAGTTTTCCCACTTCATATTTAGATTTCCGATTTAAACTTTACATTCAGATTTAACAAACGGGCCCTATGTAGGGGTGTCTGCAGTCTCATAATTGCAATGGGCATGTGTACCATGTATTCCATCAATTGCGGGGTTCATAGAACGACCGATGCTTTGCTTTGAAGAATGTGACCCCTGTTGATGCCATCAGTATCTTCTAGAATCCCCTGCCATAATATTATGATATTAGGTAGTCTCGGGCCCTTCGGGCAACCCTACAGTTGTTGAAATAGAATCTGCCTAGTCTCATATCAAGTCAATCTTTTTCAATTCTGCACAGCACCATCACTCGGCTGTTTTTCAATAAAAAATTTAAAAATTTTATTTTTTTTGTTTATAGATAATATGTTATTTGGAAAGAAGTAACCTGTGGTAAAAATGTACAAAACTACAAGCCCTCGAGAAGTTTTTACCAGGGGTCATTCAATCTTTATTGTGTCATCCACTTGATAGTGGATCTGCTTCATTTTTGAGACCATGCCCTAAAATGAGCTGAAAATACTGATGGATGAATTAAGTATACAACACATGTATCAAGGGGTCCTTACTCTTACTTGGGTGGTAGCCTCTCAGGAGTTTCAACACCCGGACAAGGGTTTGAGTACCCATAGGTGGTGAAATTCTACTAGCGTGAGTGTGTGGGGTGTGTGTGCGTGTTAAACAAAAAAAAAATAATAAAAGGTGGGCCGACATTCAGGGCTTCACCAACTGACACAGATTGGGTACTACCCTTTCCCTGGCTAAGGGGGCGTTTGGTGCATGGCATTAGATGAGATTTGGTAGGATGGAATTGCATTTGGTCCGTGCCAATTCCCCTCCATGTTGGGAAGAATGGGAAAGCTTGGAATTAGACGGGATTAAATTGCATCGGGTCCGTGCCAATTTCACTCAATGTTTGTAAGTTGTGTAGGTTCCACCATATGCATGTCTATATCACACCGTCTACCCATTTTCGAAATCATTTTAGAGCATGAGCCAAAAAATTATGTAGATCTAAAGCTCAAGTGGACCCCACCATAGAAAGCAACGGGATGAATACCTACCGTTGAAAACTTCTTGGGGCCACATAAGTTTGGATCTTCCTCTTTTTAGGTCCATACCATAAAATGAGGTTACAAAACAAATGAACGGTTTATATATAACACATGTGTATTATTTTTAGTAATTTCAAATGATAATGGGTATATCCATTCAATGTACCACCGTATTACAAAATTAGCATGGAATTAAGATTATCCCTTGGTAACAGGGACAATCCCTGCCATTTGTAATAATTATGTTTTTTGAATCCTCCCACATAGTCCTTCCCAATGCCATCGCCAAACACCCCCTAAGAACAGGCACGGGCTTTGAGGAGCCATGACGATGTATTGTTTTATTTTAAGGTACAGGCCCAAAAATAGGCAGATACATGGCTCAAGTGTACCACACTATAGGAAGCAGCCGTGAAAAGCAGCGGTAATAATGACACTCATTGTGGTGTTTAATTGCCATCTAACCTGTTCACAAGGGGAGCGGATTAGGTGAGACCCCAAATCCACCGAGGTGGGTAGGACTCCTGTCCGTGGGCCTTACAGTGATGTATGTTCCTTAAAACCACGCCTGGCAACTGTTTTGAATGCTCATTTTAGGGCGTTATTCGAAAAAAATGAAGCAATTCAAATCTTATGTGGACCATACAATAGGAAACAATAGTGATGAATCCCCACCATTAATAACTTCTTGGGAGCCACCAGAATGTGTTTATTTGTCATCCAACATGTTGATAAGGTCAGAAGGTTTGGATGAAGAAACCACACAAATATGAGCTCTGATCCAAAACTTTTGTATCCCACGAGAATTTTTAATGGTCAATTACCATGATTTCTTGTATCATGGTCTACCACAGGTTTGGATCTGCTTCATTTTTAGATCATGTCTTAAAATGAGCTTGCAATACACATGGACAGCGTGAGATCCTACCTCTTACTTAATCCCCTCTCATTCATGAGGTCGTATAGAGTCTATAGATCCATTATTATTATTTATTATTATTATTTTAAAATTTTTTCTACTTGACTCTCATACCCACACACACTACTTAAAACTGACGACCTTAATATTAAATCTCTGTGAGTCTGCAGCTAAGCCATTAGTAAAGACCCACAAGATCACATAAACATGGATGAAAGAAAAATACAAATATTAGCTTATCCAAATCTCCTATAGATTTAGAAAATTTTCATCGGTAGGTGCTTAATACCCACGGTGTGGTGAGCTTTGGAAGTGCCTCATTTTTAGCTTGTACCATAAAAAGATATAGAAAAATGGATGGATGGGATGGATAAAACATTATTTGGGCAGTGAGTGGGATTAGAAGGGATTAGGTGGGATGGGATTCAAAAAACATAATTATTACCCATGTCAGGGATTGTCCCTGCGCGGGATAAGATTAATTTCATGCTTTGTTAGTAATACAGTGGTACATTGAATGGATATACCACCATCATTTGGAAATTGCTGAAAATAACGCACATGTGTTATATCTAAACCGTTCATTTGTTTTGTAACCTCATTTTATGGCATGGTCTTAAAATGAGGCAGATTCAAAACTTATGTGGCCCCAAAGAAGTTTTCAATGGTAAGTATTCAATCCCCGTTACTTTCTATGGTGGGATCCACTTGAGCTTTAGATTTACCTGATTTTTTGGCCCATGCTCTAAAATAATCTCAAAAAATGGGTGGATGGTACGGATATAGCCCACACATCATGGTGGGACCTACACAACTTGCTAACATTGAGTGAAATTGGCACAGGACCTAATGCAATTCCATCTAATCTAATTACAAGCTTTTCCATGGAGTAGAATTGGCACAGGACCGGATGCAATTCCATCCCACCTAATCCCTTCCAATCCCACCGCCCAAACACGCCCTAAAATTCATCAACAATGTGGCCCCTCAATTCATAGCCTGGTTAGGAATCGGCGTCCCTCAGCGAGTTCCCATCCTAGGATCCATTTGCACGGAAGAACAACAAAGGATGCAAGCAAAGCAAGTCGAAGAGAAAAGAAACAAGAAAGCAAGTGATTGATGCGCGGGAGTCAGCTTCTCCTCAATAAAAAAAACAACAACCCATCATATCTACTCTCTCTCTTAGAAGAATCATGCACGTCCATCAGTCAAGCTCTCCAGATTCACTCCCAAATCATCGTCAATGGCATCCATCACAACGCCTTCTGCTTGGACAGACTCATCTCCTTCTTTGCCCTCTCGTCCTCACCCATTGCCCTCAACCATTCTCGCCTCCTCTTTTCCCTCATCAGTCGCCCCCATCTCTTCTTATGGAACACCATGATCCGTGCCTACTCCCGCAGCCACCATTCCCCTCACCAGGCTCTCCTCCTCTACAAGTCCATGTCCCTCTCCCCTAACCACTTTACCTTCCCTTTCTTGATCAATGCCTGTGCCAGATTATCAACTGCCCGACCAGGTATGCAGATTCATTCCCATGTAATACATTATGGTTTCGACTCTAATGTCTTTGTTAGGAATTCTCTCATTCACTTTTACTCTTTTATTGGGGACTTGTATTCTGCACACAAGCTGTTCTACCAAGGTCCTCACCCAGACCTGGTTTCGTGTAACACCATGATGAATGGCTATAACCGAGGAGGCCATCCTGCTAATGCGTTGGGTATCTTTGGAGAGATGCAAGTTCTGGGTTTGAAGCCCGATGATTTCACCTTTGTTGCTCTGTTTTCTGCTTGTTCCTTGTTAAGCGATCCGGAAACTGGCAAGCAGATTCACGCGTTGGTGTATAAAAACTCGAGTTTCTTTGATTCTAATGTTCTGTTGAAGAGTTCACTTGTCGACATGTACGCCAAGTGTGGGTTTATGGAAATGGCAAACAGAGTGTTTTGTATGGCAGGTGTTAGTACGAGCACCTTCGCTTGGAGTTCTATGGTATCTGGTTATGCCAGGTCTGGGGAAATTGAGATTGCTCGTCAACTGTTTGATGAGATGCCTGAAAGAGATGCTGTTTCTTGGACTGCCATGATCAGCGGCTATTCTCAGACAGGACGATACAGTGAAGCGTTGGAGCTCTTTTTCGAAATGGAGGGTGCAGGTTCATTACCAGATGAAGTCACCATGGTTTGTGTTCTTTCATCCTGCGCCCAATTAGGTACTCTTGATCTCAGCAGAAAGATTCATCAATACATACAGAAGAGGTCATTTGATCATAATGTCATCCTTTGTACAGCTATTGTTGATGCGTATGCAAAGTGTGGAAGTATAGAAACCGCACTAGATGTTTTCTATGGAGTCGCAAAGGAATCAAAGACTGTTGCCCTCTTCAATGCAATGATTTCAGGTCTTGCTCAACATGGACTCGGTAAGAAAGCCATGGCAATTTTCGGGGAAATGCTGCTTGCAGGTTTGAGACCTGATGAGATTACGTTTGTCAGCCTACTGTGTGCTTTGAGTCATTGTGGTCTAATCGAAGAAGGGAAGACATTGTTTGATTCCATGGTTAAGGATCATGGAATCAAACCTCAAATCCAACACTATGGTTGCATGGTTGATCTTCTTGGGCGAGGTGGGTTTTTGAAGGAAGCACTTGATTTTATTGAGAAAATGCCGATTGAGGTCAATGACCATGTGATATGGGGATCTCTATTGAGTTCGTGTAGAATCCATGGAGACATTGAGATGAGTGAGATTGTGGGTAAACGACTCCTCCAATTGGACCCAGACCATGGGAGTTGCTATGTCTTGTTGTCTAACATTTTTGCTGATGCAAACAGGTGGGAAGATGCTCGACGAGAGAGGAAACGAATGGAAGAGAGAGGCATCCAGAAGCCACCTGGATTAAGCTATATAGAGTTGAATGGCCATCTACACCAGTTTTTGGCAAGTGACATGTCGTGTCCTCAGTCCAAAGAGATGAGTTCGATGCTTAATGAGATGGCAAGACGATTAAGGTCAGCTGGGCATGTTCCGAATATAGTGCAAGTGACATTCGACATAGATGAAGAGGAGAAGGAAAATGTTGTTTCTTATCATAGTGAGAAGTTGGCCTTAGCATTTGGATTAATCAATTCAGACTCTGAGATGACAATACGTATCATGAAGAACCTTCGGATATGTGAAGATTGTCACTCCTCGTTTAAGCTTCTCTCTAAGCTTTTTGGAAGGGAAATAATAATGAGGGATAGGTTCAGGTTCCATCATTTTAAGAGCGGTTCATGTTCTTGTATGGATTATTGGTGATAATATCTTAGCATTGCTGCTAAACTCAAGCTGAGGACCCATGGGTTTGAGCCTGTCCCTTAGTGGTAGACAAATTGCATTTCAACATTGAGTTCTAGGGTTATCCATGTTTACATGTGAACATTATAGAATATAACATTAACGATCCATTCTATGTGAAAGACAAACTACTTAGCTTTTAAGTCTGGAGGCCTGACCACCAGCAAGGCTTTACCTAACGCCACTTTTACCGGCGGTTACCTGACCGCCGGTAAAGGCCATTTTTTTTGTAGTGTGGCAGCCCATGATATGTGTGTTGGATCTAATGAACAGTCTGGATAAATGTATTGAACTATCTACATCTCCCAATCCAACTATGAGCACTACAATTTGCAGTGCTTTGAGAGCTGTGGGCATTTCTCTTGTTATAATTCTCACGTTGCTTAGGTTTAAGAAGGGAGGAGAGGTTTCTCCTGCTTCTTGTGTGGTGTGAATTCATAAAATATGGGAGGAACATACCTAAATAAATCTCTTTTAGGAGAGAGCATAGTTTGGCAAAACAACATTTCAAACCCCATATTTAAAAAAAAAAAAAAAAAAAAAAAAAAAAAAAAAAAAAAAAACCTTAATAATCAAAACAATTGTTCAAAAACTAGAACTCGGCCTAGTCAACAATGAGTCAGATTCGGACAAGTCCCATGAATTCTGACTAGGTTTAACATATCCGTAGTTTTTGGCGATTTTGGGACCAGTTCGAACCTTTATCACCAAGTTATATGAAAATGTTACATGGGGCAGTTTAAAAAAGTGAGGCTTGACAAGTTGAGAGGACTGAATCATTGGAATAATACAGTGGGCCTAAATATGTGAACTTTGTTTCTAAAGAGAAGGTCAATTAGTAAAAAGGTCATTGTCGTATATTTCTCTTTGGAATATATGCATTAGATTTGATCTAATCATCAGGTGGGCCCTATTATGGAATGACCATAAAGAGGTCACACTAATTGGATGATCCTAACTATTTGATCAATGGCCTACCAATTAATTCTGAAAAGGAACGAACCAATTCACATTCGATGGGAAAAATGTTCATTGATTAGAATATCTGCATTGTATGATAATTTGGTATTTTTAATCCAAGGGAAACTAAATGCCAGTGGCTTATCTGCATTGTATGATAATTTGGTATTTTTAATCCAAGGGAAACTAAATGCCAGTGGCTTATCTGCATTGTATGATAATTTGGTATTTTTAATCCAAGGGAAACTAAATGCCAGTGGCTGACCTGACAAACAGTTTAGACCTTACTTTAGGAGTACAAATTTAAATAGTGTGAAAAAAAAAAAAAATCGTGAGCTTATAAGGAGAAGCTTATGACTTAGTGAAAAAAAAAAAAAAATGAACGGTAAATAAATAGGTGTAAATCTTGTTGGGAGAAAGATTTTTTCTCATCCACACGCATAACAATGTCGAAATCAAAATAAAGCAGAAAAAAGAAGTAAACTCCTTCAATATATCCATGGATTCACACCAATCCACTATGATCAAAGAAAAAAAAAACAAAGAAGTATCTCTCAATACAATGATGACTCTGTCTCATGACGGAATATATATTACCCCAAATGAAACAGGGTTTACATAAAACTCTATGCAAAATTACAAAATTACCCTCTAAATTGGGGAACTGAACAAATTTTAGGGGTACAATTTTTTTCTTTCTGATAATTCAAATAAAATTTGACCCTTTAGTGGATCATATGACTCTTTGAATATGGATATAAGTTAATCTTTCCAATGAAACAACGATTCGTACCATGGATCATATGTCCATGGCATGTTAAACACAAACCTACCTTCAAATCGCCCGTTCGAATGGTATAATTGGTCCGAATGATGAATGGATGGCTTAGATCCATGAAATTGATCGTCTTGGTAAATGATCTACCCAATGTGTGCTAGTCATCTTATTAATCATTCTATAACCTTCATAATGGTATAAGTATAATAATTTTTACCTGAATAAAATTTTAGATATGAGGCCAAATGAATGGATGACCACGGTTTATTGAAGATATTGACCGATCTAGCAATTCGATTTATGTCAAACTGCTTTCATTTAATTCATCTTGAATAGATCTATCATGTTATCTAATTTGATCGTATATCATATATGCTTGAATCTTGTTAGCTCATGCAAATGTGTATAAGACATCATCATAACCATCAAGTATCTCATCTATCATGCATATTTGAACATCGACACTATTTTCTCATATATATGTAAATCATGGTCTATGATTCTATGGGCTTAGAATTTAGTCATTACCTAACTGAAAAACTAATTTTAGAAACCACAAAACCATCCTTTAAAGAGATAAAACGGAAATGATTGCGTAATCCATGAATGTGTGGCCCACGTTGGCAGTGTAAGTTCTCATCCAATAAAGCATCATAGTAGATAAATATTTTCTTTCCATGAAAAAGAAACGAAAAATGCGTTTGAAAATGAGCGCACCTGTACCAATTATCGTTTTGTAAACAAACCAGATCTAAGTGTCTCCAGTAGTAGTATGTCTCAAATTCTGAGATTTTTAAACAAGTAGCATAATCATAATCTTAATAAAAATAGTGGACCATATACTGATGGTGGGCCAGGCATCTATCCGATCAAGTCAGAGATTAAGTACACAGCCTACATTACTGACCCTACACATGAATGAGAGAGATCTATTGTACCTCATCCCTAGGGTAAAGATGTGGACATCCCATCTTTTCCACATGTGATACATGTAAATGTCCATACCTCACCCAAATATGATCAAGTGGGCCATACACTCTGATGTGGAGTGCATAGATTTTTCCCACTGCTATATTAGAGTATGATGGACATTGGATGTAGATCCCTATCAGTGATGGGCCCGCAACTATAAAAACATTGTTTATATATATATATATATATATATGTGTGTGTGTGTGTGTGTGTGTGTGTGTGTGTGTGTGGTGGGTCTCAACCGTCCAGCAGCTGTTGGACGGTGCTAGATGAGGCCCATACATTAACGTAGGCCCCACACGTGTGGATGCAAGGCATCCACCAAGGTGGGTCCCACGTCATGTATGGACGGACATGATATAACACATTCCTCATCATTGGGGGGGGGGGGGGGGGGGGGGGGGGGGCACAGAACTTGCTGACGTCTCTACAACAGCTACATGCTGCTAGGACCCACCGTCCTTGTTGGACGGACGGTGTGGGTCCAGCACATGCTCTTGCACGTGGCCCACCTGGCTTGGATCAAACTGATATTGGTGTATTTCTTCATACAGTCTAGCAGTGTTACTGCTAGACATTCCATGGCTGGACGGACTAAATCATCATACGTGTATCATCAGGTGGGTCACACATCAGAGAGAGAGAGAGAGAGAGAGAGAGAGACGTGTGATGGAGGGCTCTGCCACTATGAGCCCTCCTAGGCTACAAATCATACATCAAAGATGGAGGGCTCTGCCACTATGGGCCCTTGTTGGGCTCATAGTGGCAGAGCCCTCCTAGGCTACAAATCATACATCAAAGATGGGTCCCAAATAGGATCCACACCATCAATCAGTAGGCCCCACTTGGTCCATCACACAAATTGAAATCTAATCCTACAAAACACCCACCGATGGTCCTCTTCTTTAACTCCTTGGAATCCTCATCTCCTAAGCTCTCCCTTTGATGGTGGATGATGAAGTTTGAAAGGTTAGGATAAGAGATCTTGGGGTAGGAAGTGGGCCACACTTGACTCTTTCTCTCCTTGGGAATTGCTTGGAAAATGGTAAAGAAAATGAGATTGGATGGAGTGAAAGATGGGAGAATGGTTGTGTAAGGAGAGATGTGATGAGAGGTATGGGTTTTAGTTGACTTCGGGGGGTAAGGTGGCATGGGGTATGGGTTGCTTATCTTTATTGGTAAGAAAGGGATGGAAGAGGCGTGGGTTGTGTATTTGATAGATTGATATGATGTGTTGTAAAGATTCTCTTGGGATTAGCAACGCACAGTATTTTCCTCGAAATAAATGCGGGCCCACAACTCCTGGCCTGGGTATCGCATCGGTGCGTAAGACGCGGCGTTGGAACCGTGGCGACGGCACGGTCGCAAGGGTACAAGTCTCGGGTCGAGTCGATTCAGATCGATAGGATGCGACTCAGGGTCGCGCGCAAACGCAGATTACAGGTCGTGATTTACCAGAATTCAACCAGAGGACCGCGGGAGTCTATGGAACGGTACAAACTAGGATACGTGCCTTACAGGAAACCCCCTGGATTTGCAATCCTCACAGTGTGTTTAGCACCTTAGAGTGTGAATAAACTTTAATCCAAAAATACCTATGCATAGTATATATTTACAGGGGTTTCAATTTAATTACGAAATCAACTTTAATATCTCTAATTAGTGAGATATATAATTTTTGACACTATGGCTGTGATAAGCCCGCTGAAATATATGCTTTGTGTTCACTCCCCAAGTATAGGGTTATGATGTAGTAATAAAACTCGGTGAGACCGAGGTCGAATCCACAGGGACTGAAACCTGTACATAATCTGAAACTAACCAGGGCTAGAACTAGAATAAGATGTAATCTAAATTGAATGAATATGAGGAATAATTATGAAAGATAAATCTAAAGCTTAAGGAATTCAGAAAAAGGGAACTAGGGATTCAGAGGATCCACTTGTAGAGATCAGGGAGATTTTATGCCTATATCAAAAACTCAACTGGACTTAGAGTCCATCTTTATCCAATTGAAGGTGTAACCATAGGAATTAAGACTGAACTTGCTTTGATATAGTTTTCAAGAGATGAAAGGTATATGAATTAGAATGGATTCCATCACCAAACCATGCCTAGGAGACAAAGCAAACAATAGAATTAAACTAATTACCAACCAATCAACATGCCATGAAGGTTAGGAAGGGTACCGACATCCAACCATGCCCAGGAGACGATGGTGAACAACAGGGCTTCCTGACGTCATAAACATAAAAAGGAAAAGAACATGCTTAAAGTTATCACAGGCCCATTGTAATTTTAGTCACAACAGACCATTAATAACTAGAAACATTCCCTTAATTAAACTAAAATCAACATTAGTTCAGTCTTAAAAAAAAGGGGCACAAGTATAAATCCTCCCATCACGCTACAAGCTTCACCTCTTAGCCCAAGCTAAGAGGCTCAGCCACACATGGTTGAGCTGGATCTCTAAAATAATAAAAGGGAAAAAAAATAAAAATAAATCAACAATAAAGAAATTCTAAAAGGCTCTTTCTCTCTCTCCGTAGCTTCCCTTCACGTCTCCACCCCATTGGATTCCCTTCTCTCTTTCTCCTCTTCTCTTTTTATAGGCAGTCGGTCGGTGGAGAAGCTACAAGAGTCCGAGATGGAGTCGGCTGCGGAACAGAACGTGAACAGCTGTTTACGTAGCTGTAGCCTGCGTAAAGGAACGGTCAGCGCCAATGAGCGGATCTTTCGTCTTTTCCTGGTGTGTGAAGCATCCACAAACGGCGTGGAGAAGAACGTCCCTACGGACGGTTTTCCGTTCTGATCAAGATGGACAGAGCGGATCATCTTGAACGAGCTCGAGAGTGGCCCACAATAACTGCCCGTAGGCTCTGTTCGCGTAACAGAGCCTTTGCGTATCACTATGCGTGATCTGTGGAGCCCATAGTCCTTCGTGTTTAGAAAATCCATATCGTCCATTTTCTTGGTCTAAAAAAAACGGTCTGATCTGGTCCATTTTGGGTGGTTTCCGACATGGCCCACTTGATTTTACAATCTGTCGTCCGACCTACGTTAAAGCCTTCACATACGTGCAACGTCCAAGAAACTCAATAAATAGGTCAGAGAACGGTCGGTTTCACCTCCTCGTTTCAATTAATGGCTTGGATCAGCGAATGGTCTAATGCTCGTGGCCCACTTTGCCTCGTCCGCAGGCTCTGGTGCGAACAGAGCCTTCGGTTTCTCCGCTGTGACGGTCAGTGGGCCCCACCTTGATGGTTATGGAGAAATCCATTCCGTCCACTGGGATCCCCATGGAAAACCCTCCGGGAAGGCACGTTTTTGGATCCAAACCGTGGTGTCCCATGAGATTGTAACCCAGCCGTCCATCCTGTGTATATACAAAGATTTATGCGTATATACATGCATGGGACCAAAAAGACACCTAGAAGTTGGTCTTGGCAGTATTTTGAGATAGGTGAACGGTTCTGATCATAGAACAGGACGATGAGTGGGCCCCACTATTGAAAAACGGATGGACAGCGTCCGTCCGCTGTTCCTGCACAGGAAGAAAACGGGTCAGCCGTTTGGTTGACCGAATTCGGGTCCGGTGCGGCTCGGGAGTGCACCGCATGTGCACTCGTGCGCCCCCATGTGGGGTCCATTGTAATGTTTATGAGAAATCCGCTCCGTCCATCCACTTTATAATATCATTTTAGGCGTTGGGACCAAAAGTGAGGCATATCCAGGTGGCAGGTGGGCCCCACTTAATGAATTAAGCGGCTGATCTGTCCATTGGCCCATTTCTCGAGATCTTCAATGGTTGAAATTTAATATGTACGGTTAATTTATGGCCCACATCCCATGTATGAAGTCTCGTGTCGATCGGATGGCGGAAACCCTGTGATCTTGCATTCTGCACTAGTTTCGGGCCTCTTTAATGTGAACGACTTGATTTCCTTGGATCCCTAGTATGTAAATTCTTCAATATTGGTCCTCTGGAGTCCGTCCCTTGCCTGTGGTGTTATCAGAACATTAAATTCATGCTTTAAGTGCTCTTTTACAATCAAAGCTCCTAATTTCAACCTGCAACATAAACACGATTAAGTCGGCCTTTAAACAATATTATGTTCGTAAATCCAAGCAGTAACTAGGGTCTGATATGCAATATTTGACCCTCAACACTTTGCCTGAAAATGATGAAATTCTATGTCTCGGATGGATTGCAAGCACAAGATCATGTCTGAGTGACTAACCAACGATTTTTAATCGTTGATTAATAGGGACAATGTTTGGACGGTGCTGATCATCATTAGTGGGCCATGTGCCTAATAGAATGATAGTGCACAGTGACACACATGTCACACCTGCAACTATTGAAATGATTTTAGGTGCAATCCAAGCTCTCACCGTGGATTGCAAACCCCCTCAAAGAGGGGATTAAAAACCCCATGGATTTGTAACCCCCAGTTACTTTATGCGCCAAACAACCAAGGGGATTTAAAACCCCCTCCAATCCCCTCCAATCCACGGTGCCAAATGACCCCTTAGATTCATCTGGACCATACAAAACAATTTAAGGTTTATCCTTACGGAAGTATCTATCGGTCCAGAATTTCTTAAATTTTATAATGAAAGAATCTGACTATAGGGACCATACATATAATTATTAACTATCTCAAGTAAGTTAAGAATAAATATCAAATATATCTGACCGTTGTATATGGCCCACACAAGAATGGTCATAACAAGCCCCCAAATACATTTTCGAATAAGCTCAAGATCTCAGTCGTCCGAACTCTGGTCGAGGCTTATTATATACGTTGGAAAGCTGCTTCTATTTTCTACGAATCCAACAGAACATATATTTTTATTGTATTCAATAAAGGAAGTAAAAATGGTTCCGTTTTTAGCAAATTGGAATCCTGCATGTGCCGCTGGACAACAGCCAAGTAAAGTGGATGCCACTGATGATTGGACCGCTGGATGACCATAAAATTTGGTCCAGAGTTAGCTCATGTTGTGGTTCATATTATTTTCAAGTTTCAACTCGGATCATAGCATGGTTGATTTTATATGATTTTTAGAAGTTGTTGTCCAGATACAAAAACGGGATTACAAGTGAAGGGTGTTGATACAATGTTCATCATGGTGGACCAAACTAACGTGGGCCACCATACTGAACACCATAGCCATTAATACATGCACCCATGGGGCTCCACACTAGTGGGCCTTACATGCATCAAGAAAATATAAAAGGTGGAAAGAGGATGATGAGGATGATGGAAGGTGGGGTGTAGACTCACCTCAAATGGATGGATGACTTGATGATGATGTGTGGTCCACTCCCTCTAGGTTGATGATGGGTCACACTTTAGACCCACCATCGCTCACTCTCTCTTCAAATCTCAGATTTTTTCTAAGTATTGCAAAAGGATAAGTGTAAGAGAGCTCTTACTCTTATATAGAGAATTGAGGGTTGAGGTGGCAAGATGATGTTGCAAGTTTATTGGGTTTTATTGGTGCTAAAAGTGAGGTGGAAGGTGGTGTATGGTATGGGTAGTGGATGGATAAGGTGGATGGTGCTAATCATGCATTGGCCAAGGTAGAAAAATCTAGGCATGCATTGCCTAATGGATGCATAAGGGTTGTGGGTTGTAGGTGATGCATGGTGGATGATGAAGTGGAGTGTTACAATTGGTTATTTGTAGTGATGTGACACAAAACAAGGCATGCATTAGAAATATGTGTAAAATGAGGTGGACATGGGCCATGATTAGTTTCTAAGGCATGGGGAGAGGGCTAATGATAGATTTTGAGGTAGAACCCATTTTTGTCTTATGTGCATTGTCTTATATGTGCTAGCACATTTTTTTGTCATATAGTAATTGTCCTATTTTGTGATAATTTTTATATTCTTGAAATTGGGCTTTAGGCCCACATGGGCCCAAGTTCAATGGGCCTGGCACAATAAATGTTGCTCATGTTACAGGATACGTAATTTTGGTCGTGGATTCGATGGGTCGTATCTTACTAACGAAGCGTCGGATTGACGCATGGTTTTCGTCGTGGCAACCGCAAGACGACGTGATCCACATGAAAGAGGTTTGAAGGCATCTGAAACAAATCACTCTGTCAGACGGTTTTGGTGGATCCAATGTCACTCCTTTTGGTCCCAAACACGTGCGAATACATACATGGATAAGCACTCAAGTCAAACAATCAAAGGTAATAACCAAATACGTCCAATTTCTAGTTGGCAAAAATCTGATATGTTACATTAGGCTAATTGATTACTCTCTTATGCCTACCTGAGGCATCAATGGGATGCAAAGCAAAACTAGATGGAGAGATCGGCACGGGTGCTCTGCCCTGGGTGATTCCTTAAAATATATGCATACACGGGTGCTCTGTCTTGGGTGTGTACCCTAAAAGTCTATTCACCGGTGCTCTACTGAAGGTCATTCCCTAAAAGGATCAACACTGGTGTTCTGCCGAGGGTCATTCCCTGAAAGGATAAGCACACACGAGTGTTTTGCCTTGGATTGAACCAAAAAGGGATCTTAGATAATTGTCTTATATTATTTTGTTATTATGAATACCAAATCGTTATTATTGCCATGTAAAATGTCAATTCGATACTTGCCATTGATCATTTTATGTTATTGAGTTATATTGATATTATCGTAGAATTTTCAATTTTGGAAAGATGTGACCGTACGAGCCGTTGTGCTCACAACCATATAAATTGTTTTGCAGGGTTTGTATATGAAGAACCGGTTGGGTAATATTGAAGACTTTTCCTATTATTTATTTAAAGATTAATTAAAATTCAATGTATTTTATTTTAATGTAATTAATACTTAATGATAATTTATTGAAACATCTGTTAATTGAAATGATATTAGTTTATCTCCTCTTAGTGGCTCTGTTTGCCTTGAAAATGCACGAAAATTTTGTAGATTGCTATATATATTTTGTTTAAATTCAACTCACAGCCCATGAATTCAAATTCGGGCCTGATCAACCCGGGTACCGAATTTCAGGGCATGACAGCCATTAGGGCAACAATCGACTCTATGGAAGCCGCAACATAGAGCGGTTGACATTTGACTGGCAACATTAACACTGGTGGATTCAATACTCCTAGATCTTATCGAAAGTTGACTAATGTTCTGCTTCCTATTTGAATTCATCTCCTTATTTTCGCTTCACCAATGAAGAAAATACGCTAGTCTTTCCTACACAGTTGGAAATGAACCTATGCATAAAATTAACCTGGCCGAGAAAATGTTGTAACTCTGTTTTGTTTCTTGATGGTCGAGCATCTATTATTACTCGAGCCTTGTTTTAGATTTATTTCAATTCCTCGCTGATGTACTAGGAATTCCAAGAAATTTTCGGCCGATACGCCAAAAGCGCATTTGAGGGTGGTTCATCTTTAGCTTGTGGACCCTCATTTATTCAAAGGATTTGTGGACCCACATTAGGTGATTTGAGTAGTACATCGTTGATGTATAATTCCATGAAGTGGCCAATCATATCATGGAAAATTGTATTCATGGCCCTTTAGTAAGTAGCCCCTACTTTTAAAGGCTAATTGTCGTCTCCACCCAATAGAAAGTCCCTAAAGGTTAAGGACATCTAAAAGTTATCTTTGATACATCCATAAGTGTAATGCTTATTTACTTGTACCCTGAATGGCCATATATAAAGGAAACTATTTTATGTCCAGCTACTCGACTGATCAATTGATCAACCATGTGCATTGGGTATTCATCCTTAGGTGTGGCTCGATTTAAGTTCCCAAAGTCGATATAGACTCAGAGTTTATCATTTTTCTTGATGTCTAAAACCACGTTAGAGATCCACTTAGCATACTTGATAGGTCCAATAATCTTACCTTTAACAGTCGTTCAATTTCGTCTTTCATTTTCCGAGTAACTTTTGTTGTCATTCGCCTAGGCGGTTGCTTATGTGGTTGATATCCTTCTTTTATTGGTAACATGTGCTTAACCAGGTTTCAGTCCAAGCATTTCATGGTAATCCTATGCGAAACAGTCAACAAATTCATTGAGCAAACCAGTGACTTCGGCCTAGACTTGTTGCTCCAACAAATTGCTGATAAAAGTAGGCCTAAAATTTTATTTTTTTTCCCCTAAATTTACTTTAACCAGAGGATCCCAGACTTGGGCTGGGAGTTATCTAACTTTTATTTATTTATTTTTGTGTATACTTGAGTGTGTATTTGTGGATCATGGATTCCAAATTTTGCATAGACTTCTCAAAAAATTTTATCATTTACAAAGTTGGAAAATAGACTTTCCAAGAAATTAGATGAAGACGTCTATATGAAACAACCTTCTAGTTTTGTGCATCCTAATTATCCAAATTATAATTGCAAGTTATAGTGTGCATTATATTGTTTAAAACAAGCTTCACGAGCTTGGTTTCAACGTTTTACCAAGTTTGTTCTTAAGCATGGATTTCATTATAGTACAATCGTCTCTTAATGTTTATTTATTATTTCAATTGAGAGATGATCGTTCTATTACTTTGTGTTGACAATATACTCTTCATTGGATCATGTCTTCAACTTCTAACGTTTCTTATTCAATAATTGTAAGCTAAATTTAGACTTGGGAAGTCTTTACTATTTTCTTGGCATTAAGCTACTTGTCTCTGGTGGCCCTTTTCTTTTTCAAACAAAATATATGAATGAGTTTTTTTAGAGGTACGATGGCTTCTTACAAATTGGTCATCACACCAATCAATACGAAACAATCTCTTTCATTAATGGATGAATAACTTTTATCAAATCCAACTTTATATATGTTAATGTCTCTTGATATACATCGATATGCCATGCTCTAACGGCTCGAGCTTTTAGAGCAAGTGATTGCTTGACATGGTATCAGAGTAGAAGTCATGTGTTTAAATCCCGATAGCAATGAATATGTCTTCATAATATATTCTCCCACGGGAGATATTGTTTACAGTGTGAATGTCCCTCCACCGTTGCCTAGTGTGTTCCTGTATAGAGTTCCACCTCACACATGCGGGGAAGTGTTAAAGTCCCTTAACATATATTAATATGCCATCTCCTAATGGCTCGAGCTTTTTGAGAAGGTAGTTGTTTGACATGTTATGAGAGTAAAAGATCCTATGTTCGAATCCCAAGAGCAACAAATATGCCTCCCTAATATATTTTCCCATGGAGGGTCATTTATGGTGTGTATCCCTTCACCCTTGCTTGAGTATCTCTCAACCCTTACCCAATATGTTCCCTTGCGGAGTTCCACCCCGCACGTGGTTATTTGACAATATCATATTTTAAAGACAAGTAGCAATTCATGAATGCTCTACAAGAGACTCATTTTCAATGTGTTAAGTGCATTCTCAAGTATCTCAAATGTACTCTCAATTATGGACCTATTCTTAGCCTTTTACTTAAAGCATATTTTGACATTGATTGGGTTGGGTGTTCAGATATTCAGCGGTTAGTTATTGGGTATTATATTTTCCTTACAAAAATTATTTTAGCCAAATCCGCTAAAAAACAATCGACCCACGGTTTAGTATTAAATTGGAGTATTGTGTGATCGCTTCCGTTGTTGGTGAAACAGTTTGGATTCATCCACTTCTTTGAGATCTTCGGGTTCATTTATTCAACTTGTTTATATCTTTTGTGATAATATGATTGTAATATACTTAACTACTAATATGGATAATCTTTAATGTCTGAATTAAACATATTGAAATTGATTTTTATTTCACAAGTAAAAAGGTTGTCATTGGAGATCTTTTGGTCAGATATATTCCTACAAAACAACAAGTTGTATGAGTTTTTACAAAATATTTTTCATTAGTATGGTTCTACATATTTTGTGACAATCTAACGTTTGTTCTACTCTTATCGTAAGTATGCTTAATGGCATTTATATAATTTGTAATTTAATTTAATTTAATTTTTTTTTTTTTACAGGCACACTCACACGGTAGTAGGATTTCACCACCTATGGATACTTGAACCCTTTACCACGTGTTGAAACTCCTGAGAGCCTACTGCCCAAGCAAGAGTAAGTATCCTTGTAATCTATAACTTTATACACACACAAACACATGTGTGGATCTATTCATACTGGGTATCTAATTTCCAAGTTCTATAATCAAATTTAAAATTTTCATCTCTGACGTTGTCATTTTTTACATTTTTTTAACGATTCAAACTGAATTAATTATCTACAATTTCCGTATCATGATGTTTCCTAACCTCTACTTATTTTTAACATAATTGCTCACCTAACCATCTAATTATTTTTAATATAATTGCTTACCTACTATATGCACCGCCTTTATCTTAGGAGGTAATATTTCTAACTAAAGTTAGATTAACTCAATTTCCGGGGTCTACCCATCAGGCATTAAAAGTAAATAAAGTAAATTACTACGGAAACCGATTGGCTACTCCCTCTGCAACCAGCCAATGGATGGTGGTCGGTGCTATGTGGGCCCTACCGAGTTGTATTTGTTTCATCCATGTTGTCCATCTGTTTTTCTATGGATCATTTTAGGTTATTAGACCAAAAATGAGGTATATCCAATCTCCAGTGGACCACATTACAGGAAACATTTTTGAATGAATGTCGACCATTAAAAACTTTTTCAGGGCCATAAAAGTTTTTCTAGGTCTATATGACCTGATCAATATATGGGATGTCAAATAAAAAGTACAGTGGGCCTTAGGAAGATTTAAATGGTGGATATCCAATAACTATTGTTTTCCTGTGATGTGGTCCACCTGAAATTTATATCCATCTACCTTTTGGAATAAAAACATAAAATGATCTGTAAAAATGGATGAACGGAATGGATGAAACAAGTACATCATGGTGGGGCCCACATATCACCGAACATCAGCCACCGGGCCAGTGGCAGGTGGAGTAGCCAATCCGTTTCCAAATCCTACAGGTATTCTATTCCTCTAGATTCGCTTCAACCACGAATCGAATCTTGGACCACTCACACACCCTACACCATTTGTACCATCTCTACCAACGATGGAGCCGATAAAAGCTATTCATTAGATGGGCCCATGGCTTATCTACCTCAGCTCAAAACCCAGGCCTGTCCGCTTATCAGGTGGTGCCACACGTTTATGATAAGATATTGACCACTGGTTAAGTCGTTTTCAACTGCCTGTTTCTTAACACATGTGGTCCACTTAAGGAGTGGACCACGGAATGCACAGGGGCAGCCACTCCATGAACGGCCTGATCTCAAACACGAATGCTGCGTAGTCACCTCAGCCGCGACTCCACAGGACCTGTCCACGCGCGAGAGTCCCATTAACAAGTGCTCATCCGCGAAGAGGAAAAATTAGTACCGTAGTTGAGTCCGTACAATGCCTTTATTTTTCAGAGTACATCAAAGTAAAATTCCGAACTAGTTTTTTAGGATGCGACGAACGAAAATAACCCCTCCTATTCAGGTAGAAGCAATGAAAAGGTTAAGGTTATTTTCGTCCGAAATGCGATTTACCATACAATAAAGGTTTAGTTTGGTTACGAAAGTTTAAGGTCGGTTTAAAATGGTGAGGTGGATAAAAGGTGGTGTCTATGGTAAAAAATTACCCCCGCGAAGATGAAGCATTTTATGCGTGGCAGGCATTTTAGTCCCGTTACACACGTTTCTATGTGTAGTCAATAGGGTTTAGTCAATAGGGCCATGTTTTAATGACGCAGATCGCCGGCCGTGAATGACACGCAGATGCTCAAAAAAACGCGGATTGCTACGGATCCGATTATGTGGGGCCCAGCGTGATGTATGTGTTTTGTCTGTGCCGTCCATTTGATTTGCCGGATCATTTTATAGCAAGTGCCCAAAATGAAGCAGATCCAAAGCTCATGGGAACCACACTGTAGGAAACAGTTGGGATTTAACGGCTACAGTTGAAAGGTTCTTGGGGCCACAAAAGTTTTGGATCAAGTTAGTATTTGTTTTTTCCACTTATTCAGGTCCGTGTGACCTTATAAACATGTTATATGGTAAATAAACACCATGGTGGGCCCTAGAAAGGTTTCAACAGTCTGTATCATTATTATCATTTTTCTTATGGTGTGATCCACTTGAGGTTTGTACCTGTCTCATTTTTTGGGCTCATGCACTAATGGCCTGTTTGGCCGGCGGATCGGAAGGGATTGGAAGGTAAAACCTAGGATTGGTCGAGTGTGCTAATTAGACTCGGGATTCTAATCCCGGACATCACCATCATTACCTTAAAATCCATCCAATCTATCCTAATTTCATCCAATTTTACCTTGGACGTGTTTGGTTCAACGGATTAGAAGGGATTGAAATCCCAGGGATTAGATGGGCATGCCAAACAGACTCCAGTGATCTAATCCCGGGATATAACAATCCCTTGGATTTTGCTCCAATCCACATATGCAGCCATCAGTACCCCGAAAGCGATGCCATCTACCTTAATACCATTAAATCCCTTTCAATTCGCCCAGCCAAACACGCCCTAGAATGATAAGGAAAAAATGATGGTCCATGAGGATAAAACAAATACATCATGGTGGCCCAATGAGTAGGGTCGCCAGGGATATCCCTGATGACTGGTTTACAGAGAATCCGCGTCTCCAAAAAATCCCATCGACGGAAAGAACCTACCAACTCATGCTAGGATGTTTTTCAGTTAAACGCGTGGGTTGTTCTCTTCTGGGCCATCTATTCGTAGGCCATAAAACGAACGGTTATGAACATCAGATGGTGAAGAAGTTCAGGTACAATCCATCCATATATCCACTCCGGGATAAAGCAGATCAATGGTCGTGATCACGAAACCATGGATCCACTTGTAAAAACATATGCTAGATGGTCTTGGATTAGCTACTGAGAGGTTGAGCAGCTAGACTCCCTACTGAAGTGACGTCACCTAATTATGTGGGTCCCACCATGATGTATATTTTGTATCCACACCGTCCATCCATTTGTAGAGATCATTTTATGGCATTAGCCAAAGAATGAATCAGATCCAAAGCTCGAGGGGACCCCACCATAGAAAACAGTGGAGAGAGTGACGCCCACCATTAAAAACTACTAAGGGCCACAAAAGTTTTCGATAAAGCTGATATTAGTGTTTTCCGTTCTGTAATATCTTTGTGAACTTATGAACAGGTAGGATCTCAAATAAACATCAAGGTGGACCTTAGGAAGGTTTCAACGGTCGGCGTCACTCTTCCCATTGTTTACCGTGGTGGGGTCCACTCCAGATTTTGATCAGCATCGTTCTTTGGATAATGTCTTAAAATGATCTCTAAAAATGGATGGACGGTGGAGATATAACACATACATCATGGTGGGGTCCACGTAACTCTGTGACGGCACTTCAGTAGCGGGCCTCGCTACTCTACTTGTCAGTAGCTGATCCGCGTCCGACGCCGGCAATAGAAATCATGTAATAATAATAATAATAATAAGACATTTATTATGATCCCGTTATACGTAAGATAAAACAGTTGATACTCTGGCGAAGTTTAATGGTTGATACACTGGCTCTAAGAACTTGTAGGTGCCAATGTAAATAACTCAAATTGAGCCGTTGAAACTGTAGGACCCAGTTTAGATGGATGATATATGAAAATCTATCTGATTTAAGTTCTTAAAATTGTCGATTGTTGGATATTTCATGAACGGTAGAAGTGGAAAATATTCCACGGTCCAACAGATATCCATCAATCAGAGGTTCAGACGATTCAATCAATCTAATTAATCAGAGCTACCGAAAGACTCCTGTGTTAGTTTAGCACCATTTTGCAAAACAGTAGGGACTGGTCCTCCTCAATGGTGGCACTGATGTATAGTTATCCGGACAATCCAAATGTGTCCCATCGGGAATGGGACATATCTATATCGCATATACCAAGCAATCAGAAGCGTCCAATTAATGGCCACGAAATGGATGGTTAAAAGCTAAACGCTGAGTGGTCCAAGTTTGAAGGGAAAAATCAGATAGTTGATATTCTCATCTCGATGTAATTTTTCATTTATAATCCCCAATTTGGACGGTCTAAATCTTCACAAAACTATGCCATGTGTAGGGTTAAGAGTCACTCTGATTTTATTATTATTATTATTTTCTATGGTGGTAAACCATCATATTAGTTTTACGTGATGCCGGTGCAAGAGAGATTCACTTGTACGCAGAAAGCTACTGACCTGCCATCACCTCGTCTTTTCAACTGCTTATACCTGAATGGGGCCCACCATTTTGTGCGTTTTCCATCCAATCCGTTCATGGGAGAATGATCCAAAATCATGCACATGTAATTATTACGTGGGCCACACGTCATATAAAACAATTACAACCGTCCAAAAACCTGCAAATTCATTCGGTGACCCAGACAATGGTTGGATCAATCTGATTTCTTGGGATCCCAACTTCCACGGTAGAAATAACCTTATGGACAGGTTAGATGCCGTGTACACAGACGGTGGGCCCCACGAGCGATGGTTGCAGAATAATCTTTAGTCTACAAGTACGGTGTGGATGCTCCGTGGGGACCGCCGTGATGTATATAGTTTATCCACGCCGTCCATCTGTTTTTCCAGCTCGCATGAGCCCAAAATTGAAGCAGATCCAAATCTCAGGTGGACCACACCACAGGAAATAGTGGGAATTGAAAGTCCATCGTTGAAAATTTTTTTGGGCCACATAAACTTTGGATCAAGCTGATATTTGTGTTTTCCCTTGGCCTCATGAACATGCTGGATGACAAATAAACATCACTGTGGCCCTTAAATATTTTCAATGGTAGGCATTCAATTCCCACTGTTTCCTACGATGTGGTCCACTTGAGATTTGGATATTCTTAAATTTTGGTATAATGCCATAAAATGATCTCTAAAAACAGATGGACGGTGTGGATAGGACATACACATCACGTTGGGCCCCACAGAGTATTAGGTGTGAGCTCCACATTCCACAGTCCGCGTCCCCCGGCGTCCAACTTCCAACGACGAAATGTAAATACAAAAGACGGTAGCTGCTCTCTCTCTCTCTCTCTCTCTCTCTCTCCTTTTCTCAACCGCTCCCTTCTCTCTGTTGGAGAAGGACATCTCTTCTACCAGATTTCCCTATTTCCGAAGCAAAACCCTAGCAATCGATCGCTTCAGATCTCATCAATCCCTTCCCTTTTTCAGATTCCAGGCCTTAAATCCATGTCGATTCTCGACTGCTCACCTTAAACAAGATCCCTCTCTCTCTTCTCTCTACCAGGTGAAACTTCCCATCGATCTTCTCTTGATCGAACTGTTTCCTTACATTCTTGGAGTTCTTGATATTCTTCTCGTTTTCTTGATTGTTGCAGAGAAGAAATAATGGTGGTTTCCGGCCCGTTGACGCCTGGTCAGGTACGTGATCTTTTTATCTCTCTCCTTCTTCTCATAAATCGACGGTTTTGAGAATTTTTCCGTTTTGGATTCTTGCTCTTTAGGAACTTTCGTTGAAATTCACGTGGATTTATGGGTATTTCTAGCTGGATCTGTTATGGTAATCTGATGCCTGCTGTTGGTGAATTTTTGCTGTTTCTCTTTGGTTGGGTTTGGATTGTATTGTGGATGCTTCGCTTTGCTGTGTTGATTTGATGGGCTGGTTCGGGGAGTGTAAATGTCATTTGGTCGTTTATGTTCTAGTAATGCATGACCCAAGTGTTCATTTTGGTTTTGATGAATGCCGTTTACAGTATTGGGAATTCCCCATGTTTTCCAATGCTCCTTTGCTCACACTGTCTCTCTGTCCTTGAAATTGAATTCGATTCAATGAAGATGACCAGTGTAAAAGGAAGTGGGTTTTCAATTTTGGGGGTCATAACCGAGCCAGGAGCACCAATTTCCTCATCTGGTGGGCCCCATTTGAATTCATCACATAGGTAGCGGACCATGTAACAGACCGTTCTGAAGTTGGCTTTCATCATTGATCGTTCATGGCAGAAAATCGTTGCTGTTTGGATGATCTTTAACCATTTAATTGGTGGCCTAGAAATGTGTGAAAGGGATGTTGTCAATGGCCTTTAATGAACATGTAAATTTCTGGGTCCAACAACTGGACAGTAGGATCACCCAATGCATGCTATTTAAAGGACAGTGATCCGTCCAAGGTGGGACCTGCCTGATGAACGGTCCAGATCGTGGACCATTGTGCTGTGTCCCAAATTGAGTGCAGCACGCCAGATAAGGAAACTGGTGTGCTGCACTTTGTTTGGACTTCCTTTGCAATTTAGTCACTTATGCCAACAACTGGAAATTAATGCCCACTGTGTACATTTTAAAAATGTTGGTTTGAAGGGCAGGCTTATTTGGTTGGTTGATGTGGAAATAACTTCTGGCTTACAGTTTGGTTGTCCACCAACTGCAATATTTAAATGCGTGTACTTATCTCACAAGTAAAGAAAGGGAATAGTAATATAACAACAACAACAAAAAAAAAAAAAAAAACCTCAGACATCTTTAACCATGGCACCTTTATTCTTCTGTGATGATGAGAGGTGATGCCTTTCTCATCTGACAGAGCCAGTGAACACCTTTGATTGGCTCTCATTCTATGCACACTTTTCTTCTTCTTCTTCTTCTTCTTCTTCTTCTTCTTCTTTTCTTTTCTTTTCTTTTTTTTTTTTAAATTTATTTATTTATTTATTTTTTATTTTTTAATTTTGCATTTTCCAACATTACTATGCATTAAATGAGATATATGAACAACTCAATGTCGTATACTGTTAAAATCCTGTGTTTCCATGCATCCTATGAGAGCATCTTACTCTGTCTGATGCTTATTTCAAATTCATGTTAAACTTTGAGTCTGTTTCAGGTTTCTTTCTTGCTTGGAATTGCCCCTGTCTTTGTAGCATGGATATATTCTGAGATACTGGAGTATAAGAAATCTTCATCTCATTCTAAAGTGTAAGTTGTTTATTACAAAATGGAGAGTTCATAACATTGTATATGGTCTATTATGCTTTGGTACCATGACGTAACATAGTCTGCACAACTTGAGAGACTGACATTTGTTAACTTAGATACAGGTGATCGTACTGTCATTCCTTTATAATGAAATGAACCAGATGTAAGTCATGCATGTTTAAGATCTTTCAGGGAGGTTAAATGCATTTCACTTGTCTAAGAACTTGTGCTCACAGTGTATCTAAGCAAAATACCTCCACTATTGAAGAATCAAGCATTCTATTTCTATAGTCTAGTTTTTGTGGCTGATGGATCAGTATGAGTTCTAAATTAGATGACACCTTTTGTTAATTAACGTAAGCTTCCTTTGCTAGTCAGTGTCAAGTTTAACTCAACCATAACAAAGAGGTTCCTTTGTAGGGTCATTGAGTTGCCCATGCATCAAAACGATACCTTTTTTACCTTCTGGGCTGGCTTGTTAGCAGATTCATTTGCTTCTCTTTATATATACACGGGTAAAAGTATGTGGAGCTGATGTAGGACAAGGTCGAGGAAAATCACATCGGTGGCTAGGATTGAACGAAATTGGGTTAGAGAGTTTGATTCAAGGGCCTAGCGCACAATATAGCTTTTGATGACTATAACATTGCGACTGGTTATCCATTTCATGCGTATAATGTGGTTGGAAAGCTATCGACGAGCTCTGCATGCTAACCAATGCCAAAGGCCATTGGCCCCCGAACGGTTTTCCAAAAATAGGTTGTTTTAGGGGTTAAATTTAAGTGTTAAGTTAAAATTTACTTATTTTACTTTTAGTAAGTTCCAGTTTTGCTATTTTAAGGGTGTTTTAGGGTTTCAAGAGTCCTATAATAGCTTAAAGTACTTGTTTAAGTCAAAGAGTTTGAGTCAGTTTAGAAGTCATGTACTATTTTTATATAGTTGACTATTTTAAGTAAATTACCTCTAAAAAAACACTACTTTTAAGTAAATTTACTATTTCTAGAAAATCACGAATTTAAGGCTTAGGAGATTTATATAAGTCATATAAGGGGGCTTTGTAAATGGACTTAATTCAAACTTTCATCAATAATATCACTTTTATTTATCGTTTTTTAAAGATTTCTCTCTTCATATGGATTCAAGGGCTATTTTCTAAGAAGAAGATGGCGAACTCTTCTTTTACCCATGCACCAACGACGTTATTTGGTATCAAAGTGAGGTCTCTTCTCGAGTTATGGCGTCCAATAACGGATCGGTGGTGACAATTCTATTGGCGGTGTTCCAGGGAGGCAAACATTGATGAGCGCAGAGTCTGTGACCTTTTATCGGGAATTCGATCGTTCAATGCAGGAGTTACGAGCAAGGATAGATTGGTTGACCGAGGCCTTGGATCGAAAATATAATCATGGCAATGAATAACCCATGATTGTTGAAGGGGTTCGCTTTTAGCCAATGCGGAGTTCATTAAGTACAACATCCATGCCAAATCATAAGCTATAATCCTACGGAGGCGAAGCTAACTCAGGAAGTCAGATGCTTTTTAGTTAATTAAATGTTGAAGAAGAGATTAAAATTTGTCGGATGAGGAAGAAGAGTGGATGTATGCAGATGAAGGAGTTCCTCTTGAGGAACCCACCGTAAGATTGCCTGATGAATCCACGAATGGATCAACTGCTTCAGACGTGCATCAACATATGCCATCACTCCAAGTGGGATTCATCGTTGGATTGCTTGATGGATCCACAAATGTATTGAAGATTGGTCTATAAAAAGTTTCGGTTGAGTCAAAACCCCAGAGTTGGCTGATGGATTTGTGGATCAAGGGATGCAGATGACTCAATGTCTAAGGAGATTGATACTTTTATGATCACCTCGCCAAGCTCTAAGCATATCGTTACACTCCTAACTTCTTCATAATGACTAAAGCACATACATCGAAGGCCAGAAGTGATGGCAACAACAACGTGGCTAGTCGACGTTAATCAAGAGCGACCAATCACAAATCCATTGTTACAAAAGATGTGAAGTTGATACCCCATACAGGAAGAATTGTAAAGAAAACGGAAGGTGGGGTTTTGTTTCTAAAGTTCCATCATAAGTATAAAACTCCAATCCGACATGTAGGCCTTCGCCATCAATTGCTGTAAAAAACAAAGAAGACGTGCTACAAAAGCGGGTCATCGTGATTGGCTATTATAGTTCTAAACTTGGGGATGGGTTTAAATTTTCAAGTGGAAGGGTCTGACATACGACAAGTTAAGTAAAATCACATGGACGGCTAGGTTTGAAGGTAATCAGGTTAGAGAGTTCGATCCAAGGTCTAGTGCGCAACATAGCTTTTAACAGCCATAACTTTGCGACCGGTTATCCATTTCACGCATATAATATGTCGTTGGAAAGCTATCGAAGAGCTCTACATTCTAGCCAATGCCAAAGGCCATTGGCCCTCAAATGGTTTTTCAAAAATAGGTTGTTTTAGGGGTTAATTTTACTATTTTCAAGAGTCCTATAATAACTTAAAGTCTTTATTTAAGTCATGGGTAAGAGTTTGTGTTACTTTAGAAGTCGCTTACTATTTTTAGAATGTTTACTATTTTGGCAAAGTTATGAATTTGGGGCCTAGGGTTTACATAAGTCATATCAAGGAGCTTTTTAAGCAAACTTTATTCAGACTTTCATTGATAAATTTACTTGATCTCTTCTCCTTTATCCACACACCCACTATGTGAGGAGCATAGATACTAAGTGCTAGATCTCTTCAATGATAGAGGATAATCTAATTGCTCGATGTTTCTTTGATAATGCACATTTGACCATCCATAAAAAAAAAAAAGAAAAAAAAGAAGCCCATTTGACCAGATTTTCGAAATCTGCTTACACAATCAGGTTCTTAGATTGTGATAAGTCAAAATTTTAGCAGGGCCATTTGCTTCTCTTTATACGTACACGGGTAAAAGGATGAGCATAGATGCTAAGTCTCAGATCAGATCTCTTCAATGAGACAGGATAATGTGACTGCTATGTGTTTCTTTGATAATGCCCATATGATCTTTGATAATGCCCATATGACCATTTATAAAAATAAAAAAGGCCCATTTGACCAGATTTTGAAATCTCCTTAAACTATTGGGTTCCCAGATTGTGATGAAGTCCAAATTTTAGACCTTCCTGGAGGGTCCATTTGTGTGGAATAAACCAGATCTGTGTTTTCCTCATTTGAGTACCCAAACCAGTTGGTATGGAATGAAAAAGAAGATTACTTTTGTTGAAACGGATGGGGCTAAGCGTCATGGCAGTAGATTTGATTAACATATGTTAGGTTCAAAATGAATATGAGAGGAGGCAAGGTAGTACAGCTGTACGTACAAGTGGGAGATAAAATGTTTATTATTATTATTTATTTATTGGATTCGTAAATGGGAGACAAGTTATCATGCAAGATCAGAAAAATAGAGTTGAGAAGAACAAAGAAAGGAAAATAGTGACTACGACGAAACCCCTCAGGTCATTGACTCAGATGAGAACTGGTAATAAAACACATCAATGTGCTTAACAAACTAAAACTCTTGCAAGATGAGGAAAATATTGCTGAGAAGAACAAAGAAGGAAGAGAAAAGAAAACTACAATGAAATGCTCAGGTCATTAACTAGAATAAAAACTGGTGGTACATTGCATCAATATGTCTAATAAAAGAAGGTAACATGAACTCTCTGGGGTAATGCTTTTATCAGAACATAGGTTTTCGAGGGTCTCAGTCTCATGATCTAAATAAGCAGGCACCTCATATCTGTTCTTTGTCAAATGCATACTTTCTCCATTTCCATACTCCGCACAATCATTTTTTAATGCTTTGCAGTCACTCGGACATCAATTTGGTTGAATTGGGAAATGACACAATCAAGGAAGATGATCGGGTTATTTTGGTTGAAGGAGGACTTGCAAAATCAGCTTCTGCTAGATTTCATAGTTCATCAGTTAGAGCTAACCTAATCAGGTAGTAAGGACAGTTGATGTTGCATATTTTCTGTAGTACGTTCTTCTTACGCCCATTCAATATGTCTTTCTTACTTTTCCTGGAGCTGCCTTAAAATTCTAGGTTCTTAACAATGGATGAGCCCTTCTTGCTTGAGAATCGAGCAACTTTAAGAGCCATGTAAGCCAATTATTTTTAGTTGTTTGTGATCACTTGTAGCAATAAGTTCATGCTTCCTTCTTTCTGAATATGTCATGCAATATCGTGTAGGTCCGAATTTGGGGCACTTCTGATATACTTTTACATATGTGATCGGACAAACCTCTTTTCAGAATCTAAAAAGGTGCCTATGTTCTCTTTCATTAGCTTATTTTGTTCAATGTCTAGAATTTTGTTTATGATGGTTGGACTGTAGGTATACCTTTTGTAACAAATAATTCCATAACCATGAATTTCAAGAAGCTACAAACACCTAACTGAAAAACCATGAATCTCAAGATGCTAGAAGTGGCACCTAACTGAAAATCTGCATTTTCCCAATGCATAATCAGTAGGGCCTGTGCAAATGTCCATTATTTCAGTAAAGGATAGAGATGCAGAAGTATAAATTCATTTGCATGCTATAAGGGGGAGAAATGGAGTATCTGGAAAATATTTTGATGTTTACATCTCTATTTAAGCCTTATTCTTATGTTTCGGCAGATCATCCCGTCAAATAGAAAGGGAATTATTATCTATTTTTCTTTTTCGCAATGCTAGTGTTTGATGTTCTGATGCCACTGTGCTTTAGTGTTTCAGCGACTTCTCTACCTTGCATCAATAATAGTAAAAGTTGTCTCAAATATGCTGTGGAAGGAATAATTTGGCAGAAAGATGTTCTGTTATTATACTATTAAATGCTCATTTGGCTATTTTATTTATGTTGTAATCTATATGTTTCCTTTGACAGAGCTACAGCCGGGACCTTTTCCTCTTTCTCTACGTTCTGCTTATCATAGCTTCAGCTATGACTTCTCTCAAGAAACACCATGATAAGTCAGCGTTCTCTGGCAAATCCATACTTTACCTTAATCGGCATCAAACCGAGGAATGGAAAGGATGGATGCAGGTTAAGTATTCTTAGTCAAAACTTGCGCCCTTTAGTGGATGTGATATAACTTCTTTTCTATTATTCCATTTTCTTAAGCAATTAAAATTGTATAATGTTCCTAGTGACTTGCCAGTTCAATTAGTGAGGACTACTTGCGCCTTTTAGTGGATGTGATATAACTTCTTTTCTATTAGTGATGACTACTTGCGCCTTTTAGTGGATGTGATATAACTTCTTTTCTATTATTCCATTTTCTTAATCAATGAAAATTGTATAATGTTCCTAATAACTTGCCAGTTCAATCAGTGATGACTTCTACAAATGCAATAATTACACATGCAGGAGGTCTACACATAGCTTTAATTATACAGGACAAAATAACTAATTAAGAACTACTACGCTGATAGATGGATAAAGTACAACTTGTGATTGACAAACTTGGACAAGTTTTTTTTTTTTGGAAGGATAATCTTGGATATGTAAAGGATAAGATCTACAAATTCAACAGAAAGTTAATGTTAAAAAATAGTAATAAAATAAAATACAACAGAAAGTTGGCCTGCAACATAACCTCCACCCATCTACAGCACAACACAACATGCTGGGACTAAACGCTACACCAACTCCAACTCTCACTCCCCACCAGCTTCCTGATTTCTATCAAAGATCACAAGCCCTTCTCTCAGCGCCCCATCTTTAGCATTGATGTCCGCTGCCTCGTTCACCCCTCTTCCTACATGGATGAAAGCAATTGGCCTCCCTACACACTAGTCCCAGGCTTCATGCAGGGTATTTGATAGATTCCATGAGCATTTTCCAGAAGATGCCAGGCTATTGCATTTTTGGAATCCCTTCCACTATTGCTGGGAACAGATTCTCCTCCACCAACAATTTGATCTCTAGCAGGACTACTGCTGCCCCAACAATGTTGAAGTCACAAAATCCAGAGGGACCAGAGAATTCCAAGAGGGTTTCCCCAGGATGATTTCGACGGCAGCCCCAAATATTGGCTAAATCAGGATTACCTTATGAGCAACCATTAAAATTGGCTTTAACATACCCAGCCAGGGCTGGCTTCCACATTATCTTGGATGATTCGATTGAAGGACTCCACTGGAGAACTACCTCCAATCAACTATGAAGAGCACCAGAGGAATTTTCTTAAGGATTGAATTACTTTTGCAATACTGTTGAATCAATTGGATAATATTTGCTACTTAAATCTTTAGCTTGAGACATTTTACCAGAGAACAATCTCATGTTTCTTTTGAGCCACATAACCCATAAAGTTGCATGACATGCCATTTTCCAAAGCATTTAACCCCCTGCTGCTAATAAGATCTGCCACAGAACCTGAACAAGTATCCCCTTTACATTGAACAAGTATACACTTTACATTTTATGCTAACAATAATAAAAAGAGAAGATTCTAACCTTACTACTGATGAGATAAGATTATAAATAAATTATTGCTTTCTACGTTGCACATGTTATGGATGTCCATAAAGAAAAGACATCAAGTTTACAGCTAAGGACTGGTTCTCTACTTCTTCAAATGGTGGAAGGAAAAGTGTAATTATGTACCCCACCTTAGTGCAGGCATTCTTTTGTTATTGCTAAAAGAAACAAAATTGTTCCATTTTTGAAATGTTGAGGCTTTTAAAAAAAAAAAAAATCTTTTTTCGGTAAATGATGATTAGGATTATCTTTTAAAAAATGATGATTGGTATTAGATCAAAGGAAGGGTTAGGATTCCATTGAGTTTAGGGTTTAGTATAAAACATGGTTTTAGATTTCCTTACTGCACTTGATATCACACCTTGAGAATGGTAAATATTGCAGGACATGTTAGGAATATCGTAGATATCATGTAAGGTTTTGTAGACTGAGAGTCCCTCTGTCTTTCTTGTCCATGCTTGTGAGCACAGTGGTCTGTCTGGCTTGATTTGTAGTTTTATACTAATGCTATTTAGTGTGGGTTGCATTGTAATACAAAATATTGTATAGACCCTTGTTGGATTGTGCTGGTGCAGACTGCTAAACTACATCCACCAGTTGTTTATATGCATTGCGAACATAACTCTTGACTTTGTGTTGATAGTTCTCTATGATTAGGCATTCATTTCCTTCTTTGTTTCCCCAGGTATTATTTTTAATGTACCACTACTTCGCTGCAACAGAGATATATAACGCAATACGTGTGTTCATTGCTGCTTATGTCTGGATGACTGGATTTGGGAACTTCTCCTATTATTACATTCGAAAGGATTTTAGCCTTGGGCGCTTTGCTCAGGTGCCTTTATGGTTATTTCAGCAAATCTCATTGATTTATTGTTATAAGTATTCTTCAGTTTGTCTTTAATTCTGTGACGGATATGAGAGATACATATTCCTTGCCTGTGCCAATGCAGATGATGTGGCGGCTGAATTTCTTGGTGACATTCTCCTGCATTGTTCTTAATAATGACTATATGCTGTATTATATCTGTCCCATGCACACGCTTTTCACTCTCATGGTGTATGGAGCACTTGGCATTTTAACAAGTATAACGAGATTGGGTCAGTGATGGCTGTGAAGATCATCACATGTTTTTTTGGTGGTTATTTTGTTTTGGGAAGTTCCTGGAGTTTTTGATCTTTTATGGAGTCCTCTGACATTCCTACTAGGTCAGTAACTTACTTAACTTCATTACACGAGCCACCGCATTGTACAGCAATTGGCTTATTCATGATCATAACAAATACTTCTCGAATGCAGGATACCAAGATCCAGATCCTTCAAAAGCAAAATTTCCGCGCTTGCATGAATGGCATTTCAGATCAGGCCTTGATCGCTATATCTGGATCATTGGAATGATATATGCTTACTATCACCCTACCGTAAATTTCTTGAACGCTGACTCCAGTTGTTTTATAAGTACCAGAGTCATTCTTGTTCTTGAATACGATGTGATTGAATAGAATACTTTCTTGACGTGCCTGTTTCTAAATTTTTGTAGCCTTTTAACATCATATAGGTTGAAAGGTGGATGGAGAAACTAGAGGAATCTGAAACCAAACAAAGATTGTCGATTAAAGCTATCATCGTGACTCTTTCCTTATTGGTGAGCTGCATGCTCTAGTGATGGCTGAAATCAGTTTATCTCCAAAATTTGTAGATACTGTTACCTTATTCTTTGATAACATGGAATGGACTAATCTCAATTTTCCAATTCTTGTAGGCTGGTTATTTGTGGTTTGAACATATTTACAAGATGGACAAAGTCACATACAATAAGTTCCATCCTTACACATCATGGATACCCATAACGTGCGTATTGGGGAATTTTTGTAGTATATATGTAAGCAGCTTTTGATTATCAAGTCTTGAGTAGTTCTTAACAGATTCTCTCTTTTACTTGTGCTCCAGTGTTTACATTTGCTTGCGGAATTTCACACAGCATCTCCGTTGTTTCTCTTTGACTCTCTTTGCGTAATTTCCTTCAGATCTCTCTCCCCTCTCCCCTCTCCCTCTCTCCCTCTCCCTCTCTCTCTCTCTCTCTCTCTCTCTCTCTCTCTCTCTCTCTCTCTCTCTCTCTCTCTCTCTCTTTCTCTCTCTCAAGAAGTGTTTTGTCATTTTCTGACTTTTTCCGGTTTGTAGGTGGCTTGGCAAGATAACTTTGGAGACCTATATTTCCCAGATCCACATCTGGCTGAGGTGTGATATTTACATTACCCTTTTTTTTGAAACAGTAACTGAAATTTTATTACTAACGAAGGATTCAAAGATCCGAGAAAGAAAATTACACAAACTAACACTCAAGGCCATGATACCTAGTGAGGGCAGGAAAGGACTAGATTAAATGAAGTGTTTAATTTGGATTCATATCCTGACCCTGCACCACAATATTTGACCATTCATAACATATACCTGAAGGAAACATTCCTCCAAAGCCCATTCAACGATCGACCCTTTGATCTTGTCAATAATCACTGAGGAAGGAGTCTAAGAGTCTTTGAAGATCCTATTGTTCCTTTCATTCTAAATATCCTAACAAATTGTAAAGGGAACAATGCTCCACAAGCTGAATCTGTTCTCGCCAAAAGGCCAGTTGATCCAGTTGATGAAATGGTCCTCTAACTTGAAGCAGCTGGGAAGGGAGATCTTGAACTCATTACGGAAGAAGTTCCAAAATTTGGAGGCCATTGGACTATGCAAGAGCAGGGTGAGGGCTGTTCTCTTTGCTTTGCACATACACCTATTCGGAATAGCCATGCCCGGTGCTGAAGCTTATCGACTATTAGGATTTTTTCTTTTAAAGTGAGCCACATGAAAGCCGACACTCTGGGGGAGCTAAGATTTTCCACAAGGAAGAAGTGGACACCGACTTAAGACCATATGCCGATATTCTAAAGAAAGACTTTGCTGTGAATTTGCCTGAACGATCCCATTTCCAGATCCTTTTGTCCCTTTCCAGAGGCGACAACCTAACCTTTTTTTTTTTTTGGTTAGCTTGTTAGTACACCCCACCGTCAGTTCACACTTCCCTGTTAGCCACCCCCACCAGGGATCGATACCAAGACCTCAGTGTTGAAACGAGGTATCTTTCACTCAGTCTACCACTTGAGCTATGGATCAGGGTGTGGCGACAACCTAACCTCATTCAACAAGCCCAATAGCGATTGGAAATCCTCTGATTTCTCTTTTTTCAAGTTTCTTTAAAGGTAATGTTCCACGAGAGGTTAGCACCAATAAAATCCAAACAATCTTTCACTGAAACGTGCCTTTCTTTAACCAGCCTACATAATCTGGGAAACTTGAGTGCTAGCCTGCTTACATTACCTTTTATTTTTCTAGTTATTTTTCAACAATCAGTTTAGTGAGTCAAAGATGTCCCTTTCTATGTTATTTTTATCATGTACCCTACAATTCCCAATCTATAGTGAAATAGGATTGAGATCGAGAAAAAGGTTCACATTCGACTCTGGACACAACATTGATGCTCTTAATCCGCCTTTTTAACATTTCATCAATTCATCATCAACAAAGCTTTATCTTAATTAATTGGTGTCAGCTTTATGAATCTTTTTTCACCAGTCTATCTTTTCCTTGGTAAGTGAACAAGCTTTTGTATCCATTGTCACCGCCAAATTCATTAAAACCTGTCTGGAACTGGGAGCGTCAGGCAACTGATACTGAAAATATTAAAAATGATCTGAAAATAAAAATCAGAAAAATATCTGGAAGATTAGATTTTTTAAAAGAGAAATGATTTTATTTTTTTTCAAAGGTTCACACCCCACCCCTCTCCCCCCAACACACACGCACACACCCATTTGAAAACAAAACCTCCCATTCCTCTCTTTCCATATCGTTCATAGGCCCACCAATAAACACAAACGCCAATTTGCCCTCAAATCATTCCCAACCTCCATGCTGTACTAGTTCTCGAGGAACTGAGCAATAGATCTCAACGAAGCCCAAGAGACATTAACTTGGAAAGGAAGCCATTCCACATCACTGTAGCAAACAAACAATGGAGGAAGAGGTGATCAACCGACTCCAAACAGGCCATGCACATCAAGCACACATTTGGAAGAATCATCCCGTGTTTCCGGAGGTTATTCACCGTTAACACCCTTCCCCTACCAACAAGCCAACCGAAGGCCGCAATCTTTGGGGCTCGCCGTAGAGCCAAACATGCTTTGTATTCTTGAAATCCCCACTCATCTCTTGCTCGTGGATCATTGTAAAAAGAACGCATCGAGAAGCACCCAGATTTATCCCTATGCCATATTATCTTATCCCTTTCCCAACTAACCAGGCAACATAAGTGTTATTAAAATCAGAAGAAAGATACAAGCCTCATAGATAGGCTACACACAAAAACTGAAAGGGATGGTCATTGATGGTTCTTCTATTCAGAAACAAAGTAGAATCCGCTCCCCAATTACCCACAAAATGATTTTTACCACACCCTTGAATCCCTGAAGGTCACCTGCCTACACCGTGACCCTCTCACATGCTAATTGGAATACTTCTCCTTGCAATGCCCGGGGAATGCTCCATTATTCTGCTCCTTTCATAGAAATAGTCAATGGATACTGGGCATGATCCAAGTGACTCCAATAAGATATAAGAAATGCTGCCGGAGAGCCTTGGGAACTCGCAATGCATGAAGAGAGGGTTCAATTCTGTGTTGCGAAGGCATAGGAAGCAAACCATAGTGAGGTTGGGGAATCACTCTCCCTGCTTCTCATGTGATCAATGATGAGCACCATATCTTTTTACCGACCAACTGAATGCAATTACTCTAGGCAGGCTTCTATACGACCATAATGAGGTTGTAGGGGCCAGCCTCTGCTTAGCGCCCTCTCCTAGCACCGTGGTGTAAGAATGATCGAACCAACAACTGTATAGAGTTTTCGTTGATCCATTTCCATCATCAGTCTCAACAGGACCTTTCATTTTAAGCTACTGCATTAGACTGAGGATTGACAAATTTCTCAAATTTGTCTTCGTGGTGGTTCCACCTAAAGGTCCCTCCATATTGCCTGATTTCCAATGAGATTGTAGCATTGGGGAACCACAGTTTCTTTTCTACTGCCACTGTGTATAGACAAGGAAAATTGTAGCTGAGGGGGGAGTCACCATACCATACATCCTTCCAACATTGAGCTCACTACCACATCACTAGTAATAATCTTGATTTCCTTACAGAATAGGCTTTCCACCTGATACTGCCTTCCACATTCACCATGTCGGATCCCATATTTATTGGGGACTGCTTGTTCTCTTCTTTTTCCCCAAACCAGCAAAACCATTTCACAAGAGGGCAATGTTCATGGCCTTGAGAGAGAACTGAAATTTTATTAAGAGATCCGCCAAAAAGCGTAGAAAGAATATAACTCAACACTACAACAAAAACAAAGAAGAAAGGTTAGCAGATTTTGCTGCTTTAGCATAAGATGCCCATTTCAAAACAACAAATTTCACTAAACAAATGACTTCTTCAGCAGAAGAACCCTTGTTTTGAAAACAAAACACCGACTGTTCTGATCCTTCCAAATAAACCAAAAAAATTCCCATTGCAACAGGCCTCCAAACTAATTTCAAGATTTACCCACTACACCTCCATGCCAAGCCCACAAAAGATGGTCAACTAACTTCAGCATTGCCTAGGAGATATGGAAGAGAAGAAGGAAGTACTCCCAAACTTTACGAGTGAAGGGACAGTGAATGAAGAGATAGTTGATCGATTCCTCATCCCTCACGCATCAAGCAAATGTTGGGAAGAATAAGGGATCTCCATTGAAGATTGTGGATGGTGAACACTCTCTTCCTCCTCACCAGCCACACGAAAACCGCAATCTTAAGAGAGGCTCCATATGAGCACTGATGAAAAGGACAGGAAGGCGAACTAGATGGTTTAGAGATCAAATTGTAAAACGAGTGCACTGAGAAACTACTCAAGTTATGGGCTCTCCAAACCATCGAATCTTCTTCTCGAGGCGAAGGTATGAAAAGTTTCATATAATTAAGCAAGCTAAGAAGCTCCTCAAATTCCTCCGACATGGAGGAGACCAAACCACATACCCGCCACATATAGAGTAGCAATGACCGACGAGAATGAATAGGTCCGAGGCAAGGCTAGCGATTCTTGAGAAAAAGCTCTTGTAATGGTTGATCCCCACACCAAATGTACACCCAAAAGCAAATGTGATTCCCCTTTTCAATAGAAAAAGAAATTCCTTAACAAAACATTTGCTAGGTTGACATAATCCCATATGAGCACTGATGAAAAGGACAGGAAGGCGAACTAGATGGTTTAGAGATCAAATTGTAAAACGAGTGCACTGAGAAACTACTCAAGTTATGGGCTCTCCAAACCATTGAATCTTCTTCTCGAGGCGAAGGTATGAAAAGTTTCATATAATTAAGCAAGCTAAGAAGCTCCTCAAATTCCTCCGACATGGAGGAGACCAAACCACATACCCGCCACATATAGAGTAGCAATGATCGACAAGAATGAATAGGTCCGAGGCAAGGCTAGCGATTCTTGAGAAAAAGCTCTTGTAATGGTTGATCCCCACACCAAACGTACACCCAAAAGCAAATGTGATTCCCCTTTTCAATAGAAAAAGAAATTCCTTAACAAAACATTTGCTAGGTTGACATAATCACCTTCCAAATGTTAGATGCACGGTAGAGAGTGATTTTATGCTCCAATCACTCGTCTGAGTGCCGTATTTGGAAACTAAGAGTTCCCTTCATAATTTGCTCACCTTAGAACCAATCCTCCAATGCTAGTTTCCAAGAAGAGTTGCATTCATAAGACCTAAATCTTTCAAGTCGACTCCCTTGTTAAATGGCTTGCAGACTTCCACCCACTTAAGCAAATTGAACTTCTTCTTTTTCTTGACCCCTTTCCTCAAGAAGTCTCTTATCAACTTATCAAGTCTATCCAACAATGATTTTATGCATTTGAATAGAGATATAAAATAAACTGGTATGTTGGAAAAGGCTGCTTTAATAAGAGTTAAAATGATTGCTCAATGAAAGGTATATGTGTTTCCAACTTGACAACTTCCTTTCAATTCTTTCGATGGCTTTGTCCCATAACAAAGAGGCTGCCTAAGATAAGTAGAAGGGAAAACTCAGCGTTTGCACCCAAAAACATTAGCTAACTGCAATAATTCATCACGATTCATGTGAATCCGCAACAATTTTCTTTTAGAAACATTAACATTAGGCCTGAAATCGCTTCAAAACAAACAACTAATTTTCGTAAGTTATCTATCGTGGTCATGTCTGCATTGCAAAAAAATCGGGTCATTCACATATTGAAGATGACTAATTTGTACTCCCACATTCACCGCCTTGAAACCAGAAATTTAACCATTTTTCTCAGCTTTGTGGAGCATCACATTAAATGCTTCTCCTACCACAACAAAAAGGTACGAGGATAAAGGATCTCCTTGTCTACTGCCCGGAGAAGCTTTAAAGGAGTTGTATGGGACCCGTTGATCGAGATGGGAAAAAGCAGAGATTGAATCCAACCTCTCTATTTGGGGCCACATCCAGGACTCTTGAGCATGTAGTCTAAAATCCTCAGTCCACATGATCATAGGCCTTCTCTATATCAAACTTGCAAACCAAACTGCTCTTCCCTTCACTCTGCTTGAAATCAATGCATTTGTGAGCTATGAGGGTGTTGTCCAGAATCTGTCTACCTGCTATAAAAGCTCCTTGATTTTCCGATATAATCTTGGATAGAATACTCTTAAGTCTTAGAGCAAGAACTTTGGCTAAGATTTTATATGAACTCCCAATAAGGTTCATAGGTCTAAAGTCTTCAACAATTCCACCCCTTAAATCTTGGAGATAAGGGCTATAAAGGTCACTCTTAAGGTCATGGGTTTGAGTGCCCATTGTGGTGAAAATCCACTGTGGTGTGAGTGCATGGGTGTGTGTGGGGTGTGACTGCGTGTAATAATAATAATAATAATATAAAGGTTATTAGAGAGGCGACTTAATGCAGGGGCATTTTCACACCGGGCTCGAGTGGGGTTGCCTGTGGGATGCAGGGGCACACTCGGGGTGGGCAGTACCCATGTGACTTGGGACCCATAAGGGAGGTCTCGTGTTCGAGACTTCTCACTGAGGGTGATTAATGGAAGGGCATTTCACACCGGGCTCGAGTGGGGTAGTCTGTGGGATGCAGGACACACTTGAGGCGGGCCCCACCCGTGTGAGGCGGGTGGCTCGTGTGAGGCGGTACCCATGTGATTTGGGGCCCATGAGGGGGGTTCAGCCGAGGTCCTAACCCATGCGTTGTGGGGCCTGGGCTATGAGATAAAAGGATTAATTCACCATGCTCTAACAGTTCGAGCTTTTAGAGCAAGTGGTTAATTGTCCTGCATCATGACTTCTATATATATATATTCTAAGATAAAATCCATCACATCTCTGCTAACCGTTGGCCTAAACTTCTGAAAAACATCATCAGATAACCATCGAGACTGGGAGCCTTATATTCACACATCAAATTGAGGGCAGATTTGATGACTTATTCTGAAATTGGCTTCTTAAGGAAATCTGCTTCCTCAACAGATAAGCGGGGAAATTTCAAGTTATCCAACCTCGGCCTCCTCCATTGATCACAAGATAACCGATTTTTATAAAGCCAGACAATAGAATCTTAAATTTGCCCCTTCTCTGAATTTCCAGAAGCATCCACGACCAAGCTGCTGTTTCTGTTAACCTGAGCTCCAGCGCTAGCCATACTATAAAAGAAACATGTGTTCTTATCCCCTTCTTTCAACCACAAAGTTCTAGATCGCTGCCACCATCTGATTTCCTCTTTTGAAAATGAAGCATACTCTGCAAATAAAGCTGTTCTTTCTTCGCCATCTCCCTCTGACAATTGACCCACTTCTTTGATATCAAACTCATGAATCTTTATTAATATAGATTCAAATTCTGCTTCTCTAGCACCCAAAGAGTCTTTCTTCCATATATTTGTTTCTTCTTTTTAACATCCTAAGCCTGCGCCTTAATCTAAACCCTGCATAACCATCTACTTCAAAAGAGGTCCACCATTCTGTAACCAAATTCTAAAAGCCTTCAATTTCCATCTAAACCAACTCAAATCTAAATAGACTTGGGCCCCAATTTATATCAGTCACCTCCAAAATGATCGGTCTATGATTTTTAAAAAAGGGTCTCGACAACCTGTTGATTAACTAGAGGAAATTTCTTGAGCCAATCTTGCGAGATAAGTAACCTATCTTGATGGGAAAGAATTGCTTCTGCCTGGTTGTTTGTCTAGGTGAATTTTCCTCCCCCTACAGGAAAATCAATCAAATCATGAGAGGCTACCCAATCTGAGAATCACACTGCGTGCTGCTATTAACCTGGCCCCATTAGACTTTTCAAGAAGATTCGAATCACAAATTTGAAGTGTTTTCTTTGAAAAGGATAACAATGAACACCACCAAATTTGTTTTTCTCCTCTCCAAGCTATTAAAAAAAATATATTGTAAAATGGGGATTTTTGGAAGAAACACAACTTTAAATGTGTCGGACGAGTCGCATGAACTATGTGACAAGTCGCGAGTTCGTACAATTTGGGCGAAATTGGGTCCACTCGCTGTGACCTGCTGTGATTTGGGATGAGTGGGACCTAATCAGGAGTGTTTCCAGTTTCAGGCCTCTGTATTGTCGCGATCACTGCCAAAACCAATGTGATAAAGGCAAAACTGACTGGTATCAGATGATATTTTAAAGCATGTGACCGCATCAATGTTCTCCTCCTTACTGGATTTCTGTTCTTTGTTGGATATGACTGAACCATATCAATTTGGTCTCCATCCTTATAGCCTCTATTGCGACTACTCCTTCGCTGCTTCAAATGATCTCGTTCCTAATTTTATCCTTCCTAGTCTTCCCACACATCGAAGCAATCCTCATTTATGCAAAACTCAATTTCTGCTCATCCCGCTTTCTAACTGCCAAACGCTCGTGTCAAAATCACGTGACAATGACATAAAAATCCCGCACATCTCATCCACACAGCACTGGTTTTATTGGAAACATCCTCATCAATGTTCCCATCCTTTTGAATAATAGAGACAAGGCAATGAAACACATCACTTCGAAGAATCTCTTGACCATTGACTTAAACTACAGCCTCGCCTCTACGTCTGCTCTTACTAAAGTTGTCCCAAACACTCAATCTTGGTTATACTGATTTTTAAGCTTCTAAGCTCTAGACTCTTCCTCCAAAACCCCAATTTAGCAATTTTCTGCTTTCTCATCTTGTAGACCAACACCCTGGCACATCTTGAGCCTCACCTCAATGTTGTTCTTACTCTTGTAACAACACCCTTACACATGTTCTTAATGATGTTGATATATCCTTCTGGGACGCCTTTCCTCGTGACCCACCACATTAGCTCTTTAGGTACTCTCTATTGTAGGCTTTTTCCAAATATATAAAAATCATGTGTAAATTCTCCTCTCATCTTTATACTTTCCCATCAATTGCTTCCTAGAAATTGTTGTGGCCTCTGTAGTGGAAATTTTCCTCTTAAATTGAATCTCAAACAAGTGTTCGGAATTGTTGTCAAATCAACTTTTTTGTCTAATCTATTGGTGGGGTGTTTTTGTTTTGAACTGACTGAGTGCATAGTTCTAAAACTTTGTGACTTAACTCAACCGAGCTGAGTCACTAAGAAACATTCTGACAAGCGAGGCTTGGTTTTCACCAGGCCAAGTTTCGAGTCAAGTTGGCTTGCCAAGACTTGTCAACAATGTAGTCAATGGTGTTCTAGGTGCACTCCAAGGCGATTTGGGCCTGTTGCACCTCGCCTGAACCAAGGTGCACCTAGGCGCGACTGAAGCACCTATGGCTTTTTACATGAGGTAACCCTTTTTGGGCAGTTTGCTACCCATTAAGGTTCATATAGGCAAGAAAGGGCTTTTAAGCTCATTATTTTACAATTCTCTCATTTCTTTTGAGATTAAAGCTTGAGATATTCTTCCCAAACTTTCAGCAATTTTTGTAATTTCTTTTTTTCTTGATTCTTTCTTTTCTAATAGTGTGTTAAGGTCATCACATTGAACTTCTTGAAAGCAATTTAAGCTTTTGTTGGTGCCGTACAAGATATTTAAGATGAATTGGGGATTTTGGGGGAATTACAAATTTTAGCTAGGATTGGGGCTTTGGGTTAAGAGGAATTGGATGGCATTGACTTTGATTATTTAAAATAAACAACTTATATATATATATATATATATATATATATATATATATATATATATAAAATTTTAAAAAAAAATTATGTAAAAGTAAAAATTTTTTGCATGGAATCTCCAGGTGCTCCCAGCACTACAACGCAGGTCTGCTTAGTGCCTTTAACTGAGTACTTGTGAAGACTCATCAAGTTGGCTTGCCAACTTGGAATGCTCGATGAAACTTGGTAGGACTCAAATCGAGTCACTCGTTGAGTTAAATGTCTTTTTAATAACAAAAACGAAGAATTGGGAATTAAGATTCAAACACCTGATTCACGACCAAGGTGCACATATTGTAACTGCCTTTCCATACATTGTTCTTGTGACAAATTAGGTATCGAGTCGATTGAAGTCGAGTCTTGGGTTGAGCCGACCCAACTGGAAATTGAGTCGTGTCGAGTTTTTGGGTTTTTGAACTATGACTGAGCATTTGGGGTTGCACCAAAAAAAGAAAAGAAAAAAGAAATGCATCTTCCCTAAAATAACATTATGTTCGTTGCAACTAGTACTTGAAACACACAATATTATTTCTAGCAGAAAAGCATCCCCGACTCTATTCTCAAGGTACCTCCATGCATAATCAGAACAAATGCAAATTGGGCATGAATCAACATGGCAATACATCTGAGACAGAATTTCCCCATCTCCATGTTCTGTTATCTTGTACATAATTTATTTCTGTAGATATGGGTATTGTCTGCATATTCATGTTAGCCTAGGTACCTACATGGATATAGCAGTCAACCCAGAGTGCAGTCATAAATTTCATGAATCTTATGATTTTCTGACACAAATTTGCAGATCTAACATGCCCAATGGACAGCCCAAATGGCTACTTTGTCTCATTCCTGACTATCCCTTGCTGAACTTCATGATTACAACTGCCATTTATATCCTGGTAAGCAAATCTTATTTTTTGGCCTTCAGACAATATGAAGAAAGAAGAAAAACCAGTCGCTTGGCCCTATACATTGTCAAATGTGTCCACACTTTTTAATTGGGCTGGACTTGCTTCTGCAGATATCGCACCGGCTATTCGATCTGACGAATGTGCTGAAGTCAGCCTTTGTGCCCAATAAAGAAAACAAGCGTCTGCTGTACAATTTCATTGCTGGAGCCTTGATATCAATCTCTTTGTATTGCATTTCATTGATTCTTGTCAAGATTCCTCGGTTGCTGGTAAGCTATATAACCTTTCTTGCTGTTTATCTATACAACTGCCCTTTCATCCACGTCTAATAACCGATGCAACTGAACAGACCTGACAGATTGTGGCCCAAAGAAGATTAAGACAAGATAACTTGTTGGGGCTGAAAAATTCAGATACCCGCTAATAAGCAGGTCGGTGGTGAAGGTTTTGTTTGAGGAAAAATGCTTTGAGAGGGGCTGTGTTTCCATTTTTGAAAGAATTGCTGAAGCTCTTGAATTGCGAGCTTGTGTGGCACTTGTGGGAGCAGATCTCTTTTCAAGTGGATAGAAGATAGTTTGGGTTGGCTGGAAGGAGATATGGGTAATGATGGGGGCAGATTTGATTTTTACATTCTTGGGGAAGGCCTTTTTGTTTATGTTTGTTATTCTTTTTCTAATGAGAAGTTGAAAGAAATTGGTGTTTGTGTTACATGCATGTGTATGCTTCCTGTGATATCTAATAAATTCTAGATACGAGGTAAATGTGAACTCTCTGTCGGTTTTCTTTTCTTTTCTCCAAACTGGTAATTAATGTCTGAGGAAGACCCTAGCCAGAAGCCACAAGCCACATCCAAACCCTAAGCTGGCGTTTGGATGCAAGAGCGGAATGAATAGTGAACATTCAGTTTAACCAAGAAATTGGCAAATTTGGATGATGTTTCCTGGGATTTGCAGTTTCTCTCTCTCATTCCTTCAATATGGACGCCAAGGCCTGCTTGGTTTCCACTTAAAATGATTGTCTCATTTTACTCTAATTTTCTGTTAGAGATCATAGTTTATATAAAACTAGGTGTAATGGAACGTTCAACCCACACTGAGAAAGGGAGAGGGAAAAAGGAAGAGAGGGAAAGGATGTAGCTACACAGACAAAGAAAGGAGTGATCAAAAGATTTCAACTATGGGCAACCCATCGTCACTTCTTTTGGTGCTGTGCCCGCTTGAGTTTTAGACGTCTTTTTTTGGATTGATGTCCTAACATATACAGTTGCAACAGATGTCTGGAGTGGATGTCACAACTATCATAAAAAAATCTTAATTGGGATGGACCATAAGAAATTTCCTTCAAAGGACAACTTCACCTTTTTGCTTGCAAGTATGGAGTTGACAATTGATACAACGGTTCACATTCAAGCACCCAAAAAAAAATATATATATGAAAGAAAGAAAGAAAGAAAAAGAGTCCTAATAACCCAATCTAGGATAATGTTCTGATCTACATTCAAGCGAAAAAATGCATGCTTGACACGGGCTGAACTTTTAGCTATCCAAAGGGTACCTGCATGGAACCATTTGCTATGGGACGATATAAGGAGAGGGTGGAAAAAAGAAAAAAGAAAAAAAAGGAATCTCCCCCATGGAATATCATTATACCCCTCCTAGCCATTGAGTCCCATTTAAATGGCTTGGATCGTTTTATAGATGTAGGGAGTACAGGTTCACAAAACCTTGGCTGATGAATGAAATTACTTTTATAAATCAGACTGTTTGATAAAACTCTAATTTTACTACATAAGTTTTTAGAAACTAGCTAAAATGCTCTTAAAAGAAAATAATAGAAAAGCCACTTATTTTTTAAGAGCTTATTTATCTAAAGTGAGTTGGGTAGACATTTTTTGGCAAAATTTTGGACAAATTTGTCTTTGAACATTTCGAGTAATTCTCATCTTCATCTCTCCAAGGTAGGCCTGCATAATGAACTACCTATGTTGAAGGTAGGCCCCACAGAAGAATAAGAATGGTCCACATCAAAGGTAGGCCCCACATGATGGATGACCTGCATCAAAGTGCGGCTCCACATGATGAAAGGCCAACATAAAATAGTGGCCCTGCATGTGGACAATCCACATCAAGCAAGCCCCACTTGATGAACAATCCACATCAAAGGTGGGACCCACATGACGGATGGTGGACATTGAATGTGTGACCACATGATGGAAGGATGACATTAAAGGTGGGCCCACATGTACAATGATCGATATTGAAGGTTGGGCTTCATATGATGGAGGTCTACAACAAAGGTGGGACCCACATGATGGGTGGTGGACATCAAAGGTGGGTCCAACATGATGGATGGCCTACATCAAAATGTGGCCCTGCATTATGGATGGTCTATAACAAAGGCGGGACCCACATATGGATGGTGTACATCAAAGGTGAGTCTGCATGATGGCCCATATTAAAAGTGAGGCCCCACATGATGAATGGTCCACATCAAGGTGTGGGCCCACATAATGCACTGTTCACATCAAAGGTGGGCCCTACATGATGGATTACCCACATCAAAGTGTGGTCCTGCATGATGGACCATCCACATCAAGTGGGCCCTACTCGATGGGCAGTCCACATCAAAGGTGGGGGACCCCACATGATGGATGATGGACAAGGTGGGCCCACTTCAATGTGGGCCCCACACAATGAATGGTCCATATCAAGGTAAGCCCACATAATGGATAGAGTGGGCTTCCCTCATGATGGATGGTTCAGATCAAGTGGGCCCCACCAAATGGACAACCCATATCTAAAGTGGCCCACATGGCGGATGATCCACATAGAAGGTTCACCCCCACATGATGGATGGAGGATGTCAAAAGTGGGCCTCACATGGTGGACCACTTGGAAGGTAGGGTCCACCCAACAGAAACATCAAATATGGAGTCCACATGATGTGTGTTGAGTAAAGGACTCAAGGGGCCCACAAAAAGGACAATTAACATTGATGGTGGGCCCCACATGTTGGATGACCTATATCAAGGTGGGGCCCATATAATGGACAGTCGGCATCAAAAGTTAACCCCTAATGATGAGGTCCACATCCAAGATGGGCCTTACATGATGGACAAACCACTTTGAAGGTTTGGCTCACTTGGACTCTCTACGTTAAAGGTGGGGTCCATACGACAGACAATTCATATCCAATGTCCGAAATAATGGATGACCCAAATGTCTTAAAACATAAAGCTTGTAGCTATCCATTATTTTGCCATTTGGGGCAAGGTGCATCTATAAGTTCCAAGACAATCATCTGAATTGCTCTTATAATGAAGTTTTTGTAATCTTTAAAAATGACATCCCTTAAAAAAAGGTTTTATTTGAATATTTTGCCTAATATTTACTTTAAATAAGACATTTCTTTGATTTAAAAAAAGTGATTTTACCAAACAAGCTTATTTAAAACAAGAGCTAGAACAAAAGGAGGTCATTAGATTAACTCTTAATTAGAAAGCTCATATTGAATTAGAAAATAAAATAAAATTTGCTCTATCACTAACGAGAGAGAAAAGTAAGAAAATTACAACATTACTATCCAAATCCTTAAAAAAATATTGCTCATATAAACCTACCTATGTATATCATGAAACACAACCTATATTCTAAGAGGAATATAAAGTTCTGATAATGGTCCCATGGTTTTATGATCCAGACCACTGCTCATATGGGCCCTATTGTGGGATTGGCCATTACCCAAAACTATCCCAGATTACTAGTTCACAACCTTTTGTTAGGCAGGATACAAATAGACAGTTGATAGGAGGAGAAATAGTTAGGAAGAGTTTTGGGTCATCACCAATCAACGGCAGGTCCCATAAAATCCGGCATCGATCAACCAATCATCGGCAGGTCCCATAAAATCAACAGCCTCGATCAACCAACCATCGGTCCCATTTGTATGATGATGCATCAGCACCCTATAAATCCTCATTGTTCTGAATATTACACTTTGTTCAGACCCACCACAAATCCTCATCGTTCTGAATATTACACTTTGTTCAGACCCACCACAAATCCTCATCGTTCTGAATATTACACTTTGTTCAGACCCACCACAAATCCTCATTGTCCACTAAAAAACTTCCCTGAGAAAACCCCTTTCCATTTGCTGAATTCAAACACACTTCTCTTCTTTGAGTCTTTGAGACATTTCCGCAGACTAACATTCTCTTCCTTCAATATGTCCATAGCCAAACACAGCTGCCTTATTGCCTCTCTCTTCTCTTCATTTCTCTCCATCAATTCTGCCTTTTGAATTCTATTCTCTTCTTTAAGTCTGTCAATCTCTTCTCTCATCTTCTTCACTTCCCCATCCTTGCTACAAACTTCCTCTACATCCCCTCCTCCAACTTGGGTCTCCGCTTCTTCGGGGTCGTCAACCTCGGATTCCTCCGAATCGAAGCAATCTGAGGAGGCTATGGAGGATCTAGAGGAGGATCTGTCAGACTGCGTTCCTAGCTTCTGTGATTGGTTTTTGGCTGAGAAAGGGGAGACAGATGGTGTCAACGTGAGCCTCGGCCCTGCTTCCGATCTGAGCTGGTCGTATCGCTCAGCTAATGAGCGGTGAGTACGGTAGAAATCTTCAACCATGTTGACTAGTTCCGGCCGCTTCTTGTAGTACATCTCGGCACGTTGGGCAAATGAGTCTGCATCTTCTTCAACCAGTTTGAGCATCGCCTTCGTCTTCTCATCCAGCTCTGAGGGAAATACACCATCACCAATATTTGAGCAAATGCAAAAAAAAAAAAAAAAAAAAAAAAAAAAACCGACACAATGTTTGGATTCGTCAAAACATAAATTCATGAAACATTGTTTCCATTAAAATACAGAAAGGGATATGAGTTCACGTGTCAATGGGCCGAGTTCGGGCTACACATTGGGGTATTGTACCTATAACTACCTATAACCCACCAATGCGTACTGCACCCATACCCATGTTGGACTTGAAATGGAACCTTAGTTTGTTGATGTACCCATTAGGTTACAGGGTAACCATTTATGTTTTGAGATTGAAAACACACACATTGACTTCAAAAGATGAATATATCATACTATTTTGAATTAAGAAAAACAAAGATCAAACCTTCTTCATGTTATTTTTAATCCATCATATGATTAAAAGCTAAAAACTATCTAAAAACTATCTTAGTTGAGTTTATTTATTTATTTATTTTAACTAGAACAATGGTTTCAAAGCTGGAAAACTTGATGAATTCATAGTAATATTAATATTAAGATTTAAAAATTTTAAATTTAAAAAAAGAAAAGAAAAAGAAAAAAAAAAAAAAAAAAGTCTTGGCCTATGGATTCAAGTGAAGTAACTTAGTTGAGTTTTTCTAGTCTAAATTTAATATTTGGACTATATAAATATTATAGTCTTGGAGGGTCAAGTTGAGTTCTTTTGAGTACTGGACTCATGCAACCAATCTTGCTTGCACAATGGAAAGGGCCACTAGTTTATCCCTCCATCGAATCAAATTAGCCAAAGGCGTGCGTTCATGAGCCATGCTAAAGTTTCAATCAATTCCTACCAATATCCACGACAGGAAATTAAGAACATAATCCAGTAGCCCAAACAAGATGCCCAAATAGGAACATCCATGCCCAAACTAACAAACTATTCGTACCAAAAGGGTTACATCCATTGATAAATTGTGAAGAGTTTAACCATAGATTATCTCTTAACCATCCCATCAAATAAGTGGAGGATTCATTAAATTGTGAAACATTACCCTGCCATAATATCATATATTCTACCTAACATCATTCTTGCCAAGGTTGTATGTCTTTTTTAAGCCTACTCTTTATATATATATATATATATATATATTCAGCCTACTCAAATCCAAACTATTGGGACCCCTTGGAGGTTCCAACTAGGGAGTGGAGATCCCAAAAACACATAAGTTTCTCCTCCGAAAATGACCTCTCCAGTCGGGAACGCATTAGATATTTACCTAAACCAATAGGTCCTTGAGCAGATCCCACGTTAGCCTCAAGACGAGACCGGTAATAAGTTAAGCTTATAGACACAGACATTGACGAAGGGATGACAAGACACGAATATCAGCTTGAAAGAAAACATCCCGTGGCCCCGGGAAATCTTCAAAGGTAGGTGTTCAATCGCCACTGTTTTGTGGTGGGGTCCAATTGAGCTTTGGATCAGCCTCATTCTTTGGCTCATGCCTTAAAATGATCTCTCCAAATGGATCACCACACCTGTCCAAAATGTCCAAATGCAGGATGGACCATGGTCGCAAAATCCAACCATTTGGAAGATCCTGTTGGCTTGGATCTATAGGGCGGATACGAGGTGGGTGGATCCCTGACCGTGGGGCCCAGCTTGATGTGGCCTTATATCCATGTCATGCCGTCCATCCGTTCTGAAAAATTATTTTAGGGCATAATCTAAAAAATGAAGCAGATCCAAATCTTAGGTGGACCATAGTACAGGAGACAGTGATAATTGATGATTAAAAACTTCTTGTGGGCCACAAAAGGTTTGGATCAAGCTGATATTCATGTGGTCTCTTCATCCACATCTTTGTGACCTTATCAACAGGTTGGATGGCAAATGAATATTACAGTGGCCCCCATCAAGTTTTTAATGGTGGAGTTTCAATCACAACTGTTTCCTGTGGTGTGTTCCACCTAAGGTTTAGATATGCTTCATTTATGGGATCATACCCTAAAATGACCTGTCAAAATGGATGGTGTGGATGTAAAGAACATACATTACAGTGGGCCCCACAATAAGGGGTCCACAGAATCGGAGCCCCTTCCAATCAATGCAACTTTCTGGCTTCTGATTTTTCAGCCGTCCAATGGTTAGAATGATTGGATCTTTCAATCAATGCAACTTTCTGGCTATGGCCCATCCATGGCAATGGCTGCTGGATTAACAGTCCCGATCACCACACATTTGCTCAGCATGAACAGCTTAGATGGTGCCACATATACAAACAAAGAACAGCTAGATTAACAAAGGACACCAAGATAAAACCAAGAGAGTATTTAGACGCTTTGTTTCCTAGATATTAAGCACTTGTCCCTGTACGGACAAATGACACGCTTTTGTTTTTTGAGATATTAGCCGCGCATGACACGTGTATGAGATCTAAACCATTTATTTGATAAAATTAACTGTTGATAAAGTACCATATTGAAGATCCAACTAATTGTGCAATCATAGCCATTGGATCAGAGGACTTATGGAAATTGAAGGAAGCCAATTACAGAAAAGTAGACCAAGAGTCCACATTCTCTAATTGGACCACCCCCACCATGATTGTATGGATGGATAATCCATTTCTGGTTGTAATGGATGAGACCCAAAAGCTCTCTCACAGGCCCACCATTATGATTGTAGGGAGGAGATCAGATGAACAGCCTGGATATCGTACATGTGTCTTTAACACCAATTCCCCTTCACAAAGTTCAAATTTTCATAATGACTTTTTACTAAGAGAATGGACCAGCACATCCAAGCCATCCAAGCAGTGGGGCCCTGCCTTGAGGATCAGTCGCAGAAAAATCAGGCCGGTTCACTCACTAGGTAGACCACACCATTGAAATAAATAGATGGACGAGGATCTGACTCAACTTACAGGATGGCTCACGAGATGAGTGAATCGGCCTGATGTACAGGATGACTCAACGTACAGGATGGCTCACGAGATGATCTCAACCATCCATTTGAAGTCCACCATCCACATGGCTAGAATAGTTCATTTGGTTTGATTTTTAAATGGTCCTGGCCATAGATTGTTCCTACTGTTGACTCCCAGTTTCATCTCAACCATTCATTAGCCCACCATCCACATGGCTAGAATAGTCCATTTGGTTTGATTTTTAAATGGTCCTAGCCATCAGATGGTTCCTACTGTTGACTCCCAGTTTCATCTCAACCATCCATTTGAAGGCCACCATTCATGTCGATAGGATTCTACATTTTGTTTGATTTTCAAATGTGGGCCAGCATGCACAAGCGCACCCACTTTGCGGATGGTCTGGATTCGCCATCTGCCACGTGTAAGTTAGAGAGCCACTAAAAATATTTAAGAAGAGAAACTAAGCAAAACCTGTAAGTGTAGATTGAAGCCATGGAGAGCGTCTGGGACTGTTGTGGCTATCAAACCACCATGAGTGTGAGGGAGGCTTCTTCAAGAACATTTTTTCTCCCTTTCCTCCTTTTACCTGCACATACAATCAAAAGGACACAAATCAGAGCCGTCCATTATGTGGATCACATGAGAATGAAACCAAAATGGACTTAGGCCCCCTTCCAAATGAAGGGATTAGCCTTGATTTTGGGCCATGCCACATGTATGGTGGCACCTGCCTGATCAACTGGCCACACTGGTCATGTGTCCTGGCCCACCAGGGTGGTGGTGTGGCATCCAACCCGTTCATTACGTAAGGCCCCACCATGAAATTCGGATGCCCCGAAAATCAAGCCGATCCAACCATCATGTGGTGGCCCACCAGGTGAATTTAGATAACAGGTTTTGGATGGTTACTGTCTGAGACCGATGTTGTCGTGCACGTGCCATCCAACCCGTCCATTACGTGAATCACTCCCATGATGATGGATGATGCCCCAAAATTAAGGACTATATATTAGGTGCACGTGGGACCCAACTAATGTGGCTGATTAATGAAATCTACAGTGCACGTAAGGCTGTTTCCTCTAGAGGGGGCGTGGGCCCACCACAGAATTACAAAGCGCAAAGATAGGCAGATCCAACCATAATGTGGGGCCCACCACGCGTATGTTTAGGGCGTTTGAACAGGCGGATTGGAAGGGATTGGATTGTATTGGAAAGGATTGGAAGGAGCAATCCCGGGATTGGCCGGGCGTGCCAAACAGACAAGTTGAACTTCTGCCTGGATATAGCAATTAGCAATCCACTGACATCACCATCATTACCTTGAAATCCACCCGATCCCTCCAAATCCCGTCTTTTTTGCCTGGGACGTGTTTGGTTGGACGGATTGGAAGGGATTGGCCGGGCGTAATCCCAGGATTGGCCAAGCATGTCAAACAGACTCGGTGGGGAAATCCCTGGATACAGGGATCCCATGGGATTGCCAACAATCCAATGACGCAGCCATCATTACCTTGAAATGGCTGCCATCCACCCTAATACAATCCAATCCCATGAAATCGGCCCGGCCAAACACACCCGGATTCCATGGGATTGAATTGTATTAGGGTGGATGGCAGCCATTTCAAAGTAATGATGGCTGTGCCAGTGGATTGCTAGGGATTGCTATATCCCGGGATTTCACCACCGAGTCTGTTTGGCACGCTTGGCTAGGGTTGTGCATCGAGCTGAGTCAAGTCAAGGTTGCCAAGCTCGGCTTGACTCTTCCATGCTATACTCGAGTTCGAGCTCGAGCTCGGGCTCGCCCTCGAGCTCAACATTAAAGCTTGGCTTGTTTGCCAAAGTTTTCGAGTCAAGTTCGAGTCAAGCTAGTGGTTCGAGTTAAGTCGAGTTTACCTCGGTAGGGTAAGGGAAAGAAAAAGAGGTAATGGGGACGGGTAGGGACGGGTAGGGTTTTTTAGTAAAAACTTTTAGGGCCTGTTTGGGCGGTGGGAATAAAAGGGATTAGGTGGGATGGGATTCATCTGGTCCTATTCCAATTTCACTCTATGTTTGGGAAGAATGGAAAAGCTTGGAATTACATTAAATGAAATTGCATTGGGCCTGTGCCAACTTCACTCAATGTTAGCAAATTGTGTAGGTCCCACCATGATGTGTGGGCTATATTCACACCGTCCACCCATTTATCGAGATTATTTTAGAGCATGGGCCAAAAAATTAGGTAAATCTAAAGCTCAAGTAGACCCCACCATAGAAAGCAACAGGGATTGAATACTTACCATTGAAAACTTCTTTGGGGCCACATAAGTTTTGGATCTACCTCATTTTTAGGCCCATGCAATAAAATGAGGTTACAAAACAAATGAACGGTTTAGATATAACACGTGTGTTATTCTAGTAATTTCAAATGATGGTGGGTATATCCATTCAATGTACCACCGTATTACCAACAAAAAATGGCATTAATCTTATCCCATGGCACCAGGGGACAATCCCTGCCATGGGTAATAATTATGTTTTTTGAATCCCATCCCACCTAATCCCTTCTAACCCCACTGCCCAAACACGCTCTTAAGGCCCATTTGGTCGGGTGGATTGGAAGGGATTGAATGGTATTAGGGTGGATGGCATGGATTTTCAAGGTAATGATGGTGTTGTCGGTGGATTATCTTAAGATCCATGGGATTGCTGTATTCCGGGATTGCTATATCGAGTCACTTTGGCACGCCCAACCAATTCCGAGATTAAACCTTCCCATCCCTTCCAATCCCTCGAACTAAATACGTCTCAGGCAAATTTGAAAGGATTAGGGTGGATTGGATGGGATTTAAAGGTAATGATGGTGCTGTCAATGGATTGTCTTAAGATCTATGGGATTGTTGTATCCCGGGATTAGATCACCCATTCTGTTTGGCACGCCGGTCGATCCCGGGATTTAACTTCCAATCCCTTCCAATACCATCCAATCCCTTCCAATCCACCCGGCCAAACAGGCCCTTAAGTTTTAAATTCTTTTTTAAAACTTATATATATAATATTAATATAATATATATTATTAAAAATATATTACTTGAGTCGAGCTCGAGCTCGAGCTTTGAGTCGATTCGAGTTCGAGTCGAGTCAAGTTGAAATACACCATGGTCGAATTTGGCTTGAACTCAACTTGAGCTTTAGTAAACAAGCTTGACTCGCCTTGAGTCGGCCTTTCAAGCCGAGTTGATCCGAGCTGAGTCGAGTCGAGTCAAGCGAGCTTTTCGAGCTAGCTTGACTCGTGTACAGCCCTATGTTTGGCCAATCCCTTCCAATCCGTCCAACCAAACACGTCCCAGGCAAAATAAACGGGATTAGGAGGGATTGGGTGGATTTCAAGGTAATGATGGTGATGTCAATGGATTGCTAGGGATTGCTAGATCCAGGCAGAAGTTCAACGTGATTGTTTGGCACGCCCGGCCAATCCCGGGATTGTTCCTTTCAATCCTTTCCAATACAATCCAATCCCTTCCAATCTGCCTATGCAAACACGCCCTTAGGGCCTGTTTGGCCAGTTGCATTGGAAAGGATTAGGTGGGATGGGATTCAAAAAACATAATTATTAACCATGGTAGGGATTGTTCCCTCTTACCATGGGATAAGCTTAATTTCATGCTTTGTTTGTAATAAGGTGGTAAGTTGAATGGATATACCCAACATCACTTAAAACTATTGAGAATAACACACATGTGTATATCTAAACCGTTCATTTGTTTTGTAACCTCATTTCATGACATGGGCCTAAAAATGAGGCAGATGCAAAACTTATGTGGCCCCAAAGAAGCTTTCAACGGTAAGTATTCAATCCCCATTGCTTTCTATGGTGGGGTCCACTTGAGCTTTAGATCTACCTGATTTTTTAGCCCATGCTCTAAAATGATCTCGAAAAATGGGTGGACAGTGTGGATATAGCTCACACATCATGGTGAGACCTACACAACTTGCTAACATTGAGTGAAATTGGCACTGGACCAATGCAATTCCATCTAATCGTACTTCCAAACTTTTCCATTCTTCCCAAACATGGAGTGAAATTAGCATAGGACCAGATGCAATTTCATCCCACCTAATCCTTTCCAATGCAACTAGCCCAACAGGCCCTTAGGTTCTTGGGTAGGGCCGGAATTGTTTGGGTATGTGCCATCCAAACCGTGCATTACGTGAGCCCTTCGCCTGATGATGATGGGATGCCCCAAAGGACGGCTGGGCCACACCACACCGTTTAAAACAATGGACACAGATAGTTTGGGTGCCGTACATTCACCTCGGTGGGCCCCACAGGCAGCCCTTGTTTTATTCAAATGCAGTTGTAGTTGTCGAGGAGCCGGCCTCTAGAAGTTGAAAATAATTAAACCTCCGTATTCATAGTAGAACCACGTGTACGATTTGCCATTCAACGCCGGTGGACCAGCTCCACCCCGCAAGACACGTGGCGCGGTGAGGTATAAATCGAGGCCGTCTATGCTGTGGGCCCTACCATGCTTTCCAAACATCCATCTAACAATTCAATCCAGCACTTATTTTCCGCCATTAACCTAAACCGTCGCTCTGAAAGGCGTGTCATGATAGACGGCCACTGTTGAGAGATGGGCCACCGTGATTTGTGCGTGATATCTACGCTAGTACATCAGCTCAAAAGTAGAGTAAAAACTCAAGTGGACCCCTCCACAAGAACCAGTGGAGATTGAATGCCTACCGTTATGACCTTCTTGGGGCCCACATAAGCATTGGATCAGACTGACTGATGCTTTGTCCTTTCCATTAAATCTACGGGGACCACCTTATGAACGGGTCGGATGTGATATAAACATCAAGGTGAGGTGTAGGAAAGCTTCAACCGTCGGTGTTTCATCCCCTGCTTCCTGTGGTGTGGCCCACTTGAGTTTCCGGATCTCCCTCGTTTTTGGATGATATCCTAACGTGAGCTGACGAAACTGATGGATAGAGCGGATGTCTCACGGACATTGCAGTGGACTCCACAGAGGCTCGATAAATCAGGACCGTACACCACCATCCACGGTATAGTTGGAAGGCAATCCAAAACGGGCCAAAAAAAACACACTCTGCTTTTAACCATCCATTTAATAGCCACAAGTTGGACGGTTGAAATAACTCGCTCTGCGTGACTCTAAAGTTACGGATCCATCAACAGTGTTCCCCCTTATCTGGATGGTCTGGATGCTACACACGTGTGCTTCTCGTATGGCCCCCGCTTGAGTTTTGGATCCACGCCTAAAATGAGCTCGCAAACGGATGGACGGTGGATTTCTCACAGACATCACAGTGGGCCCCACCTAGCATCCCAGTGGAGGAACTTCCTGCGAGAGGCTTTCGCAGGAAATCCGCGTCCAGAAGGATGTGTCATCACCGTTTTGAGAAAACGGATGGCGAGCTGCCTCCAACTTGCTCCAATTAGCACGTGTCGGAGTAGATAATATCGCGATATTATAAAAAAAACACCGTGCTTTTATCGCGAAAATAACTCGAAAATGGTTTAACCTTGTAAGGAATTTGCTATATTAATATATCTTTAAAATTTTAAATTATTAATTATTTAAATAAATATTTTAAAAGAGGATTTCGAGGAAGAAAAAAAAAACTCAAATTTTGAAATTCTCCCGAGAAGGAGATTTATCACGGTTCCGGAAAGGAAAAGGGCATTTCGGTAATTTCCGTCCAACCCGATTCAAAATAGCACGGAAACCGATGCATAAGTGACGTGATTATCGCGAGTTGCGTGGCGGAATACGTGTCAAAGATCTGGAGCGTTCGCCAGCTGCGAGTCCCGACGGCAGGAATTTCCTGTGCTCAGAAGGTAGGTGGGCCACCTTCCGCTTTGCCAGCTCATGTGAGTACATGAGACAAAAATAGGCAGATCCAAAAATCAAGTGGGCGGGCGCACGACGGGAAAAATGGTTATGAAAAATTGAAAATGGCTACCGTTGAAACCAGGTCCACCGTGACTTTTACATGCCATCCACACCGTTCATTAAGGTCATTCCTACTGGGATGTTCAGTCCAACCATGATCTGAAAAAACGGATGGACGGAGAGGATTTTTCACAAACATCACGGTGGCCCTACCTGGTGGTGGGGATTGAACGCCCACCGTTGAAACATTTGTGCGGCCACAGAAGTTTTTATATCACGCTAATGTGTGTTTTGAGATCATCCCGGTGGGAATACTTCATGAACGGTTTGGATGGCACGTAAACATCAAGATGGAGCCCGGAAGGTTTCAACGGTAAGTATTTCCCTTCCCGCTATTTCCTGTCGTGTGGCCCACTTGAGTATTGGATCGAACTCACTTTTAATCTCATGTCCTGACATGAGGTGGCAAAACGGATGGACGGGGTGGATTTCTCTCAAACATCACGGTGGGCCCCACCTAGCGTCGCAGGCAATCAACGTCCGGTTGGGTGCACCGAAAATGCAATACACCATGAACTAAAAGCCAAACGTGCTTTCGTGATAAGGAAGAACTCCAGGTCCACACGTGTGACGAGCCACGTGTGGAGAAGTCTAGCAAACATCCGTCATCTCCTCTTTACTGAAGAGGGTAGGGAGCTCATGAACTAAAAGCCAAACGTGCTTTGGACTCTTCGACTTTGACACGTGTGCCCAATCTTGATAAGGAAGAACTCCGAGTCCACACGTGTGACGAGCCACGTGTGAAGAAGTCTAGCAAACATCCGTCCTCTCCTCTTTGCTAGACGTCTCGACACGTGACTCGCCACACGTGTTGATATCTGACACGTGTTCCGGCCCCCCGCAGAACAGAAACACCATCTACTAGAAGCGAAAACAAAAATCGCCGGAATCTGACACTACGACCGGAAAACACAAGAAAAAAGATTACATAGTCGCCGAGATCTGAAACCAGCAAACAAAGCCATTTTCCTTTCTGTTTTCACCGGCGTAAAGACGCCACATCAGCATCTGAAACGTCTAGGAGAAATAGAAGAAGAAGAAGGAAGAAACGCACCTGCTCTGCTCTGGTTTTCCTTCGCTTGGAAGAAGGAAAGAAGCCTCTCTCTCTCTCTCTCTCTCTCTCTCTCTCTGTATCGAGAGGCTGTTTGATTTTTAAATGACGCACTCTCCTCAAGTCGTAGTTCAAATAGACTGCAGCTACGGTTTTACAGTGCTTATCCCCAAGAGGATGCTGACACGTGTCAGTCTCGGGAAATCGATGGAGGGCAGGAGTCTCCTGATGACCGGAATGCCCTTTTGTGAGCTTGTTATTTACTGGGCTTTCTGTGTGATGGTTCCCACGCATGCACTCAGTAATTACACACGCGGCATTAATTTAGCCGAAATCCAACCGTCCAAACAGTGGGACCAATGTGTTTAGGTTATTCTCTGTAAATTGGTGAATTCTAACCGTCCATTCTGGACCGTTGAGCATTTTTACCTTAACCGTGGATCAGATGTTCACCGATCGACCGTTTGGGATTCTTCTGTTCAGATTTCAATCGGATTTGGGGCCCACGACTTGAACGGTATACTTTCAGTTGCATGTATGACATGTGTACAATTCCTGATTCGTGCCTGCAGATTGTAACCATCCACGTGGCACTCGTGTAGTCGTGTACCATGATCTGGACCATTGAGCAAAAGTTGCTTTGATTGGACCATCTTAACCGTCTAAATATGGGATGTGGATTGCTTCGGACCCGACCGCAGGTGGGAGTCTAGGTGTGGCCCACCATGATGTTCTTGAGAAATCCAGTCCGTCCATCCTATACCCGCTCATTTCAGGTCATGAGATCAAAAATAGATCCAAAACTAAGTCGGCCAAGCGACAGGGAAAAGTGGAGAGGAATTGCCTACCGTTGAAACCTTCCCACGGTCCACCTTGATGTTTATGTGCTATCCAAACCGTTCATACGGTCATTCCCAGTGGGATGAACTGAAAAAAAAAAAAATATTATTCTGATACAAAACATCTGTGGCCCATTAATGTTTCAACAATGGAAATTCAATCTACACTATTTCCTGTCGTGTGGTCCACGTAAGTTCTCAATCGGCCTTTTTTTCATATAATCTCTTAACATGAGCTAGAGAAAAAAGATGGACGGAGTGGATTTCACATAAAGATCACGTTGGGCCTCACCAAGCATCCAACCACAGAACTTCATGCATCTGTGCTCTCGCAGGGAATCCGCGTCCTTTACTCGCCGACTGGGAACGGTTGAATCTTCTTTTGTTTAGGATCTTACAGAGTTACAGATTGTTGATAGTCCAACTAGTGCAGCCAATGAATGGTTGCCAACGTGTTATGCGTGTATAACATCTAGACCGTACGATAGGTTGGACACGATATGTAGAATCTCTAGAGCAAGAACCACTTATTAGATGGTCCAGATGTGTTTTAGGATCCGATTAACACTTCTCCCTTGTTTTCTACAGTGTGGCCCATATGATTAACGAACTATCCTGATTTTTGCATCCGGTGGTCTTCATGATGAGTCCAACCTTTTGGATGGTTGGATCTCATACACACTTGATATGATTACATCTATGCATTGGTTGGATGGTAACCAATGGTCCATCTAGATGTGTGTGAGATCCCCTTGGATCAAAGACTATTCACCAACGGTTTGATCTGATCCATGCGTGAAGCACTTTCAGCACGGACCGTAGAACCACCCTCCACAGCACGTGGCAAGCTGATGTATTAATCGGGACCGTCCATCTAGTATGACATATCATGGATGGCCAATGTTTCAAAAATCACACATCAGGAAATCCTAACCGTTGTTTTTCCACTATCGACCTTTTTTTTTGGTTTCTACCGTTGCCTTGAAGGCCACTGATCTACCTGCATCTTCTGTCCATTTTGCAATCATAGCAGGACAGAATTATCCTGTACCGTACAGGGATGGCGCTACGTTGTACACAAGGATACTGTGGCCCACCTGATATAAAGTTGTTTTTTCCACTTGGGCGTGTTTGGGCAGTGGGATTAGAAGGGATTGGTGGGATGGGATTCATCTCGTCTATGCCAATCCACTCATGTTTGGGAAGAATGGAAAAGCTTGGAATTATATTAGATGGAATTGCATTGGTCCCATGCCAATTTCACTCATATTAGTAAGTTGTGTAGGTCTCACCATTATGTGTGGGCTATATCCACACCGTCCACCCATTTTCAGAGATTATTTTAGAGCATGGCCCAAAAAACAGGTAAATCTAAAGCTCAAGTGGACCTCACTATAGAAAGCAACGGAGATTGAATACTTACCGTTGGAAACTTCTTTGAGGCCACATAAGTTTTGGATCTACCTCATTTTTAGGCCAATGCCATAAAATGAGGTTAAAAAATAAATGAACGGTTTAGATATAACACGTATATGTTATTCTAAGTAATTCAAATGATAGTGGGTATAAGCATTTTTTGTACCACCGTATTACCAACAAAGCATTAATCTTATCCCATGGCAACCGGGACAATCCCTGCCATGACTAATAATTATGTTTTTTAAATCCCATCCCATCCAATCCCTTCTAATCCCACCGCCCAAAACACGTCCTTAATGGAAAGCTTGGATATTGCATGTGGACGGCCCGGATCCACTCAGGTATGTGTTTAACAAAACTCTTGATAATAGATACCCCCTTCCGTCACAGATGAATTACACCGTCCCTTTTGTCCAATCTGATTCCATACACGTGGGGACATATTTCAACGATCCAGATCATTTACATGATGGGGATCATCGTAGATGGGGAACACTGAAAATCCTCTCAGTAGATCTCAACCTTCCATTGAATATATTATCATCTTATTACTTACCTATTAATCGAAAGGTTATAATGATCCGATCTCGAAGATTTTTTAGACATCCCCCATCAGCTATATTTCTAATAAGGTCAACGGCTTGGATCACCGAATCATGGCCTCACATGTAGAAAATGACACGATAACAGGAAAAATAATGTCACGTGACTTGATCGGTGGCAGGCTCCGAAATTTCAGACATCAAGAAGGGTAGTTTTGTAATGCTAAGTTGTAGAATTCCACCGCAATGTAAATATCCGGAAGTATCCTTTTTTGTCTGTTTCAATACGTGCCTGTAACGGTCGGAAATGGTGCCAGCTGGCACCTGTTTACTGAGGTTGTAATTGAATGAGACATGATATGGTACACAGCCGGAAGAATCTAGAAACTGAAGAGCCATCCATCCGAAGCAGACGTGGCAGGATGATGAATCAATCGGGACCGTTCATACAGTTGGGCCTGTCATCAATCTCAAAATGAATCATATCTAAGTCTTAAGTGGACCACACGGGGACAATAATTCTAACCGTTAAAACATTCGTAGGACCACCATAAAGTTTGTTTTCCATCCAATCCGTTCATATGATCACATAGATTTGGATGAAGTGGAAATATATATATATATATATCTTATTGATCCAAAACTTATGTGACCCCAAAACGGTTTCACAGTAGACTTTTAATCCACCACTGTTTTTTGTAGTGTGGTCCACTTGATAATTTGATCTCTTATTTTTGGGCTCCAGACTTAAAACAAGCTCGCGAATGGACGGACGGTTTGGATATAACACATACCTCGTGTGGGATCCATAGAGCTTAGTGACGTAAACATACCAGCTAGGTACTCATTAATTATCTGACCGTTTAAGGCTAAATGTTCTCGATTCTACCGATGCTTTGAAAGCGACTGACTTAGACGGCTAGAATCATCCGGACGCGGACTCCCTGCCGGAGCCTTTTCATATACATGTTTCTGAGAATTCTAGTCATTAGAATATCATTTTTGTCAGAAATAGTCCGTCATAATGTTAAGGTAGCTCCAAAACGGACCGAAGATTAAATGTCCACCGTTAAAACATTGGTCTGTGAAAGTCCTGTATCAGCTAAATTTTATTTTCTCACCTCATCTCAGTAGGAATAATCTTATAATGGTACTAATGGTATATAATGAGGATACCTTTTCCATGTGGTACAATCACTTGAGTTATAGATCTACCTCATTTTTTTTAGCATGTTAAACTTAATATTTAAAAAATAGAAAAATGAAGTGAATTTCTATCACAAGCAAGCTTCACCCAGGAGATCAAATAATTTCCTGCCTATCATCTTACAATGTATATATTTCAACGGTCTAAATTGAATTAGGGCCCAAGTGTTAAGGAACCAAATAATCATCAATGTAAACATGCCATAGAAATTGGATGGGGATTGGCTTGTGACCTTTACACCTGGCATCTCTCTAGGGTGTAACCACGATGCATTTGTGTAATCCATGCGGTTTATTCATTTTTTCAATGCATTTTATGTTATGATTTTTTTTTTTTTTTTTTTAAATGAGGTAATCCAACTGATGCGCCAGTAGCAGGGTGGCTACTGGACAGTGCTTGTGGGCCCACCATGATATATGCTTTTTATCCAAGCTGTCCATATAATTTTCCATATCATTTTATGGAAAGAGTCCAAAAACGAGACAGATCCAAATGTTAAGTGGACCACACCACAAGAAAGCAATGGTGATTGAACCCCGCCATTAAATGCTTCCTAGGGCCCACTGTAATGTTTATTTTCCATCCAACCTGTTGATTAGGTTACAAAGACCTGAATGAAGGGAAAATACAAATATCATCTTCATCCAAAACTTTTGTAGCCCTCAAGAAGTTTAATGATGGGCGTTCAATGACTACTGTTTCCTATGGTGTGATCCACATGAGATTTGGATCTATCTCATTTTTGGGATCATGTACTAAAATGATCCGGAAAAATGGATGGACGGCGCGTGATATAAAATATATACACCACGAAGGGGCCCACACAACACCACGGATTTCGGGACTGAAGTATGTGTTGAAGTAGATATTAATTATTATGTTTTTTATACGTTGTTAGATGTGTGTAATCTAGGCGTACGTGGTATTCCATACGAATGGTCCACTTCCTAAACCGTCCAAATATGCGGGCCCCACTGTGATGTCTTTACATAATCCGCCCCGTTCATCGGTACAGGCAGCTCCAAGTATGCTGGAGTCTACAAACGAGGCACTGTGAAAATTTTAGGTGGGACACGCCACTTGGAAATGTTCGGATTGAACGCCCATCATTTAAAAGTTTGAGATGATGGTTGTTGGATTTTTATTTTTTATTTAAAAAAAAATAAAACACTTCATGGTCAGCTTCAACAATGTTTCAACGGTTGAGATTTCTATACTCTAATTGTCTTTTATTCTGGCCCACCTGACATTGAACCAGAGACAAATACAAACATGCATGAATAAACAATAGATTTAAGTAGTAAGTGTCGGGAAGCATAAACAAATTTTCGTTTCTTCCACGGTATCTTTTATATTTAATATCCCCCGTTTAGTGAAGATCGGCAAATAATCAGATAACGTCCGTTACATGTGGTCCAAAAAGTCTGTCCACAATATATAAATAAATAAATAAAACACAATTAAGGAATTTAGTTAAACCATCCAACAAACTAAGGCCGCATCTAGATGTTTGTAAATTTTTAAGTTATTGG
>JAJHSJ010000018.1:14422505-14507005 GCA_021015155.1 Magnolia officinalis | reverse complement strand
GACCATTGTGCTGTGTCCCAAATTGAGTGCAGCCGCCAGATAAGGAAACTGGTGTGCTGCCTTTGTTTGGACTTCCTTTGCAATTTAGTCACTTATGCCAACAACTGGAAATTAATGCCCACTGTGTACATTTTAAAAAATGTTGGTTTGAAGGGCAGGCTTATTTTTGGTTGGTTGATGTGGAAATAACTTCTGGCTTACAGTTTGGTTGTCCACCAACTGCAATATTTAAATGCGTGTACTTATCTCACAAGTAAAGAAAGGGAATAGTAATATAACAACAACAACAAAAAAAAAAAAAAAACCTCAGACATCTTTAACCATGGCACCTTTATTCTTCTGTGATGATGAGAGGTGATGCCTTTCTCATCTGACAGAGCCAGTGAACACCTTTGATTGGCTCTCATTCTATGCACACTTTTCTTCTTCTTCTTCTTCTTCTTCTTCTTCTTTTCTTTTCTTTTCTTTTTTTTTTTTTTTATTTATTTATTTATTTTTTTTTATTTTTTAATTTTGCATTTTCCAACATTACTATGCATTAAATGAGATATATGAACAACTCAATGTCGTATACTGTTAAAATCCTGTGTTTCCATGCATCCTATGAGAGCATCTTACTCTGTCTGATGCTTATTTCAAATTCATGTTAAACTTTGAGTCTGTTTTCAGGTTTCTTTCTTGCTTGGAATTGCCCCCGTCTTTGTAGCATGGATATATTCTGAGATACTGGAGTATAAGAAATCTTCATCTCATTCTAAAGTGTGTAAGTTTTTATTACAAAATGGAGAGTTCATAACATTGTATATGGTCTATTATGCTTTGGTACCATGACGTAACATAGTCTGCACAACTTGAGAGACTGACATTTGTTAACTTAGATACAGGTGATCGTACTGTCATTCCTTTATAATGAAATGAACCAGATGTAAGTCATGCATGTTTAAGATCTTTCAGGGAGGTTAATGCATTTCACTTGTCTAAGAACTTGTGCTCACAGTGTATCTAAGCAAAATACCTCCACTATTGAAGAATCAAGCATTCTATTTCTATAGTCTAGTTTTTGTGGCTGATGGATCAGTATGAGTTCTAAATTAGATGACACCTTTTGTTAATTAACGTAAGCTTCCTTTGCTAGTCAGTGTCAAGTTTAACTCAACCATAACAAAGAGGTTCCTTTGTAGGGTCATTGAGTTGCCCATGCATCAAAACGATACCTTTTTTACCTTCTGGGCTGGCTTGTTAGCAGATTCATTTGCTTCTCTTTATATATACACGGGTAAAAGTATGTGGAGCTGATGTAGGACAAGGTCGAGGAAAATCACATCGGTGGCTAGGATTGAACGAAATTGGGTTAGAGAGTTTGATTCAAGGGCCTAGCGCACAATATAGCTTTTGATGACTATAACATTGCGACTGGTTATCCATTTCATGCGTATAATGTGGTTGGAAAGCTATCGACGAGCTCTGCATGCTAACCAATGCCAAAGGCCATTGGCCCCCGAACGGTTTTCCAAAAATAGGTTTTTTAGGGGTTAAATTTAAGTGTTAAGTTAAAATTTACTTATTTTACTTTTAGTAAGTTCCAGTTTTGCTATTTTAAGGTTGTTTTAGGGTTTCAAGAGTCCTATAATAGCTTAAAGTACTTGTTTAAGTCAAAGAGTTTGAGTCAGTTTAGAAGTCATGTACTATTTTTTATAGTTGACTATTTTAAGTAAATTACCTCTAAAAAAACACTACTTTTAAGTAAATTTACTATTTCTAGAAAATCACGAATTTAAGGCTTAGGAGATTTATATAAGTCATATAAGGGGGCTTTGTAAATGGACTTAATTCAAACAACTTTCATCAATAATATCACTTTTATTTATCGTTTTTTAAAGATTTCTCTCTTCATATGGATTCAAGGGCTATTTTCTAAGAAGAAGATGGCGAACTCTTCTTTTACCCATGCACCAACGACGTTATTTGGTATCAAAGTGAGGTCTCTTCGAGTTATGGCGTCCATAACGGATCGGTGGTGACAATTCTATTGGCGGTGTTCCAGGGAGGCAAACATTGATGAGCGCAGAGTCTGTGACCTTTTATCGGGAATTCGATCGTTCAATGCAGGAGTTACGAGCAAGGATAGATTGGTTGACCGAGGCCTTGGATCGAAAATATAATCATGGCAATGAATAACCCATGATTGTTGAAGGGGTTCGCTTTTAGCCAATGCGGAGTTCATTAAGTACAACATCCATGCCAATCATAAGCTATAATCCTACGGAGGCGAAGCTAACTCAGAAGTCAGATGCTTTTTAGTTAATTAAATGTTGAAGAAGAGATTAAAATTTGTCGGATGAGGAAGAAGAGTGGATGTATGCAGATGAAGGAGTTCCTCTTGAGGAACCCACCGTAAGATTGCCTGATGAATCCACGAATGGATCAACTGCTTCAGACGTGCATCAACATATGCCATCACTCCAAGTGGGATTCATCGTTGGATTGCTTGATGGATCCACAAATGTATTGAAGATTGGTCTATAAAAAGTTTCGGTTGAGTCAAAACCCCAGAGTTGGCTGATGGATTTGTGGATCAAGGGATGCAGATGACTCAATGTCTAAGGAGATTGATACTTTTATGATCACCTCGCCAAGCTCTAAGCATATCGTTACACTCCTAACTTCTTCATAATGACTAAAGCACATACATCGAAGGCCAGAAGTGATGGCAACAACAACGTGGCTAGTCGACGTTAATCAAGAGCGACCAATCACAAATCCATTGTTACAAAAGATGTGAAGTTGATACCCCATACAGGAAGAATTGTAAAGAAAACGGAAGGTGGGGTTTTTTTCTAAAGTTCCATCATAAGTATAAAACTCCAATCCGACATGTAGGCCTTCGCCATCAATTGCTGTAAAAAACAAAGAAGACGTGCTACAAAAGCGGGTCATCGTGATTGGCTATTATAGTTCTAAACTTGGGGATGGGTTTAAATTTTCAAGTGGAAGGGTCTGACATACGACAAGTTAAGTAAAATCACATGGACGGCTAGGTTTGAAGGTAATCAGGTTAGAGAGTTCGATCCAAGGTCTAGTGCGCAACATAGCTTTTAACAGCCATAACTTTGCGACCGGTTATCCATTTCACGCATATAATATGTCGTTGGAAAGCTATCGAAGAGCTCTACATTCTAGCCAATGCCAAAGGCCATTGGCCCTCAAATGGTTTTTCAAAAATAGGTTGTTTTAGGGGTTAATTTTACTATTTTCAAGAGTCCTATAATAACTTAAAGTCTTTATTTAAGTCATGGGTAAGAGTTTGTGTTACTTTAGAAGTCGCTTACTATTTTTAGAATGTTTACTATTTTGGCAAAGTTATGAATTTGGGGCCTAGGGTTTACATAAGTCATATCAAGGAGCTTTTTAAGCAAACTTTATTCAGACTTTCATTGATAATTTACTTGATCTCTTCTCCTTTATCCACACACCCACTATGTGAGGAGCATAGATACTAAGTGCTAGATCTCTTCAATGATAGAGGATAATCTAATTGCTCGATGTTTCTTTGATAATGCACATTTGACCATCCATAAAAAAAAAAAAGAAAAAAAAGAAGCCCATTTGACCAGATTTTCGAAATCTGCTTACACAATCAGGTTCTTAGATTGTGATAAGTCAAAATTTTAGCAGGGCCATTTGCTTCTCTTTATACGTACACGGGTAAAAGGATGAGCATAGATGCTAAGTCTCAGATCAGATCTCTTCAATGAGACAGGATAATGTGACTGCTATGTGTTTCTTTGATAATGCCCATATGATCTTTGATAATGCCCATATGACCATTTATAAAAATAAAAAAGGCCCATTTGACCAGATTTTGAAATCTCCTTAAACTATTGGGTTCCCAGATTGTGATGAAGTCCAAATTTTAGACCTTCCTGGAGGGTCCATTTGTGTGGAATAAACCAGATCTGTGTTTTCCTCATTTGAGTACCCAAACCAGTTGGTATGGAATGAAAAAGAAGATTACTTTTGTTGAAACGGATGGGGCTAAGCGTCATGGCAGTAGATTTGATTAACATATGTTAGGTTCAAAATGAATATGAGAGGAGGCAAGGTAGTACAGCTGTACGTACAAGTGGGAGATAAAATGTTTATTATTATTATTTATTTATTGGATTCGTAAATGGGAGACAAGTTATCATGCAAGATCAGAAAAATAGAGTTGAGAAGAACAAAGAAAGGAAAATAGTGACTACGACGAAACCCCTCAGGTCATTGACTCAGATGAGAACTGGTAATAAAACACATCAATGTGCTTAACAAACTAAAACTCTTGCAAGATGAGGAAAATATTGCTGAGAAGAACAAAGAAGGAAGAGAAAAGAAAACTACAATGAAATGCTCAGGTCATTAACTAGAATAAAAACTGGTGGTACATTGCATCAATATGTCTAATAAAAGAAGGTAACATGAACTCTCTGGGGTAATGCTTTTATCAGAACATAGGTTTTCGAGGGTCTCAGTCTCATGATCTAAATAAGCAGGCACCTCATATCTGTTCTTTGTCAAATGCATACTTTCTCCATTTCCATACTCCGCACAATCATTTTTAATGCTTTGCAGTCACTCGGACATCAATTTGGTTGAATTGGGAAATGACACAATCAAGGAAGATGATCGGGTTATTTTGGTTGAAGGAGGACTTGCAAAATCAGCTTCTGCTAGATTTCATAGTTCATCAGTTAGAGCTAACCTAATCAGGTAGTAAGGACAGTTGATGTTGCATATTTTCTGTAGTACGTTCTTCTTACGCCCATTCAATATGTCTTTCTTACTTTTCCTGGAGCTGCCTTAAAATTCTAGGTTCTTAACAATGGATGAGCCCTTCTTGCTTGAGAATCGAGCAACTTTAAGAGCCATGTAAGCCAATTATTTTTAGTTGTTTGTGATCACTTGTAGCAATAAGTTCATGCTTCCTTCTTTCTGAATATGTCATGCAATATCGTGTAGGTCCGAATTTGGGGCACTTCTGATATACTTTTACATATGTGATCGGACAAACCTCTTTTCAGAATCTAAAAAGGTGCCTATGTTCTCTTTCATTAGCTTATTTTGTTCAATGTCTAGAATTTTGTTTATGATGGTTGGACTGTAGGTATACCTTTTGTAACAAATAATTCCATAACCATGAATTTCAAGAAGCTACAAACACCTAACTGAAAAACCATGAATCTCAAGATGCTAGAAGTGGCACCTAACTGAAAATCTGCATTTTCCCAATGCATAATCAGTAGGGCCTGTGCAAATGTCCATTATTTCAGTAAAGGATAGAGATGCAGAAGTATAAATTCATTTGCATGCTATAAGGGGGAGAAATGGAGTATCTGGAAAATATTTTGATGTTTACATCTCTATTTAAGCCTTATTCTTATGTTTCGGCAGATCATCCCGTCAAATAGAAAGGGAATTATTATCTATTTTTCTTTTTCGCAATGCTAGTGTTTGATGTTCTGATGCCACTGTGCTTTAGTGTTTCAGCGACTTCTCTACCTTGCATCAATAATAGTAAAAGTTGTCTCAAATATGCTGTGGAAGGAATAATTTGGCAGAAAGATGTTCTGTTATTATACTATTAAATGCTCATTTGGCTATTTTATTTATGTTGTAATCTATATGTTTCCTTTGACAGAGCTACAGCCGGGACCTTTTCCTCTTTCTCTACGTTCTGCTTATCATAGCTTCAGCTATGACTTCTCTCAAGAAACACCATGATAAGTCAGCGTTCTCTGGCAAATCCATACTTTACCTTAATCGGCATCAAACCGAGGAATGGAAAGGATGGATGCAGGTTAAGTATTCTTAGTCAAAACTTGCGCCCTTTAGTGGATGTGATATAACTTCTTTTCTATTATTCCATTTTCTTAAGCAATTAAAATTGTATAATGTTCCTAGTGACTTGCCAGTTCAATTAGTGAGGACTACTTGCGCCTTTTAGTGGATGTGATATAACTTCTTTTCTATTAGTGATGACTACTTGCGCCTTTTAGTGGATGTGATATAACTTCTTTTCTATTATTCCATTTTCTTAATCAATGAAAATTGTATAATGTTCCTAATAACTTGCCAGTTCAATCAGTGATGACTTCTACAAATGCAATAATTACACATGCAGGAGGTCTACACATAGCTTTAATTATACAGGACAAAATAACTAATTAAGAACTACTACGCTGATAGATGGATAAAGTACAACTTGTGATTGACAAACTTGGACAAGTTTTTTTTTTTTGGAAGGATAATCTTGGATATGTAAAGGATAAGATCTACAAATTCAACAGAAAGTTAATGTTAAAAAATAGTAATAAAATAAAATACAACAGAAAGTTGGCCTGCAACATAACCTCCACCCATCTACAGCACAACACAACATGCTGGGACTAAACGCTACACCAACTCCAACTCTCACTCCCCACCAGCTTCCTGATTTCTATCAAAGATCACAAGCCCTTCTCTCAGCGCCCCATCTTTAGCATTGATGTCCGCTGCCTCGTTCACCCCTCTTCCTACATGGATGAAAGCAATTGGCCTCCCTACACACTAGTCCCAGGCTTCATGCAGGGTATTTGATAGATTCCATGAGCATTTTCCAGAAGATGCCAGGCTATTGCATTTTTGGAATCCCTTCCACTATTGCTGGGAACAGATTCTCCTCCACCAACAATTTGATCTCTAGCAGGACTACTGCTGCCCCAACAATGTTGAAGTCACAAAATCCAGAGGGACCAGAGAATTCCAAGAGGGTTTCCCCAGGATGATTTCGACGGCAGCCCCAAATATTGGCTAAATCAGGATTACCTTATGAGCAACCATTAAAATTGGCTTTAACATACCCAGCCAGGGCTGGCTTCCACATTATCTTGGATGATTCGATTGAAGGACTCCACTGGAGAACTACCTCCAATCAACTATGAAGAGCACCAGAGGAATTTTCTTAAGGATTGAATTACTTTTGCAATACTGTTGAATCAATTGGATAATATTTGCTACTTAAATCTTTAGCTTGAGACATTTTACCAGAGAACAATCTCATGTTTCTTTTGAGCCACATAACCCATAAAGTTGCATGACATGCCATTTTCCAAAGCATTTAACCCCCTGCTGCTAATAAGATCTGCCACAGAACCTGAACAAGTATCCCCTTTACATTGAACAAGTATACACTTTACATTTTATGCTAACAATAATAAAAAGAGAAGATTCTAACCTTACTACTGATGAGATAAGATTATAAATAAATTATTGCTTTCTACGTTGCACATGTTATGGATGTCCATAAAGAAAAGACATCAAGTTTACAGCTAAGGACTGGTTCTCTACTTCTTCAAATGGTGGAAGGAAAAGTGTAATTATGTACCCCACCTTAGTGCAGGCATTCTTTTGTTATTGCTAAAAGAAACAAAATTGTTCCATTTTTGAAATGTTGAGGCTTTTAAAAAAAAAAAAAATCTTTTTTCGGTAAATGATGATTAGGATTATCTTTTAAAAAATGATGATTGGTATTAGATCAAAGGAAGGGTTAGGATTCCATTGAGTTTAGGGTTTAGTATAAAACAGGTTTTAGATTTCCTTACTGCACTTGATATCACACCTTGAGAATGGTAAATATTGCAGGACATGTTAGGAATATCGTAGATATCATGTAAGGTTTTGTAGACTGAGAGTCCCTCTGTCTTTCTTGTCCATGCTTGTGAGCACAGTGGTCTGTCTGGCTTGATTTGTAGTTTTATACTAATGCTATTTAGTGTGGTTGCATTGTAATACAAAATATTGTATAGACCCTTGTTGGATTGTGCTGGTGCAGACTGCTAAACTACATCCACCAGTTGTTTATATGCATTGCGAACATAACTCTTGACTTTGTGTTGATAGTTCTCTATGATTAGGCATTCATTTCCTTCTTTGTTTCCCCAGGTATTATTTTTAATGTACCACTACTTCGCTGCAACAGAGATATATAACGCAATACGTGTGTTCATTGCTGCTTATGTCTGGATGACTGGATTTGGGAACTTCTCCTATTATTACATTCGAAAGGATTTTAGCCTTGGGCGCTTTGCTCAGGTGCCTTTATGGTTATTTCAGCAAATCTCATTGATTTATTGTTATAAGTATTCTTCAGTTTGTCTTTAATTCTGTGACGGATATGAGAGATACATATTCCTTGCCTGTGCCAATGCAGATGATGTGGCGGCTGAATTTCTTGGTGACATTCTCCTGCATTGTTCTTAATAATGACTATATGCTGTATTATATCTGTCCCATGCACACGCTTTTCACTCTCATGGTGTATGGAGCACTTGGCATTTTTAACAAGTATAACGAGATTGGGTCAGTGATGGCTGTGAAGATCATCACATGTTTTTTGGTGGTTATTTTGTTTTGGGAAGTTCCTGGAGTTTTTGATCTTTTATGGAGTCCTCTGACATTCCTACTAGGTCAGTAACTTACTTAACTTCATTACACGAGCCACCGCATTGTACAGCAATTGGCTTATTCATGATCATAACAAATACTTCTCGAATGCAGGATACCAAGATCCAGATCCTTCAAAAGCAAAATTTCCGCGCTTGCATGAATGGCATTTCAGATCAGGCCTTGATCGCTATATCTGGATCATTGGAATGATATATGCTTACTATCCACCCTACCGTAAATTTCTTGAACGCTGACTCCAGTTGTTTTATAAGTACCAGAGTCATTCTTGTTCTTGAATACGATGTGATTGAATAGAATACTTTCTTGACGTGCCTGTTTCTAAATTTTTGTAGCCTTTTAACATCATATAGGTTGAAAGGTGGATGGAGAAACTAGAGGAATCTGAAACCAAACAAAGATTGTCGATTAAAGCTATCATCGTGACTCTTTCCTTATTGGTGAGCTGCATGCTCTAGTGATGGCTGAAATCAGTTTATCTCCAAAATTTGTAGATACTGTTACCTTATTCTTTGATAACATGGAATGGACTAATCTCAATTTCCAATTCTTGTAGGCTGGTTATTTGTGGTTTGAACATATTTACAAGATGGACAAAGTCACATACAATAAGTTCCATCCTTACACATCATGGATACCCATAACGTGCGTATTGGGGAATTTTTGTAGTATATATGTAAGCAGCTTTTGATTATCAAGTCTTGAGTAGTTCTTAACAGATTCTCTCTTTTACTTGTGCTCCAGTGTTTACATTTGCTTGCGGAATTTCACACAGCATCTCCGTTGTTTCTCTTTGACTCTCTTTGCGTAATTTCCTTCAGATCTCTCTCCCTCTCCCTCTCCCTCTCCCTCTCCCTCTCTCTCTCTCTCTCTCTCTCTCTCTCTCTCTCTCTCTCTCTCTCTCTCTCTCTTCTTCTCTCTCTCAAGAAGTGTTTTTCATTTTCTGACTTTTTCCGGTTTGTAGGTGGCTTGGCAAGATAACTTTGGAGACCTATATTTCCCAGATCCACATCTGGCTGAGGTGTGATATTTACATTACCCTTTTTTTTGAAACAGTAACTGAAATTTTATTACTAACGAAGGATTCAAAGATCCGAGAAAGAAAATTACACAAACTAACACTCAAGGCCATGATACCTAGTGAGGGCAGGAAAGGACTAGATTAAATGAAGTTTTAATTTGGATTCATATCCTGACCCTGCACCACAATATTTGACCATTCATAACATATACCTGAAGGAAACATTCCTCCAAGCCCATTCAACGATCGACCCTTTGATCTTGTCAATAATCACTGAGGAAGGAGTCTAAGAGTCTTTGAAGATCCTATTGTTCCTTTCATTCTAAATATCCTAACAAATTGTAAAGGGAACAATGCTCCACAAGCTGAATCTGTTCTCGCCAAAAGGCCAGTTGATCCAGTTGATGAAATGGTCCTCTAACTTGAAGCAGCTGGGAAGGGAGATCTTGAACTCATTACGGAAGAAGTTCCAAAATTTGGAGGCCATTGGACTATGCAAGAGCAGGGTGAGGGCTGTTCTCTTTGCTTTGCACATACACCTATTCGGAATAGCCATGCCCGGTGCTGAAGCTTATCGACTATTAGGATTTTTTCTTTTAAAGTGAGCCACATGAAAGCCGACACTCTGGGGGAGCTAAGATTTTCCACAAGGAAGAAGTGGACACCGACTTAAGACCATATGCCGATATTCTAAAGAAAGACTTTGCTGTGAATTTGCCTGAACGATCCCATTTCCAGATCCTTTTGTCCCTTTCCAGAGGCGACAACCTAACCTTTTTTTTTTTTTTGGTTAGCTTGTTAGTACACCCCACCGTCAGTTCACACTTCCCTGTTAGCCACCCCCACCAGGGATCGATACCAAGACCTCAGTGTTGAAACGAGGTATCTTTCACTCAGTCTACCACTTGAGCTATGGATCAGGGTGTGGCGACAACCTAACCTCATTCAACAAGCCCAATAGCGATTGGAAATCCTCTGATTTCTCTTTTTTCAAGTTTCTTTAAAGGTAATGTTCCACGAGAGGTTAGCACCAATAAAATCCAAACAATCTTTCACTGAAACGTGCCTTTCTTTAACCAGCCTACATAATCTGGGAAACTTGAGTGCTAGCCTGCTTACATTACCTTTTATTTTTCTAGTTATTTTTCAACAATCAGTTTAGTGAGTCAAAGATGTCCCTTTCTATGTTATTTTTATCATGTACCCTACAATTCCCAATCTATAGTGAAATAGGATTGAGATCAGAAAAAGGTTCACATTCGACTCTGGACACAACATTGATGCTCTTAATCCGCCTTTTTAACATTTCATCAATTCATCATCAACAAAGCTTTATCTTAATTAATTGGTGTCAGCTTTATGAATCTTTTTTCACCAGTCTATCTTTTCCTTGGTAAGTGAACAAGCTTTTGTATCCATTGTCACCGCCAAATTCATTAAAACCTGTCTGGAACTGGGAGCGTCAGGCAACTGATACTGAAAATATTAAAAATGATCTGAAAATAAAAATCAGAAAATATCTGGAAGATTAGATTTTTTAAAAGAGAAATGATTTTATTTTTTTCAAAGGTTCACACCCCCCCCTCTCCCCCCAACACACACGCACACACCCATTTGAAAACAAAACCTCCCATTCCTCTCTTTCCATATCGTTCATAGGCCCACCAATAAACACAAACGCCAATTTGCCCTCAAATCATTCCCAACCTCCATGCTGTACTAGTTCTCGAGGAACTGAGCAATAGATCTCAACGAAGCCCAAGAGACATTAACTTGGAAAGGAAGCCATTCCACATCACTGTAGCAAACAAACAATGGAGGAAGAGGTGATCAACCGACTCCAAACAGGCCATGCACATCAAGCACACATTTGGAAGAATCATCCCGTGTTTCCGGAGGTTATTCACCGTTAACACCCTTCCCCTACCAACAAGCCAACCGAAGGCCGCAATCTTTGGGGGCTCGCCGTAGAGCCAAACATGCTTTGTATTCTTGAAATCCCCACTCATCTCTTGCTCGTGGATCATTGTAAAAAGAACGCATCGAGAAGCACCCAGATTTATCCCTATGCCATATTATCTTATCCCTTTCCCAACTAACCAGGCAACATAAGTGTTATTAAAATCAGAAGAAAGATACAAGCCTCATAGATAGGCTACACACAAAAACTGAAAGGGATGGTCATTGATGGTTCTTCTATTCAGAAACAAAGTAGAATCCCTCCCCAATTACCCACAAAATGATTTTTACCACACCCTTGAATCCCTGAAGGTCACCTGCCTACACCGTGACCCTCTCACATGCTAATTGGAATACTTCTCCTTGCAATGCCCGGGGAATGCTCCATTATTCTGCTCCTTTCATAGAAATAGTCAATGGATACTGGGCATGATCCAAGTGACTCCAATAAGATATAAGAAATGCTGCCGGAGAGCCTTGGGAACTCGCAATGCATGAAGAGAGGGTTCAATTCTGTGTTGCGAAGGCATAGGAAGCAAACCATAGTGAGGTTGGGGAATCACTCTCCCTGCTTCTCATGTGATCAATGATGAGCACCATATCTTTTTACCGACCAACTGAATGCAATTACTCTAGGCAGGCTTCTATACGACCATAATGAGGTTGTAGGGGCCAGCCTCTGCTTAGCGCCCTCTCCTAGCACCGTGGTGTAAGAATGATCGAACCAACAACTGTATAGAGTTTTCGTTGATCCATTTCCATCATCAGTCTCAACAGGACCTTTCATTTTAAGCTACTGCATTAGACTGAGGATTGACAAATTTCTCAAATTTGTCTTCGTGGTGGTTCCACCTAAAGGTCCCTCCATATTGCCTGATTTCCAATGAGATTGTAGCATTGGGGAACCACAGTTTCTTTTCTACTGCCACTGTGTATAGACAAGGAAAATTGTAGCTGAGGGGGGAGTCACCATACCATACATCCTTCCAACATTGAGCTCACTACCACATCACTAGTAATAATCTTGATTTCCTTACAGAATAGGCTTTCCACCTGATACTGCCTTCCACATTCACCATGTCGGATCCCATATTTATTGGGGACTGCTTGTTCTCTTCTTTTTCCCCAAACCAGCAAAACCATTTCACAAGAGGGCAATGTTCATGGCCTTGAGAGAGAACTGAAATTTTATTAAGAGATCCGCCAAAAAGCGTAGAAAGAATATAACTCAACACTACAACAAAAACAAAGAAGAAAGGTTAGCAGATTTTGCTGCTTTAGCATAAGATGCCCATTTCAAAACAACAAATTTCACTAAACAAATGACTTCTTCAGCAGAAGAACCCTTGTTTTGAAAACAAAACACCGACTGTTCTGATCCTTCCAAATAAACCAAAAAAATTCCCATTGCAACAGGCCTCCAAACTAATTTCAAGATTTACCCACTACACCTCCATGCCAAGCCCACAAAAGATGGTCAACTAACTTCAGCATTGCCTAGGAGATATGGAAGAGAAGAAGGAAGTACTCCCAAACTTTACGAGTGAAGGGACAGTGAATGAAGAGATAGTTGATCGATTCCTCATCCCTCACGCATCAAGCAAATGTTGGGAAGAATAAGGGATCTCCATTGAAGATTGTGGATGGTGAACACTCTCTTCCTCCTCACCAGCCACACGAAAACCGCAATCTTAAGAGAGGCTCCATATGAGCACTGATGAAAAGGACAGGAAGGCGAACTAGATGGTTTAGAGATCAAATTGTAAAACGAGTGCACTGAGAAACTACTCAAGTTATGGGCTCTCCAAACCATCGAATCTTCTTCTCGAGGCGAAGGTATGAAAAGTTTCATATAATTAAGCAAGCTAAGAAGCTCCTCAAATTCCTCCGACATGGAGGAGACCAAACCACATACCCGCCACATATAGAGTAGCAATGACCGACGAGAATGAATAGGTCCGAGGCAAGGCTAGCGATTCTTGAGAAAAAGCTCTTGTAATGGTTGATCCCCACACCAAATGTACACCCAAAAGCAAATGTGATTCCCCTTTTCAATAGAAAAAGAAATTCCTTAACAAAACATTTGCTAGGTTGACATAATCCCATATGAGCACTGATGAAAAGGACAGGAAGGCGAACTAGATGGTTTAGAGATCAAATTGTAAAACGAGTGCACTGAGAAACTACTCAAGTTATGGGCTCTCCAAACCATTGAATCTTCTTCTCGAGGCGAAGGTATGAAAAGTTTCATATAATTAAGCAAGCTAAGAAGCTCCTCAAATTCCTCCGACATGGAGGAGACCAAACCACATACCCGCCACATATAGAGTAGCAATGATCGACAAGAATGAATAGGTCCGAGGCAAGGCTAGCGATTCTTGAGAAAAAGCTCTTGTAATGGTTGATCCCCACACCAAACGTACACCCAAAGCAAATGTGATTCCCCTTTTCAATAGAAAAAGAAATTCCTTAACAAAACATTTGCTAGGTTGACATAATCACCTTCCAAATGTTAGATGCACGGTAGAGAGTGATTTTATGCTCCAATCACTCGTCTGAGTGCCGTATTTGGAAACTAAGAGTTCCCTTCATAATTTGCTCACCTTAGAACCAATCCTCCAATGCTAGTTTCCAAGAAGAGTTGCATTCATAAGACCTAAATCTTTCAAGTCGACTCCCTTGTTAAATGGCTTGCAGACTTCCACCCACTTAAGCAAATTGAACTTCTTCTTTTTCTTGACCCCTTTCCTCAAGAAGTCTCTTATCAACTTATCAAGTCTATCCAACAATGATTTTATGCATTTGAATAGAGATATAAAATAAACTGGTATGTTGGAAAAGGCTGCTTTAATAAGAGTTAAAATGATTGCTCAATGAAAGGTATATGTGTTTCCAACTTGACAACTTCCTTTCAATTCTTTCGATGGCTTTGTCCCATAACAAAGAGGCTGCCTAAGATAAGTAGAAGGGAAAACTCAGCGTTTGCACCAAAAACATTAGCTAACTGCAATAATTCATCACGATTCATGTGAATCCGCAACAATTTTCTTTTAGAAACATTAACATTAGGCCTGAAATCGCTTCAAAACAAACAACTAATTTTCGTAAGTTATCTATCGTGGTCATGTCTGCATTGCAAAAAAATCGGGTCATTCACATATTGAAGATGACTAATTTGTACTCCCACATTCACCGCCTTGAAACCAGAAATTTAACCATTTTTCTCAGCTTTGTGGAGCATCACATTAAATGCTTCTCCTACCACAACAAAAAGGTACGAGGATAAAGGATCTCCTTGTCTACTGCCCGGAGAAGCTTTAAAGGAGTTGTATGGGACCCGTTGATCGAGATGGGAAAAAGCAGAGATTGAATCCAACCTCTCTATTTGGGGCCACATCCAGGACTCTTGAGCATGTAGTCTAAAATCCTCAGTCCACATGATCATAGGCCTTCTCTATATCAAACTTGCAAACCAAACTGCTCTTCCCTTCACTCTGCTTGAAATCAATGCATTTGTGAGCTATGAGGGTGTTGTCCAGAATCTGTCTACCTGCTATAAAAGCTCCTTGATTTTCCGATATAATCTTGGATAGAATACTCTTAAGTCTTAGAGCAAGAACTTTGGCTAAGATTTTATATGAACTCCCAATAAGGTTCATAGGTCTAAAGTCTTCAACAATTCCACCCCTTAAATCTTGGAGATAAGGGCTATAAAGGTCACTCTTAAGGTCATGGGTTTGAGTGCCCATTGTGGTGAAAATCCACTGTGGTGTGAGTGCATGGGTGTGTGTGGGGTGTGACTGCGTGTAATAATAATAATAATAATATAAAGGTTATTAGAGAGGCGACTTAATGCAGGGGCATTTTCACACCGGGCTCGAGTGGGGTTGCCTGTGGGATGCAGGGGCATACTCGGGGTGGGCAGTACCCATGTGACTTGGGACCCATGAGGGAGGTCTCGTGTTCGAGACTTCTCACTGAGGGTGATTAATGGAAGGGCATTTCACACCGGGCTCGAGTGGGGTAGTCTGTGGGATGCAGGACACACTTGAGGCGGGCCCCACCCGTGTGAGGGGGTGGCTCGTGTGAGGCGGTACCCATGTGATTTGGGGCCCATGAGGGGGGTTCAGCCGAGGTCCTAACCCATGCGTTGTGGGGCCTGGGCTATGAGATAAAAGGATTAATTCACCATGCTCTAACAGTTCGAGCTTTTAGAGCAAGTGGTTAATTGTCCTGCATCATGACTTCTATATATATATATTCTAAGATAAAATCCATCACATCTCTGCTAACCGTTGGCCTAAACTTCTGAAAAACATCATCAGATAACCATCGAGACTGGGAGCCTTATATTCACACATCAAATTGAGGGCAGATTTGATGACTTATTCTGAAATTGGCTTCTTAAGGAAATCTGCTTCCTCAACAGATAAGCGGGGAAATTTCAAGTTATCCAACCTCGGCCTCCTCCATTGATCACAAGATAACCGATTTTTATAAAGCCAGACAATAGAATCTTAAATTTGCCCCTTCTCTGAATTTCCAGAAGCATCCACGACCAAGCTGCTGTTTCTGTTAACCTGAGCTCCAGCGCTAGCCATACTATAAAAGAAACATGTGTTCTTATCCCCTTCTTTCAACCACAAAGTTCTAGATCGCTGCCACCATCTGATTTCCTCTTTTGAAAATGAAGCATACTCTGCAAATAAAGCTGTTCTTTCTTCGCCATCTCCCTCTGACAATTGACCCACTTCTTTGATATCAAACTCATGAATCTTTATTAATATAGATTCAAATTCTGCTTCTCTAGCACCCAAAGAGTCTTTCTTCCATATATTTGTTTCTTCTTTTTAACATCCTAAGCCTGCGCCTTAATCTAAACCCTGCATAACCATCTACTTCAAAAGAGGTCCACCATTCTGTAACCAAATTCTAAAAGCCTTCAATTTCCATCTAAACCAACTCAAATCTAAATAGACTTGGGCCCCAATTTATATCAGTCACCTCCAAAATGATCGGTCTATGATTTTTAAAAAATGGTCTCGACAACCTGTTGATTAACTAGAGGAAATTTCTTGAGCCAATCTTGCGAGATAAGTAACCTATCTTGATGGAAAGAATTGCTTCTGCCTGGTTGTTTGTCTAGGTGAATTTTCCTCCCCCTACAGGAAAATCAATCAAATCATGAGAGGCTACCCAATCTGAGAATCACACTGCGTGCTGCTATTAACCTGGCCCCATTAGACTTTTCAAGAAGATTCGAATCACAAATTTGAAGTGTTTTCTTTGAAAAGGATAACAATGAACACCACCAAATTTGTTTTTCTCCTCTCCAAGCTATTAAAAAAAATATATTGTAAAATGGGGATTTTTGGAAGAAACACAACTTTAAATGTGTCGGACGAGTCGCATGAACTATGTGACAAGTCGCGAGTTCGTACAATTTGGGCGAAATTGGGTCCACTCGCTGTGACCTGCTGTGATTTGGGATGAGTGGGACCTAATCAGGAGTGTTTCCAGTTTCAGGCCTCTGTATTGTCGCGATCACTGCCAAAACCAATGTGATAAAGGCAAAACTGACTGGTATCAGATGATATTTTAAAGCATGTGACCGCATCAATGTTCTCCTCCTTACTGGATTTCTGTTCTTTGTTGGATATGACTGAACCATATCAATTTGGTCTCCATCCTTATAGCCTCTATTGCGACTACTCCTTCGCTGCTTCAAATGATCTCGTTCCTAATTTTATCCTTCCTAGTCTTCCCACACATCGAAGCAATCCTCATTTATGCAAAACTCAATTTCTGCTCATCCCGCTTTCTAACTGCCAAACGCTCGTGTCAAAATCACGTGACAATGACATAAAAATCCCGCACATCTCATCCACACAGCACTGGTTTTATTGGAAACATCCTCATCAATGTTCCCATCCTTTTGAATAATAGAGACAAGGCAATGAAACACATCACTTCGAAGAATCTCTTGACCATTGACTTAAACTACAGCCTCGCCTCTACGTCTGCTCTTACTAAAGTTGTCCCAAACACTCAATCTTGGTTATACTGATTTTTAAGCTTCTAAGCTCTAGACTCTTCCTCCAAAACCCCAATTTAGCAATTTTCTGCTTTCTCATCTTGTAGACCAACACCCTGGCACATCTTGAGCCTCACCTCAATGTTGTTCTTACTCTTGTAACAACACCCTTACACATGTTCTTAATGATGTTGATATATCCTTCTGGGACGCCTTTCCTCGTGACCCCCACATTAGCTCTTTAGGTACTCTCTATTGTAGGCTTTTTCCAAATATATAAAAATCATGTGTAAATTCTCCTCTCATCTTTATACTTTCCCATCAATTGCTTCCTAGAAATTGTTGTGGCCTCTGTAGTGGAAATTTTCCTCTTAAATTGAATCTCAAACAAGTGTTCGGAATTGTTGTCAAATCAACTTTTTTGTCTAATCTATTGGTGGGGTGTTTTTGTTTTGAACTGACTGAGTGCATAGTTCTAAAACTTTGTGACTTAACTCAACCGAGCTGAGTCACTAAGAAACATTCTGACAAGCGAGGCTTGGTTTTCACGAGGCCAAGTTTCGAGTCAAGTTGGCTTGCCAAGACTTGTCAACAATGTAGTCAATGGTGTTCTAGGTGCACTCCAAGGCGATTTGGGCCTGTTGCACCTCGCCTGAACCAAGGTGCACCTAGGCGCGACTGAAGCACCTATGGCTTTTTACATGAGGTAACCCTTTTTGGGCAGTTTGCTACCCATTAAGGTTCATATAGGCAAGAAAGGGCTTTTAAGCTCATTATTTTACAATTCTCTCATTTCTTTTCTTTGAGATTAAAGCTTGAGATATTCTTCCCAAACTTTCAGCAATTTTTGTAATTTCTTTTTTTCTTGATTTCTTTATTCTTTCTTTTCTAATGTGTTAAGGTCATCACATTGAACTTCTTGAAAGCAATTTAAGCTTTTGTTGGTGCCGTACAAGATATTTAAGATGAATTGGGGATTTTGGGGGAATTACAAATTTTAGCTAGGATTGGGGCTTTGGGTTAAGAGGAATTGGATGGCATTGACTTTGATTATTTAAAATAAACAACTTATATATATATATATATATATATAAATTTTTTTGCATGGAATCTCCAGGTGCTCCCAGCACTACAACGCAGGTCTGCTTAGTGCCTTTAACTGAGTACTTGTGAAGACTCATCAAGTTGGCTTGCCAACTTGGAATGCTCGATGAAACTTGGTAGGACTCAAATCGAGTCACTCGTTGAGTTAAATGTCTTTTTAATAACAAAAACGAAGAATTGGGAATTAAGATTCAAACACCTGATTCACGACCAAGGTGCACATATTGTAACTGCCTTTCCATACATTGTTCTTGTGACAAATTAGGTATCGAGTCGATTGAAGTCGAGTCTTGGGTTGAGCCGACCCAACTGGAAATTGAGTCGTGTCGAGTTTTTGGGTTTTTGAACTATGACTGAGCATTTGGGGTTGCACCAAAAAAAGAAAAGAAAAAGAAATGCATCTTCCCTAAAATAACATTATGTTCGTTGCAACTAGTACTTGAAACACACAATATTATTTCTAGCAGAAAAGCATCCCCGACTCTATTCTCAAGGTACCTCCATGCATAATCAGAACAAATGCAAATTGGGCATGAATCAACATGGCAATACATCTGAGACAGAATTTCCCCATCTCCATGTTCTGTTATCTTGTACATAATTTATTTCTGTAGATATGGGTATTGTCTGCATATTCATGTTAGCCTAGGTACCTACATGGATATAGCAGTCAACCCAGAGTGCAGTCATAAATTTCATGAATCTTATGATTTTCTGACACAAATTTGCAGATCTAACATGCCCAATGGACAGCCCAAATGGCTACTTTGTCTCATTCCTGACTATCCCTTGCTGAACTTCATGATTACAACTGCCATTTATATCCTGGTAAGCAAATCTTATTTTTTGGCCTTCAGACAATATGAAGAAAGAAGAAAAACCAGTCGCTTGGCCCTATACATTGTCAAATGTGTCCACACTTTTTAATTGGGCTGGACTTGCTTCTGCAGATATCGCACCGGCTATTCGATCTGACGAATGTGCTGAAGTCAGCCTTTGTGCCCAATAAAGAAAACAAGCGTCTGCTGTACAATTTCATTGCTGGAGCCTTGATATCAATCTCTTTGTATTGCATTTCATTGATTCTTGTCAAGATTCCTCGGTTGCTGGTAAGCTATATAACCTTTCTTGCTGTTTATCTATACAACTGCCCTTTCATCCACGTCTAATAACCGATGCAACTGAACAGACCTGACAGATTGTGGCCCAAAGAAGATTAAGACAAGATAACTTGTTGGGGCTGAAAAATTCAGATACCCGCTAATAAGCAGGTCGGTGGTGAAGGTTTTGTTTGAGGAAAAATGCTTTGAGAGGGGCTGTGTTTCCATTTTTGAAAGAATTGCTGAAGCTCTTGAATTGCGAGCTTGTGTGGCACTTGTGGAGCAGATCTCTTTTCAAGTGGATAGAAGATAGTTTGGGTTGGCTGGAAGGAGATATGGGTAATGATGGGGGCAGATTTGATTTTACATTCTTGGGGAAGGCCTTTTGTGTTATGTTTGTTATTCTTTTTCTAATGAGAAGTTGAAAGAAATTGGTGTTTGTGTTACATGCATGTGTATGCTTCCTGTGATATCTAATAAATTCTAGATACGAGGTAAATGTGAACTCTCTGTCGGTTTTCTTTTCTTTTCTCCAAACTGGTAATTAATGTCTGAGGAAGACCCTAGCCAGAAGCCACAAGCCACATCCAAACCCTAAGCTGGCGTTTGGATGCAAGAGCGGAATGAATAGTGAACATTCAGTTTAACCAAGAAATTGGCAAATTTGGATGATGTTTCCTGGGATTTGCAGTTTCTCTCTCTCATTCCTTCAATATGGACGCCAAGGCCTGCTTGGTTTCCACTTAAAATGATTGTCTCATTTTACTCTAATTTTCTGTTAGAGATCATAGTTTATATAAAACTAGGTGTAATGGAACGTTCAACCCACACTGAGAAAGGGAGAGGGAAAAAGGAAGAGAGGGAAAGGATGTAGCTACACAGACAAAGAAAGGAGTGATCAAAAGATTTCAACTATGGGCAACCCATCGTCACTTCTTTTGGTGCTGTGCCCGCTTGAGTTTTAGACGTCTTTTTTTGGATTGATGTCCTAAATATACAGTTGCAACAGATGTCTGGAGTGGATGTCACAACTATCATAAAAAAATCTTAATTGGGATGGACCATAAGAAATTTCCTTCAAAGGACAACTTCACCTTTTTGCTTGCAAGTATGGAGTTGACAATTGATACAACGGTTCACATTCAAGCACCCAAAAAAAAAAAAAATGAAAGAAAGAAAGAAAGAAAAAGAGTCCTAATAACCCAATATAGGATAATGTTCTGATCTACATTCAAGCGAAAAAATGCATGCTTGACACGGGCTGAACTTTTAGCTATCCAAAGGGTACCTGCATGGAACCATTTGCTATGGGACGATATAAGGAGAGGGTGGAAAAAGAAAAAAGAAAAAAAAGGAATCTCCCCCATGGAATATCATTATCCCCTCCTAGCCATTGAGTCCCATTTAAATGGCTTGGATCGTTTTATAGATGTAGGGAGTAAGGTTCACAAAACCTTGGCTGATGAATGAAATTACTTTTATAAATCAGACTGTTTGATAAAACTCTAATTTTACTACATAAGTTTTTAGAAACTAGCTAAAATGCTCTTAAAAGAAAATAATAGAAAAGCCACTTATTTTTTAAGAGCTTATTTATCTAAAGTGAGTTGGGTAGACATTTTTTGGCAAAATTTTGGACAAATTTGTCTTTGAACGTTTCGAGTAATTCTCATCTTCATCTCTCCAAGGTAGGCCTGCATAATGAACTACCTATGTTGAAGGTAGGCCCCACAGAAGAATAAGAATGGTCCACATCAAAGGTAGGCCCCACATGATGGATGACCTGCATCAAAGTGCGGCTCCACATGATGAAAGGCCAACATCAAATAGTGGCCCTGCATGTGGACAATCCACATCAAGCAGGCCCCACTTGATGAACGATCCACATCAAAGGTGGGACCCACATGACGGATGGTGGACATTGAATGTGTGACCACATGATGGAAGGTTGACATTAAAGGTGGGCCCACATGTACAATGATCGATATTGAAGGTTGGGCTTCATATGATGGAGGTCTACAACAAAGGTGGGACCCACACAATGGGTGGCGGACATCAAAGGTGGGTCCAACATGATGGATGGCCTACATCAAAATGTGGCCCTGCATTATGGATGGTCTATAACAAAGGCGGGACCCACATATGGATGGTGTACATCAAAGGTGAGTCTGCATGATGGCCCATACTAAAAGTGGGGCCCCACAAGATGAATGGTCCACATCAAGGTGTGGGCCCACATAATGCACTGTTCACATCAAAGGTGGGCCCTACATGATGGATAACCCACATCAAAGTGTGGTCCTGCATGATGGACCATCCACATCAAGTGGGCCCTACTCGCTGGGCAGTCCACATCCAAGGTGGGGGACCCCACATGATGGATGATGGACAAGGTGGGCCCACTTCAATGTGGGCCCCACACAATGAATGGTCCATATCAAGGTGAGCCCACATAATGGATAGAGTGGGCTTCTGATGTAGAGCGGGTCGCGGACAATTACATGGCAAAGATGGATCAGAAAAGGCCCGGTCGGCGACAGAAGTGATCTGGACCATCAGACCTTAAATCAGGCGTATCTCGCAATCCGGGATGAGTTAGCCGATGAAAAATATATGATTTTGGGGTTAGAACGAGCTACTTTAGCCAACCAACCCTGCTACGCCGGGTTGCGATGCTCGGAATTGCGAGAAACCCCTAATTTCACGGTCGTTTCCCTGTTCAATTTCGTTTTTACTATAAATAGTAAGTTTTAGTTTGCTTATAACTCTTCATCCGTCGGGCTTTAGGAGTTGCGCCCAACGTGAAAAGAGCTTAGAATAATTAGGAGAACGGGTTGGTGAAGCCAAAATAGGACACTTACTATTTTTGGCCGAAAACCTTGCGCACTAGTAGACATCACGACCGTCTATAAATAGTAAGTTTACTATTTATAGTAAGTCGCGAATTCTAGGAGTCCTAGTTATAGTTTGATTCTGATTTCTTTCCCATTGCTTAGTACCCTTATTTAAAGGGTTGTGAACTCGTTTTTATTCATTCATTAATCTATTTCGAATTTATTTAGAATTTATTTCTATTTTCTGCTCTCTTTTCTCGTTGATTCGAGAAGTCTCTGTGAGGAGTCCAGAGAAGTTCTGTGGATTCGGAATAGTTATCCTCTTGAGGAAGACGGTGCTCGACCTCACGTCCTCCCCTGCATCAGCTTCCCTCATGATGGATGGTTCAGATCAAGTGGGCCCCACCAAATGGACAACCCATATCTAAAGTGGCCCACATGGCGGATGATCCACATAGAAGGTTCGCCCCCACATGATGGATGGAGGATGTCAAAAGTGGGCCTCACATGGTGGACCACTTGGAAGGTAGGGTCCACCCAACGGAAACATCAAATATGGAGTCCACATGATGTGTGTTGAGTAAAGGACTCAAGGGGCCCACAAAAAGGACAATTAACATTGATGGTGGGCCCCACATGATGGATGACCTACATCAAGGTGGGCCCCATACAATGGACAGTCGGCATCAAAAGTTAACCTCTAATGATGAGGTCTACATCGAAGATGGGCCTTACATGATGGACAACCCACTTTGAAGGTTTGGTTCACTTGGACTCTCTACGTTAAAGGTGGGGTCCATACGACAGACAATTCATATCCAATGTCGAAATAATGGATGACCCAAATGTCTTACAACATAAAGATTGTAGCTATCCATTATTTTGCCATTTGGGGCAAGGTTCATCCATGATAAGTTCCAAGACAATCATCTGGATTGCTCTTATAATGAAGTTTTTGTAATCTTTAAAATGACATCTCTTAAAAAAAAGGTTTTATTTGATATGCCTCTTATTTACTTTAAAAAGAGATTTCTTTGATTTTTTTTTAAAAAAAGAAAAGTGATTTTAACAAACAAACAAGCTTATTTAAAACAAGAGCTAGAACAAAGGAGGTCATTAGATTAACTCTAATTAGAAAGCTCATATTGAATTAGAAAATAAAATAAAATTTGCTCTATCACTAACGAGAGAGAAAAGTAAGAAAATTACAACATTACTATCCAAATCCTTAAAAAAATATTGCTCATATAAACCTACCTACCTATGTATATCATGAAACACAACCTATATTCTAAGAGGAATATAAAGTTCTGATAATGGTCCCATGTTTTTATGATCCAGACCACTGCTCATATGGGCCCTATTGTGGATTGGCCATTACCCAAAACTCCCAGATTACTAGTTCACAACCTTTTGTTAGGCAGGATACAAATAGACAGTTGATAGGAGGAGAAATAGTTAGGAGAGTTTTGGGTCATCACCAATCAACGGCAGGTCCCATAAAATCCGGCATCGATCAACCAATCATCGGCAGGTCCCATAAATCAACAGCCTCGATCAACCAACCATCGGTCCCATTTGTATGATGATGCATCAGCACCCTATAAATCCTCATTGTTCTGAATATTACACTTTGTTCAGACCCACCACAAATCCTCATCGTTCTGAATATTACACTTTGTTCAGACCCACCACACAAATCCTCATCGTTCTGAATATTACACTTTGTTCAGACCCACCACAAATCCTCATTGTCCACTAAAAAACTTCCCTGAGAAAACCCCTTTCCATTTGCTGAATTCAAACACACTCTCTTCTTTGAGTCTTTGAGACATTTCCGCAGACTAACATTCTCTTCCTTCAATATGTCCATAGCCAAACACAGCTGCCTTATTGCCTCTCTCTTCTCTTCATTTCTCTCCATCAATTCTGCCTTTTGAATTCTATTCTCTTCTTTAAGTCTGTCAATCTCTTCTCTCATCTTCTTCACTTCCCCATCCTTGCTACAACTTCCTCTACATCCCCTCCTCCACTTGGGTCTCCGCTTCTTCGGGTCGTCAACTCGGATTCCTCCGAATCGAAGCAATCTGAGGAGGCTATGGAGGATCTAGAGGAGGATCTGTCAGACTGCGTTCCTAGCTTCTGTGATTGGTTTTTGGCTGAGAAAGGGGAGACAGATGGTGTCAACGTGAGCCTCGGCCCTGCTTCCGATCTGAGCTGGTCGTATCGCTCAGCTAATGAGCGGTGAGTACGGTAGAAATCTTCAACCATGTTGACTAGTTCCGGCCGCTTCTTGTAGTACATCTCAGCACGTTGGGCAAATGAGTCTGCATCTTCTTCTTCAACCCAGTTTGAGCATCGCCTTCGTCTTCTCATCCAGCTCTGAGGGAAATACACCATCACCAATATTTGAGCAAATGCAAAAAAAAAAAAACCGACACAATGTTTGGATTCGTCAAAACATAAATTCATGAAACATTGTTTCCATTAAAATACAGAAAGGGAAATGAGTTCAGGTGTCAATGGGCCAAGTTCGGGCTACACATTGGGGTATTGTACCTATAACTACCTATAACCCACCAATGCGTACTGCACCCATACCCATGTTGGACTTGAAATGGAACCTTAGTTTGTTGATGTACCCATTAGGTTACAGGGTAACCATTTATGTTTTGAGATTGAAAACACACACATTGACTTCAAAAGATGAATATATCATACTATTTTGAATTAAGAAAAACAAAGATCAAACCTTCTTCATGTTATTTTAATCCATCATATGATTAAAAGCTAAAAACTATCTAAAAACTATCTTAGTTGAGTTTATTTATTATTTATTTTAACTAGAACAATGTTTTCAAAGCTGGAAAACTTGATGAATTCATAGTAATATTAATATTAAGATTTAAAAATTTTAAATTTTAAAAAAAAGAAAAGAAAAAAGAAGAAAAAAAAGTCTTGGCCTATGGATTCAAGTGAAGTAACTTAGTTGAGTTTTTCTAGTCTAAATTTAATATTTGGACTATATAAATATTATAGTCTTGGAGGGTCAGTTGAGTCTTTTGAGTACTGGACTCATGCAACCAATCTTGCTTGCACAATGGAAAGGGCCACTAGTTTATCCCTCCATCGAATCAAATCAAATTAGCCAAAGCGTGCGTTCATGAGCCATGCTAAAGTTTCAATCAATTCCTACCAATATCCACGACAGGAAATTAAGAACATAATCCAGTAGCCCAAACAAGATGCCCAAATAGGAACATCCATGCCCAAACTAACAAACTATTCGTACCAAAAGGTTACATCCATTGATAAATTGTGAAGAGTTTAACCATAGATTATCTCTTAACCATCCCATCAAATAAGTGGAGGATTCATTAAATTGTGAAACATTACCCTGCCATAATATCATATATTCTACCTAACATCTTCTGCAAGGTTGTATGTCTTTTTTCAGCCTACTCTTTATATATATATATATATATATATATATATATATATATATATATATATATATAATATATATATATCTATTATATATATTATATATATAATATATTATCAGCCTACCTGGAGGTTCCAACTAGGGAGTGGAGATCCCAGAAACACATAAGTTTCTCTCCTCCGAAAATGACCTCTCCAGTCGGGAACGCATTAGATATTTACCTAAACCAATAGTCCTTGAGCAGATCCCACGTTAGCCTCAAGACGAGACCGGTAATAAGTTAAGCTTATAGACACAGACATTGACGAAGGGATGACAAGACACGAATATCAGCTTGAAAGAAAACATCCCGTGGCCCCGGGAAATCTTCAAAGGTAGGTGTTCAATCGCCACTGTTTTGTGGTGGGGTCCAATTGAGCTTTGGATCAGCCTCATTCTTTGGCTCATGCCTTAAAATGATCTCTCCAAATGGATCACCACACCTGTCCAAAATGTCCAAATGCAGGATGGACCATGGTCGCAAAATCCAACCATTTGGAAGATCCTGTTGGCTTGGATCTATAGGGCGGATACGAGGTGGGTGGATCCCTGACCGTGGGGCCCAGCTTGATGTGGCCTTATATCCATGTCATGCCGTCCATCCGTTCTGAAAATTATTTTAGGGCATAATCTAAAAAATGAAGCAGATCCAAATCTTAGGTGGACCATAGTACAGGAGACAGTGATAATTGATGATTAAAAACTTCTTGTGGGCCACAAAAGGTTTGGATCAAGCTGATATTCATGTGGTCTCTTCATCCACATCTTTGTGACCTTATCAACAGGTTGGATGGCAAATGAATATTACAGTGGCCCCCATCAAGTTTTTAATGGTGGAGTTTCAATCACAACTGTTTCCTGTGGTGTGTTCCACCTAAGGTTTAGATATGCTTCATTTATGGGATCATACCCTAAAATGACCTGTCAAAATGGATGGTGTGGATGTAAAAACATACATTACAGTGGGCCCCACAATAAGGGGTCCACAGAATCGGGCCCCTTCCAATCAATGCAACTTTCTGGCTTCTGATTTTTCAGCCGTCCAATGGTTAGAATGATTGGATCTTTCAATCAATGCAACTTTTGGCTATGGCCCATCCATGGCAATGCCTGCTGGATTAACAGTCCCGATCACCACACATTTGCTCAGCATGAACAGCTTAGATGGTGCCACATACACAAACAAAGAACAGCTAGATTAACAAAGAACAGCTAGATTAACAAAGGACAGCAAGATAAAACCAAGAGAGTATTTAGACGCTTTTGTTTCCTAGATATTAAGCACTTGTCCCTGTACGGACAAATGACACGCTTTTGTTTTTTGAGATATTAGCCGCGCATGACACGTGTATGAGATCTAAACCATTGATTTGATAAAATTAACTGTTGATCAAGTACCATATTGAAGATCCAACTAATTGTGCAATCATAGCCATTGGATCAGAGGACTTATGGAGATTAAAGGTAGCCAATTACAGAAAAGTAGACCAAGAGTCCACATTCTCTAATTGGCCCACCCCCACCATGATTGTATGGATGGATAATCCATTTCTGGTTGTAATGGATGAGACCCAAAAGGTCTCTCACAGGCCCACCATTATGATTGTAGGGAGGAGATCAGATGAACAGCCTGGATATCGTACATGTGTCTTTAACACCAATTCCCCTTCACAAAGTTCAAATTTTCATAATGACTTTTTACTAAGAGAATGGACCAGCACATCCAAGCCATCCAAGCAGTGGGGCCCTGCCTTGAGGATCAGTCGCAGAAAAATCAGGCTGGTTCACTCACTAGGTGGACCACACCATTGAAATAAATAGATGGACGAGGATCTGACTCAACGTACAGGATGGCTCACGAGATGAGTGAATCGGCCTGATGTACAGGATGACTCAACGTACAGGATGACTCACGAGATGATATCAGCCATCCATTTGAAGTCCACCATCCACATGGCTAGAATAGTCCATTTGGTTTGATTTTTACATGGTCCCGGCCATAGATTGTTCCTACTGTTGACTCCCAGTTTCATCTCAACCATTCATTGAAGCCTACCATCCACATGGCTAGAATAGTCCATTTGGTTTGATTTTAAATGGTCCTAGCCATCAGATGGTTCCTACTGTTGACTCCCAGTTTCATCTCAACCATCCATTTGAAGGCCACCATTCATGTCGATAGGATTCTACATTTTGTTTGATTTTCAAATGTGGGCCAGCATGCACAAGGCACCCACTTTGCGGATGGTCTGGATTCGCCATCTGCCACGTGTAAGTTAGAGAGCCACTAAAAATATTTAAGAAGAGAAACTAAGCAAAACCTGTAAGTGTAGATTGAAGCCATGGAGAGCGTCTGGGACTGTTGTGGCTATCAAACCACCATGAGTGTGAGGGAGGCTTCTTCAAGAACATTTTTTCTCCCTTTCCTCCTTTTACCTGCACATACAATCAAAAGGACACAAATCAGAGCCGTCCATTATGTGGATCACATGAGAATGAAACCAAAATGGACTTAGGCCCCCTTCCAAATGAAGGGATTAGCCTTGATTTTGGGCCATGCCACATGTATGGTGGCACCTGCCTGATCAACTGGCCACACTGGTCATGTGTCCTGGCCCACCAGGGTGGTGGTGTGGCATCCAACCCGTTCATTACGTAAGGCCCCACCATGAAATTCGGATGCCCCGAAAATCAAGCCGATCCAACCATCATGTGGTGGCCCACCAGGTGAATTTAGATAACAGGTTTTGGATGGTTACTGTCTGAGACCGATGTTGTCGTGCACGTGCCATCCAACCCGTCCATTACGTGAATCACTCCCATGATGATGGATGATGCCCCAAAATTAAGGACTATATATTAGGTGCACGTGGGACCCAACTAATGTGGCTGATTAATGAAATCTACAGTGCACGTAAGGCTGTTTCCTCTAGAGGGGGCGTGGGCCCACCACAGAATTACAAAGCGCAAAGATAGGCAGATCCAACCATAATTGGGGCCCACCACGCGTATGTTTAGGGCGTTTGAACAGGCGGATTGGAAGGGATTGGATTGTATTGGAAAGGATTGGAAGGAGCAATCCCGGGATTGGCCGGGCGTGCCAAACAGACAAGTTGAACTTCTGCCTGGATATAGCAATTAGCAATCCACTGACATCACCATCATTACCTTGAAATCCACCCGATCCCTCCAAATCCCGTCTTTTTTGCCTGGACGTGTTTGGTTGGACGGATTGGAAGGGATTGGCCGGGCGTAATCCCAGGATTGGCCAAGCATGTCAAACAGACTCGGTGGGGAAATCCCTGGATACAGGGATCCCATGGGATTGCCAACAATCCAATGACGCAGCCATCATTACCTTGAAATGGCTGCCATCCACCCTAATACAATCCAATCCCATGAAATCGGCCCGCCAAACACACCCGGATTCCATGGGATTGAATTGTATTAGGGTGGATGGCAGCCATTTCAAAGTAATGATGGCTGTGCCAGTGGATTGCTAGGGATTGCTATATCCCGGGATTTCACCACCGAGTCTGTTTGGCACGCTTGGCTAGGGTTGTGCATCGAGCTGAGTCAAGTCAAGGTTGCCAAGCTCGGCTTGACTCTTCCATGCTATACTCGAGTTCGAGCTCGAGCTCGGGCTCGCCCTCGAGCTCAACATTGAAGCTTGGCTTGTTTGCCAAAGCTTTCGAGTCGAGTTCAAGTCAAGCTAGTGGTTCGAGTCAAGTCGAGTTTACCTCGGTAGGGTAAGGGAAAGAAAAAGAGGTAATGGGGACGGGTAGGGACGAGTAGGGTTTTTTAGTAAAAACTTTTAGGGCCTGTTTGGGCGGTGGGATTAGAGGATTAGGTGGGATGGGATTCATCTGGTCCTATGCCAATTCCACTCCATGTTTGGGAAGAATGGAAAAGCTTGGAATTACATTAAATGAAATTGCATTGGGCCTGTGCCAATTTCACTCAATGTTAGCAAGTTGTGTAGGTCCCACCATGATGTGTGGGCTATATCCACACCGTCCACCCATTTATCGAGATTATTTAGAGCATGGGCCAAAAAATTAGGTAAATCTAAAGCTCAAGTAGACCCCACCATAGAAAGCAACAGGGATTGAATACTTACCGTTGAAAACTTCTTTGGGGCCACATAAGTTTTGGATCTACCTCATTTTTAGGCCCATGCCATAAAATGAGGTTACAAAACAAATGAACGGTTTAGATATAACACGTGTGTTATTCTAGTAATTTCAAATGATGGTGGGTATATCCATTCAATGTACCACCGTATTACCAACAAAAAATGGCATTAATCTTATCCCATGGCACCAGGGGACAATCCCTGCCATGGGTAATAATTATGTTTTTTGAATCCCATCCCACCTAATCCCTTCTAACCCCACTGCCCAAACACGCTCTTAAGGCCCATTTGGTCGGGTGGATTGGAAGGGATTGAATGGTATTAGGGTGGATGGCATGGATTTTCAAGGTAATGATGGTGTTGTCGGTGGATTATCTTAAGATCCATGGGATTGCTGTATTCCGGGATTGCTATATCGAGTCACTTTGGCACGCCCGACCAATTCCGAGATTAAACCTTCCCATCCCTTCCAATCCCTCGAACTAAATACGTCTCAGGCAAATTTGAAAGGATTAGGGTGGATTGGATGGGATTTAAAGGTAATGATGGTGCTGCCAATGGATTGTCTTAAGATCTATGGGATTGTTGTATCCCGGGATTAGATCACCCATTCTGTTTGGCACGCCGGTCGATCCCGGGATTTAACTTCCAATCCCTTCCAATACCATCCAATCCCTTCCAATCCACCCGGCCAAACAGGCCTTAAGTTTTAAATTCTTTTTTAAAACTTATATATATAATATTAATATAATATATATTATTAAAAATATATTACTTGAGTCGAGCTCGAGCTCGAGCTTTGAGTCGATTCAAGTTCGAGTCGAGTCAAGTTGAAATACACCATGGTCGAATTTGGCTTGAACTCAACTTGAGCTTTAGTAAACAAGCTTGACTCGCCTTGAGTCGGCCTTTCAAGCCGAGTTGATCCGAGCTGAGTCGAGTCGAGTCAAGCGAGCTTTTCGAGCTAGCTTGACTCGTGTACAGCCCTATGTTTGGCCAATCCCTTCCAATCCGTCCAACCAAACACGTCCCAGGCAAAATAAACGGGATTTAGAGGGATTGGGTGGATTTCAAGGTAATGATGGTGATGTCAATGGATTGCTAGGGATTGCTAGATCCAGGCAGAAGTTCAACGTGATTGTTTGGCACGCCCGGCCAATCCCGGGATTGTTCCTTTCAATCCCTTCCAATACAATCCAATCCCTTCCAATCTGCCTATGCAAACACGCCCTTAGGGCCTGTTTGGCCAGTTGCATTGGAAAGGATTAGGTGGGATGGGATTCAAAAAACATAATTATTAACCATGGTAGGGATTGTTCCCTCTTACCATGGGATAAGCTTAATTTCATGCTTTGTTTGTAATAAGGTGGTAAGTTGAATGGATATACCCAACATCACTTAAAACTATTGAGAATAACACACATGTGTTATATCTAAACCGTTCATTTGTTTTGTAACCTCATTTCATGACATGGGCCTAAAAATGAGGCAGATGCAAAACTTATGTGGCCCCAAAGAAGCTTTCAACGGTAAGTATTCAATCCCCATTGCTTTCTATGGTGGGGTCCACTTGAGCTTTAGATCTACCTGATTTTTTGGCCCATGCTCTAAAATGATCTCGAAAAATGGGTGGATAGTGTGGATATAGCTCACACATCATGGTGAGACCTACACAACTTGCTAACATTGAGTGAAATTGGCACTGGACCAATGCAATTCCATCTAATCGTACTTCCAAACTTTTCCATTCTTCCCAAACATGGAGTGAAATTAGCATAGGACCAGATACAATTCCATCCCACCTAATCCTTTCCAATGCAACTAGCCCAACAGGCCCTTAGGTTCTTGGGTAGGGCCGGAATTGTTTGGGTATGTGCCATCCAAACCGTGCATTACGTGAGCCCTTCGCCTGATGATGATGGGATGCCCCAAAGGACGGTTGGGCCACACCACACCGTTTAAAACAATGGACACAGATAGTTTGGGTGCCGTACATTCACCTCGGTGGGCCCCACAGGCAGCCCTTGTTTTATTCAACAAGCAGTTGTAGTTGTCGAGGAGCCGGCCTCTAGAAGTTGAAAATAATTAAACCTCCGTATTCATAGTAGAACCACGTGTACGATTTGCCATTCAACGCCGGTGGACCAGCTCCACCCCGCAAGACACGTGGCGCGGTGAGGTATAAATCGAGGCCGTCTATGCTGCGGGCCCTACCATGCTTTCCAAACATCCATCTAACAATTCAATCCAGCACTTATTTTCCGCCATTAACCTAAACCGTCGCTCTGAAAGGCGTGTCATGATAGACGGCCACTGTTGAGAGATGGGCCACCGTGATTTGTGCGTGATATCTACGCTAGTACATCAGCTCAAAAGTAGAGTAAAAAATCAAGTGGACCCCTCCACAAGAACCAGTGGAGATTGAATGCCTACCGTCATGACCTTCTTGGGGCCCACATAAGCATTGGATCAGACTGACTGATGCTTTGTCCTTTCCATTAAATCTACGGGGACCACCTTATGAACGGGTCGGATGTGATATAAACATCAAGGTGAGGTGTAGGAAAGCTTCAACCGTCGGTGTTTTCATCCCCTGCTTCCTGTGGTGTGGCCCACTTGAGTTTCCGGATCTCCCTCGTTTTTGGATGATATCCTAACGTGAGCTGACGAAACTGATGGATGGAGCGGATGTCTCACGGACATTGCAGTGGACTCTACAGAGGCTCGATAAATCAGGACCGTACACCACCATCCACGGTATAGTTGGAAGGCAATCCAAAACGGGCCAAAAAAAACAATCTGCTTTTAACCATCCATTTGATAGCCACAAGTTGGACGGTTGAAATAACTCGCTCTGCGCGACTCTAAAGTTACGGATCCATCAACAGTGTTCCCCATTATCTGGATGGTCTGGATGCTACACACGTGTGCTTCTCGTATGGCCCCCGCTTGAGTTTTGGATCCACCTCTTTTTTGGTCGCATGACCTAAAATGAGCTCGCAAAAAGGATGGACGGTTGGATTTCTCACAGACATCACAGTGGGCCCCACCTAGCATCCCAGTGGAGGAACTTCCTGCGAGAGGCTTTCGCAGGAAATCCGCGTCCAGAAGGATGTGTCATCACCGTTTTTGAGAAAACGGGTGGCGAGCTGCCTCCAACTTGCTCCAATTAGCACGTGTCGGAGTAGATAATATCGCGATATTATAAAAAAAACACCGTCCTTTTATCGCGAAAATAACTCGAAAATGGTTTAACCTTGCAAGGAATTTGCTATATTAATATATCTTTAAAATTTTAAATTATTAATTAATTTAAATAAATATTTTAAAAGAGGATTTCGAGGAAGAAAAAAAAAACTCAAATTTTGAAATTCTCCCGAGAAGGAGATTTATCACGGTTCCGGAAAGGAAAAGGGCATTTCGGTAATTTCCGTCCAACCCGATTCAAAATAGCACGGAAACCGATGCATAAGTGACGTGATTATCGCGAGTTGCGTGGCGGAATACGTGTCAGAGATATGGAGCGTTCGCCAGCTGCGAGTCCCGACGGCAGGAATTTCCTGTGCTCAGAAGGTAGGTGGGCCACCTTCCGCTTTGCCAGCTCATGTGAGTACATGAGACAAAAAATAGGCAGATCCAAAAATCAAGTGGGCGGGCGCACGACGGGAAAAAATGGTTATGAAAAATTGAAAATGGCTACCGTTGAAACCAGGTCCACCGTGACTTTTACATGCCATCCACACCGTTCATTAAGGTCATTCCTACTGGAATGTTCAAGTCCAACCATGATCTGAAAAAACGGATGGACGGAGAGGATTTTTCACAAACATCACGGTGGTCCCCACCTGGTGGTGGGGATTGAACGCCCACCGTTGAAACATTTGTGCGGCCACAGAAGTTTTTATATCACGCTAATGTGTGTTTTGAGATCATCCCGGTGGGAATTACTTCATGAACGGTTTGGATGGCGCGTAAACATCAAGATGGAGCCCGGAAGGTTTCAACAGTAAGTATTTCCCTTCCCGCTATTTCCTGTCGTGTGGCCCACTTGAGTATTGGATCGAACTCACTTTTAATCTCATGTCCTGACATGAGCTGGCAAAACGGATGGACGGGGTGGATTTCTCTCAAACATCACGGTGGGCCCCACCTAGCGTCGCAGGCAATCAACGTCCGGTTGGGTGCACCGAAAATGCAATACACCATGAACTAAAAGCCAAACGTGCTTTCGTGATAAGGAAGAACTCCAGGTCCACACGTGTGACGAGCCACGTGTGGAGAAGTCTAGCAAACATCCGTCATCTCCTCTTTACTGAAGAGGGTAGGGAGCTCATGAACTAAAAGCCAAACGTGCTTTGGACTCTTCGACTTTGACACGTGTGCCCAATCTTGATAAGGAAGAACTCCGAGTCCACACGTGTGACGAGCCACGTGTGAAGAAGTCTAGCAAACATCCGTCCTCTCCTCTTTGCTAGACGTCTCGACACGTGACTCGCCACACGTGTTGATATCTGACACGTGTTCCGGCCCCCCGCAGAACAGAAACACCATCTACTAGAAGCGAAAACAAAAATCGCCGGAATCTGACACTACGACCGGAAAAACACAAGAAAAAAGATTACATAGTCGCCGAGATCTGAAACCAGCAAACAAAGCCATTTTCCTTTCTGTTTTCACCGGCGTAAAGACGCCACATCAGCATCTGAAAACGTCTAGGAGAAATAGAAGAAGAAGAAGGAAGAAAACGCACCTGCTCTGCTCTGGTTTTCCTTCGCTTGGAAGAAGGAAAGAAGCCTCTCTCTCTCTCTCTCTCTCTCTCTCTGAATCGAGAGGCTGTTTGATTTTTAAATGACGCACTCTCCTCAAGTCGTAGTTCAAATAGACTGCAGCTACGGTTTTACAGTGCTTATCACCAATAGGATGCTGACACGTGTCAGTCTTGGGAAATCGATGGAGGGCAGGAGTCTCCTGATGACCGGAATGCCCTTTTGTGAGCTTGTTATTTACTGGGCTTTAACCTCTGTGTGATGGTTCCCACGCATGCACTCAGTAATTACACACACGCGGCATTAATTTAGCCGAAATCTAACCGTCCAAACAGTGGGACCAATGTGTTTAGGTTATTCTCTGTAAATTGGTGAATTCTAACCGTCCATTCTGGACCGTTGAGCATTTTTAACCTTAACCGTGGATCAGATGTTCACCGATCGACCGTTTGGGATTCTTCTGTTCAGATTTCAATCGGATTTGGGGCCCACGACTTGAACGGTATACTTTCAGTTGCATGTATGACATGTGTACAATTCCTGATTCGTGCCTGCAGATTGTACCATCCACGTGGCACTCGTGTAGTCGTGTACCATGATCTGGACCATTGAGCAAAAGTTGCTTTGATTGGACCATCTTAACCGTCTAAATATGTGGATGTGGATTGCTTCGGACCCGACCGCAGGTGGGAGTCTAGGTGTGGCCCACCATGATGTTCTTGAGAAATCCAGTCCGTCCATCCTATACCCGCTCATTTCAGGTCATGAGATCAAAAATAGATCCAAAACTAAGTCGGCCAAGCGACAGGGAAAAGTGGAGAGGAATTGCCTACCGTTGAAACCTTCCCACGGTCCACCTTGATGTTTATGTGCTATCCAAACCGTTCATACGGTCATTCCCAGTGGGATGAACTGAAAAAAAAATAATATTATTCTGATACAAACATCTGTGGCCCATTAATGTTTCAACAATGGAAATTCAATCTACACTATTTCCTGTCGTGTGGTCCACGTAAGTTCTCAATCGGCCTTTTTTTCATATAATCTCTTAACATGAGCTAGAGAAAAAAGATGGACGGAGTGGATTTCACATAAAGATCACGTTGGGCCTCACCAAGCATCCAACCACAGAACTTCATGCATCTGTGCTCTCGCAGGGAATCCGCGTCCTTTACTCGCCGACTGGGAACGGTTGAATCTTCTTTTGTTTAGGATCTTACAGAGTTACAGATTGTTGATAGTCCAACTAGTGCAGCCAATGAATGGTTGCCAACGTGTTATGCGTGTATAACATCTAGACCGTACGATAGGTTGGACACGATATGTAGAATCTCTAGAGCAAGAACCACTTATTAGATGGTCCAGATGTGTTTTAGGATCCGATTAACACTTCTCCCTTGTTTTCTACAGTGTGGCCCATATGATTAACGAACTATCCTGATTTTTGCATCCGGTGGTCTTCATGATGAGTCCAACCTTTTGGACGGTTGGATCTCATACACACTTGATATGATTACATCTATGCATTGGTTGGATGGTAACCAATGGTCCATCTAGATGTGTGTGAAAGATCTCCTTGGATCAAAGACTATTCACGAACGGTTTGATCTGATCCATGCGTGAAGCACTTTCAGCACGGACCGTAGAACCACCCTCCACAGCACGTGGCAAGCTGATGTATTAATCGGGACCGTCCATCTAGTATGACATATCATGGATGGCCAGTGTTTCAAAAATCACACATCAGGAAATCCTAACCGTTGTTTTTCCACTATCGACCTTTTTTTTTGGTTTTCTACCGTTGCCTTGAAGGCCACTGATCTACCTGTATCTTCTGTCCATTTTGCAATCATAGCAGGACAAGTTATCCTGTACCGTACAGGGATAGCGCTACGGTGTACACAAGGATATTGTGGCCCACCTGAAATAAAGTTGTTTTCTCCCACTTGGGCGTGTTTGGGCAGTGGGATTAGAAGGGATTAGGTGGGATGGGATTCATCTGGTCTATGCCAATCCACTCTGTTTGGGAAGAATGGAAAAGCTTGGAATTATATTAGATTGAATTGCATTAGTCCGTGCCAATTTCACTCATATTAGTAAGTTGTGTAGGTCTCACCATTATGTGTGGGCTATATCCACACCGTCCACCCATTTTCAGAGATTATTTTAGAGCATGGCCCAAAAAACAGGTAAATCTAAAGCTCAAGTGGACCTCACCATAGAAAGCAATGGGGATTGAATACTTACCGTTGAAAACTTCTTTGAGGCCACGTAAGTTTTGGATCTACCTCATTTTTAGGCCCATGCCATAAAATGAGGTTAAAAAATAAATGAACGGTTTAGATATAACACGTATATGTTATTCTAAGTAATTTCAAATGATAGTGGGTATAAGCATTTTTTGTACCACCGTATTACCAACAAAGCATTAATCTTATCCCATGGCAACCGGGACAATCCCTGCCATGACTAATAATTATGTTTTTTAAATCCCATCCCATCCAATCCCTTCTAATCCCACCGCCCAAACACGTCCTTAATGGAAAGCTTGGATATTGCATGTGGACGGCCCGGATCCACTCAGGTATGTGTTTAACAAAACTCTTGATAATAGATACCCCCTTCCGTCACAGATGAATTACACCGTCCCTTTTGTCCAATCTGATTCCATACACGTGGGGACATATTTCAACGATCCAGATCATTTACATGATGGGGATCATCGTAGATGGGGAACACTGAAAATCCTCTCAGTAGATCTCAACCTTCCATTGAATATATATATCATCTTATTACTTACCTATTAATCGAAAGGTTATAATGATCCGATCTCGAAGATTTTTTAGACATCCCCCATCAGCTATATTTCTAATAAGGTCAACGGCTTGGATCACCGAATCATGGCCTCACATGTAGAAAATGACACGATAACAGGAAAAATAATGTCACGTGACTTGATCGGTGGCAGGCTCCGAAATTTCAGACATCAAGAAGGGTAGTTTTGTAATGCTAAGTTGTAGAATTCCACCGCAATGTAAATATCCGGAAGTATCCTTTTTTGTCTGTTTCAATACGTGCCTGTAACGGTCGGAAATGGTGCCAGCTGGCACCTGTTTACTGAGGTTGTAATTGAATGAGACATGATATGGTACACAGCCGGAAGAATCTAGAAACTGAAGAGCCATCCATCCGAAGCAGACGTGGCAGGATGATGAATCAATCGGGACCGTTCATACAGTTGGGCCTGTCATCAATCTCAAAATGAATCATATCTAAGTCTTAAGTGGACCACACGGGGACAATAATTCTAACCGTTAAAACATTCGTAGGACCACCATAAAGTTTGTTTTCCATCCAATCCGTTCATATGATCACATAGAATTGGATGAAGTGGAAATATATATATATATATATCTTATTGATCCAAAACTTATGTGACCCCAAAACGGTTTCAACAGTAGACTTTTAATCCACCACTGTTTTTTGTAGTGTGGTCCACTTGATAATTTGATCTCTTATTTTTGGGCTCAAGACTTAAAACAAGCTCGCGAATGGACGGACGGTTTGGATATAACACATACCTCGTGTGGGATCCATAGAGCTTAGTGACGTAAACATACCAGCTAGGTACTCATTAATTATCTGACCGTTTAGGGCTAAATGTTCTCGATTCTACCGATGCTTTGAAAGCGACTGACTTAGACGGCTAGAATCATCCGGACGCGGACTCCCTGCCGGTGCCTTTTCATATACATGTTTCTGAGAATTCTAGTCATTAGAATATCATTTTTGTCAGAAATAGTCCGTCATAATGTTAAGGTAGCTCCAAAACGGACCGAAGATTAAATGTCCACCGTTAAAACATTGGTCTGTGAAAGTCCTGTATCAGCTAAATTTTATTTTCTCACCTCATCTCAGTAGGAATAATCTTATAATGGTACTAATGGTATATAATGAGGATACCTTTTCCATGTGGTACAATCACTTGAGTTCTAGATCTACCTCATTTTTTTTTAGCATGTTATAACTTAATATTTAAAAAATAAATGAACGAAGTGAATTTCTCTTACAAGCAAGCTTCACCCAGGAGATCATATAATTTCCTGCCTATCATCTTACCAATGTATATTTTCAACGGTCTAAATTGAATTAGGGCCCAAACAATCATCAATGTAAACATGTCATAGAAATTGGATGGGGATTGGCTTGTGACCTTTACACCTGGCATCTCTCTAGGTGTAACCACGATGCATTTGTGTAATCCATGCGGTTTATTCATTTTTTCAATGCATTTTATGTTATGAATTAAAAAAAAAAAAAAAAAAAAAAAAAAAAAAAAAAAAAAGAGGTAATCCAACTGATGCTGCCAGTAGCAGGGTGGCTACTGGACAGTGCTTGTGGGCCCCACCATGATATATGCTTTTTATCCAAGCTGTCCATATAATTTTCCATATCATTTTATGGAAAGAGTCCAAAAACGAGACAGATCCAAATGTTAAGTGGACCACACCACAAGAAAACAATGGTGATTGAACCCCACCATTAAATGCTTCCTAGGGCCCACTGTAATGTTTATTTGCCATCCAACCTGTTGATTAGGTCACAAAGACCTGAATGAAGGCAAAATACAAATATCATCTTCATCCAAAACTTTTGTGGCCCTCAAGAAGTTTTAATGATGGGCGTTCAATCACCACTGTTTCCTATGGTGTGATCCACATGAGATTTGGATCTATCTCATTTTTGGGATCATGTACTAAAATGATCCGGAAAAATGGATGGACGGCGTGGATAAAACATATACACCATGAAGGGGCCCACAGAACACCACGGATTTCGGGACTGAAGTATTGTGAAGTAGATATTAATTATTATGTTTTTTATACGTTGTTAGATGTGTGTAATCTAGTCGTACGTGGTATTCCATACGAGTGGTCCACTTCCTAAACCGTCCAAATATGCGGGCCCCACTGTGATGTCTTTACATAATCCACCCCGTTCATCGGTACAGGCAGCTCCAAGTATGCTGGAGTCTACAAACGAGGCACTGTGAAAATTTTAGGTGGGACACACCACGTGGAAATGTTCGGATTGAACGCCCATCATTTAAAAGTTTGAGATGATGGTTGTTGGATTTTTTATTTTTTATTTAAAAAAAAAAAAAAAAAAAAAACACTTCATGGTCAGCTTCAACAATGTTTCAACGGTTGAGAGTTCTATACTCTAATTGTCTTTTATTCTGGCCCACCTGACATTGAACCAGGGACAAATACAAACATGCATAAATAAACAATAGATTTAAGTAGTGAGTGTCGGGAAGCATAAACAAATTTTCGTTTCTTCCACGGTATCTTTTATATTTAATATACCCCGTTTAGTGAAGATCGGCAAATAATCAGATAACGTCCGTTACATGTGGTCCAAAAAGTCTGTCCACAATAAATAAATAAATAAAACACAATTAAGGAATTTAGTTAAACCATCCAACAAACTAAGGCCGCATCTAGATGTTTGTAAATTTTTTAAGTTATTGGTAAAAGAAAGTCATACATGATGGGTTATTTTGACCCATCTTCGACTGGTCGAGAGTCCTGCTCGACTGGTCGAAGGCTGGTGGTCGACCGGTCGAAGGTTCGAGTCGAAACTTCGACTCAAAGTCCAGCCAGTAATTTTGTTGTTTTTTACTATAGCTACGACTGGTCGAAGGGATGTCTCGACTAGTCAAAGGTTACGCAGTTTGTTCCGCGATTTTGCGCGAAACTGCGGATTTGAGTTCTTTCGCAACTAGAATGCGGAAAGGAGTTTCCCAAAACTATAAAAGGGGTTGCCTAGGGTTTTTTCTAGGCATCACAAAATAGCAAGAGGGTTTCCTAAAGCTTTACAAGGTATTTGCTAAAGGGTTTAGGACTATCAAAGGTGAGAGAGAGGGAGAAAGAGAGAAAGGAAGCTTATAGAAGGGAGGTTCTGCTCGTGGAGGTTCTCTACTTTGCAATCTACATCTCAGCGCTTCTATGTCCTCGTAATCGGTTAGATCTCTCCGTTTTCTCTATTTCTCTTATTGTTTATCCACTCCTGCGTGAGTGAAGAAGATTGTAACGTTCTACTTCATAGTGGATTGTTGATCTGGACGAGGTCCCGTGGTTTTTACCTCTTTGAGGGTTTTCCACGTAAAAATCTCTTGTGTGGTGTGTGATTGATGCTTTGATTTATTTCATTGCTTTATTATCCATAATTCTGATTTGTTTCGGGAGGCTAGATCCTAAGGTTTGTGCAAGACATCCCAACAAAGTGATATCAGAGCTAAGTTCATTGAACGGGTAGGATCGGTTTTGAATTATGGAAGGTGGCTTAAGGATGATTAGCCTCAATGGTTCTAACTGGACCATATGGAAGGCTAAGATGGAGGACTTGCTTTATTGCAAGGACCTATATTCTTCAATCTCAGGCATATCAGCAAAATCGAAGGATATGACTGATGATGATTGGAAGAAGATGGACCGAAAGGCGGTGGGGTTTATTAGACAATGGCTGGATGATTCTGTGTTCCACCATGTGTCTACGGAAACCTCAGCCGCTAGCCTATGGCTGAAATTACAAGGGCTGTATGAGAGGAAGACAGCCGGTAATAAGATATTTCTGATATGGCGACTTGTGAATCTCAAGTTCAAGGATGGTGGTTCTGTGGCCGAGCACATGAATGAGGTCAGCAATATAGTGAACCAACTCACCTCTATGAAGATGGTCCTGGATGATGAATTGCAGGCTTTACTATTGCTTAATTCATTGCCTGACAGTTGGGAGACATTGGTGGTGTCTCTAAGTAACTCCACGCCAGACGAAAAGATATCCATGGAACAGATAACCAGTTGTCTCTTCAATGAGGAGACAAGGAGGAAGTCTCAGGGGTCTACTCAGCAAGAGGCCCTTGTGACACAGGAACGGGGGAGAGGAAAGAACAGGAAGGGCGGAAATGCCCGAGATAAATCAAGAGGCAAGTCCAGCAACAGAAAAGATGTTGAATGCTGGAATTGTGGCAAGAAGGGCCACTATAAGCATGAATGTCGTAAGAACGACAAGAAAGGAAAAGGGAAGGAAGATGAATCAGATTCCACTGCGGTCGCTTCAGATTGCGACGTTGTTATTATTCTTTCAGCAGATCATGATGTGTGTCTCACAGATACGAGTCAGGACACTGATTGGGTGATTGACTCGGGAGCTTCTTTTCATGCGACTCCGCATAGGGACTTCTTCACAAGCTACAAGTCAGGTGACTTAGGGACCGTGAGGATGGGAAATTCTGGCATATCAAAAATTGTGGGAGTCGGTGATATTTGTGTGAAAACTGATGTGGGTTGCACATTGGTTCTCAGGGATGTGAGGCATATCCCAGACCTTCGCCTCAACTTGATGTCGACGGGAAGGCTGGATGATGATGGCTATGAAAGCCGGTTTGCTGGTGGGCGATGGAAGCTCATCAAGGGTTCATTAATCGTGGCTAGAGGAAAGAAGTGTTGCACCCTGTACAAGGCAAGTGTCAGTATGTGCAAGGGTGGATTGAACGCAGTGGAAGATTCGGCTATTGACATGTGGCACAAGCGTCTAGGCCACATGAGTGAAAAAGGGCTTTAGCTACTAGCGAGGAAGCAGCTCCTTCCAGACGTGACAGGTATGCCTCTCAAAACCTGTCTTAATTGTTTATCAGAGAAACAGCATAGAGTTTCATTCGTTAAAACTGCTTCTCATGTTAATAAAGTGCATGCATTAGAGTTGGTTTATTCTGATGTTTTTGGTCCTATGAGGACAAAAACCTTGGGTGGGGCATTGTATTTTGTTACTTTTATAGATGATGCATCTAGGAGGGTTTGGGTTTATGCTTTGAAATCCAAGGACGAGGTCTTTGGTGTGTTTAAATTGTTTCATGCTATGGTCGAGAGAGAGACAGGTAGACCATTGAAGTGCATCCGCACTGACAATGGTGGTGAATACATTGGCGACTTTCACGAGTACTGCAAGTCCCAGGGTATACGGCATGAACAGACGGTTCCCAAGACCCCCCAGCATAATGGTGTAGCTGAGCGAATGAATCGCACTATTGTTGAGAGAATCAGATGCATGTTATCCCATGCGAAGTTGCCCAAGACGTTCTGGGGAGAAGTAATGCGCACGGTGGTGTATTTGATAAACAGGTCTCCATTAGCCCCGTTGAATGGAGAAGTACCTGAGAAGGTGTGGACTGGACAGGATCCATCGTACAGTCATCTTAGGGTATTTGGATGCAGGGCATCCGTTCACGTACCAAAGGACGAGAGGTCCAAGCTCGATATGAAGATCAGGCAGTGTGTGTTCTTAGGGTACGGTGATGAAAAATTCGGTTACAGGTTATGGGATCCGACCGAGAAGAAGCTCGTCAGGAGCAGAGATGTGGTTTTCTTTGAAGATCAGTGTATCGAAGACATTGGTAAGCCAGAGAAGAACCAGCCTAGTTCAGGTGAGCTAGAGGACATGGATTCGATTACTCCTCCCGTGGTGCCTGATGACGGGGGAGTACAGCAAGGTGTAGAGGACGAGGGAGTTCCTTCAGAAGATGGACCAGGGGAGCAGCCCCCACTTGATCTACCTGTTGAGCCACAGATGAGGAGGTCATCTAGGGACAGACAGCCGTCCAAGAAGTACTCGCCGCATGAGTACATTATGCTGACTGATGGGGGAGAGCCAGAAGATTATTCTGAGGCCCTAGCCGACGATCATAAGGAGGAGTGATTGAAAGCTATGCAAGAGGAGATGGAATCCTTGCATAAGAACCACACCTATGACATGGTGAAATTGCCTAAGAGCAAGAAATCTTTGAGCAACAAGTGGGTGTTCAGAAAGAAGGTTGAGCAGAAGAATTCACAGACGAGGTTTAAGGCCAGACTTGTGGTGAAAGGGTTTGGTCAGAGGAAAGGCATAGACTTCGAGGAGATATTCTCACCAGTGGTGAAGATGACATCCATACGGGTGTTGCTTGGGTTGGCGGCTAGCATGGATCTGGAGATAGAGCAGTTAGATGTTAAAACTGTCTTTCTCCATGGTGACCTGGAAGAAGAGATCTACATGCACCAACCAGAGGGGTTCAAAGTCAAGGGCAAGGAGCATATGGTGTGTAGGCTGAGGAAGAGCTTGTATGGGCTGAAACAAGCTCCACGGCAATGGTACAAGAAGTTCGATTCGTTCATGTTACAGCATGAGTATGACAGAACGGAATCGGACCACTGTGTGTTCACGCGTAAGTTCTCAGACGGTGATTTCTTAGTTCTGCTGTTATATGTTGATGACATGCTCATATGGGAAAAGACATCAAGAAGATTGACAGGCTGAAACAGGAGTTGGGCAAGTCTTTTGCGATGAAAGACTTGGGCCCGGCTAGACAGATCCTAGGAATGGAGATAACCCGTGACAGAAGCAGCAGGAAGCTTTGGCTGTCACAAGAGCGGTATATTGAGAAAGTCCTAGAGCGGTTCAATATGAATGCAGCGAAGCCGGTCATACTCCACTGGATGGTCACTTCAGATTGAGCGACAGGCAGTGTCCCAAGACGAAGGAAGAGGTGGAAGAGATGCAGAAAATACCCTATGAGTCAGCAGTAGGAAGTTTGATGTATGCTATGGTGTGTACACGCCCAGACATAGCATATGCGGTTGGTGTTGTCAGCCGGTACCTTGCCAATCCTGGTAAAGAGCATTGGGCAGCGGTGAAATGGATACTACGGTATCTAAGAGGCTCATCCAGGTTAAGCCTATGCTATGGTGACGGAAAACCTATGTTAGAGGGCTACACAGATGCAGATATGGCAGGTGACATAGACTCCAGGAAGTCTACATCGGGGTTCATGTTCACGTTTGCAGGGGGAGCGGTTTCTTGGTAGAGCAAGCTACAGAAGGTCGTAGCATTGTCGACAACAGAGGCAGAATACATTGCAGTCACAGAAGCATGTAAAGAGATGCTTTGGATGAAAAGGTTCCTACAGGAACTTAGCCTAAAGCAGGAGGAGCACGTGGTCTATTGCGATAGTCAGAGTGCTATACACTTGAGCAAGAATCCAAGTCAGCATTCCAAGTCGAAGCACATAGAGATTCGGTATCACTGGATCAGGGATACTTTGGAACAAAAGGTGTTACAGCTTGAGAAAGTCCACACGGACGATAATGGGTCAGACATGATGACCAAGGCTTTGCTCAAGGGCAAGTTCGAGGTTTGTAAAAACCTGGCTGGCTTGAAGAAGGTGGATCCCTCCTGGGTCAAAAAGGGGGAGATTTAATGGGTTATTTTGACTCATCTTCGACTGGTCGAGAGCCCTGCTCGACTGGTCGAAGGCTGGTGGTCGACCGGTCGAAGGTTCGAGTCGAAACTTCGACTCAAAGTCCAGCGAGTAGTTTTGCTGTTTTTTACTGTAGCTACGACTGGTCGAAGGAACCTTCGACTGGTCGAAGGGGGCCTACGACTGGTCAAAGGGATGTCTCGACTAGTCGAAGGTTACGCAGTTTGTTCCGCGATTTTGCGCGAAACTGCGGATTTGAGTCCTTTCGCAACTGGGATGCGGAAAGGAGTTTCCCAAAACTATAAAAGGGGTTGCCTAGGGTTTTTTCTAGGCATCGCAAAATAGCAAGAGGGTTTCCTAAAGCTTTACAAGGTATTTGCTAAAGGGTTTAGGACTATCAAAGGTGAGAGAGAGGGAGAAAGAGAGAAAGGAAGCTTATAGAAGGGAGGTTCTGCTCGTGGAGGTTCTCTACTTTGCAATCTACATCTCAGCGCTTCTATGTCCTCGTAATCGGTTAGATCTCTCCATTTTCTCTATTTCTCTTATTGTTTATCCACTCCTGCGTGAGTGAAGAAGATTGTAACGTTCTACTTCATAGTGGATTGTTGATCTGGACGAGGTCCCGTGGTTTTTACCTCTTTGAGGGTTTTCCACGTAAAAATCTCTTGTGTGGTGTGTGATTGATGCTTTGATTTATTTCATTGCTTTATTATCCATAATTCTGGTTTGTTTCGGGAGGCTAGATCCTAAGGTTTGTGCAAGGCATCCCAACAATACACAATCTTGTTTTGATGTAAGCTGTAATTTACAAATAACTTAGTTTCAGTGTTGAATAACCTGTAATTTAATTACAGGTAATAAGTTGTATATATATTTACGCAAATTAGAATTTGAAGTATGGAATTATTTAAAAGTTAAATTAATACATAAGAAAGTTTGGATAAAAGTATTTTATTTTATTGAGTACATGTAAATGAATAGTTGAGTCAATTCTTAAGCTAGACTAATCAATAGATTTACTATAAAAGTGAGCACACGTATTCAAAATACTTATAACGTGGAAAAAAAAAAAAAAAAAAACTTAAGTTAAGCATATTCAGACATAAATTTTTATTTTCTTTCTAAGATATGTTTACAATGTTGTAAAGGAAAGAAACGCAAAAATAAATTATATTAAACTAGAGTCATCTATTTAGGAATAGTGCTCTCCAACCATACATACATTTGGTTAGGTGACATAGTATAAAGGGATGTACGGATAAGATTCAGTTGATCCGAAGGGAACCTAAAAGCTTTACACATCATGGCAGCATCAATGGTTATCAAGTAACAATCTGATTTTTTGAACTTCAACGGTGGGAACCAAGCTAGTCTCACTATTTCCTTTAGTGTGGCCCATGCCCTAACATGATTAGGCAAAATTGATGGATGGGATAGATATGTCATGTCATCTCGGTGAGGTCCACTGTGTTATAAAAGAAAATTATTATATATAAAAAAAGTGGCATATGTCAACACGTCATCGTGAGAGCTAACCCCCTTCCCTAACTCTCTCTCCTCGTTGTCTTCTTCGTCCATGGGGGGAGGGGGGGGGGTGGTCTTAAACCTATCACGGTCTCTATCCCCACAATCGTAATGGACCCGAGGCCCCAATTTGAATCGTTCAAATGGTGATTGTGTTGTTCGATGCTCACATGTTCAATGAAATGCTTAAGTGATTGCATTATGTTATTGATCCTCACATATTCGATGAAATATCTAAATGAGTAAATTGTTAGATTTAGAATTCACGCTAAATTTTGTTGTTACTGTATGACAAATAGTTAGTCTTTGATTGATATTTAGAACTGCTTAAGATATTGGGTTAATTGACAAATCACCGAATTCAAGGATGGCCCGAGTTAGGTCGGCCACCATATGCTTGTTCGAGCAACCTGGGTTGAACATGGACGACCGACAGTTGCTGGATTACACAGTATGCTTGCACCCAATGCTGGTTGTGTTGGAGTCTCTCAGGTCAATTAAATTAGTCTAACGGCCGACTGATCATATATTTCATCATGTATGATACGACCAAATTGAATCTAGGATACCTTATTCCCATGGATAAGTTCATTCATAATTGTTATTGCATTACAATCCCACAAAAACTCATGAGCCCGGCATAGTGGTATGAGATACCGTATCCGAGTTGTCGGCCTATACTAGGGTGACGAAGCTCCCCGTAGTAATTAATGAGCACCAATGGAGGTTAAAGATTGTTATTCGAATGACTCTCGTCAAATACATAGCTGATAGTTTCGTGCCAGAGTACCGTTCGAACGACACGAGTGTGAATGGAATTGGGTAGCGAGTCATTTTCTTTGTGTTAATTCAGTTTTTTATGACAAGCCTGCACCTTTGAACTGAGTGATCATACTCGATGTTAGGGTAACGACCTATCTCGGATTGATCTTCATACCTTTAGGTATCATGTCGTACCTTTGGAATTGTTAATTTGTGAGATATAACAAGTGATACCTAAATTTGGATTAAGGGACACTGGTGAGGAGCCGATACGTGTCGTAACGATTCATGTGATCCAGATAAAGACTTGTAATATAATATCGGTATCCTAGTTTCACCAATCTGTTATATGAACTGGAATTAATAATTACTCGACTAATCATACACATAATCACATTGCACTAGAATAAGATGTTGCGATTTGGCGTTGGAGTCGGATGATGAGGGAGTGTTAGCATTTGTGAAATATGCGTTAAAGTCGCTTGTGATGAAATGTTGGATTGTGAGGCGCATGCATCATTTCATAATTCCATTCGTGCATTTAACAAGAGTAATTAGGAAATTGTTATTTACCTGTCATATCATTACATGTACTAATTGGGTCGATAACATATGTAACTTAAAACTAATAGAACCACTAAGTTAGCTACTCACTCCCACATGGGACGGTGTTTTAAAACACCAACCAGACGATATTATCGATGCAAGTTAGCTACTCACTCCCACATGCATTTTCGCTAGGTTCACACTTGGGAACTCGGGATCGAAGTCTCCGTACTCTGGTGCCGATTTTTGAGGCGTAACAGGTTGCCCTAGAGGCATCCCTTGATTCTTGGCTTCAAGAATTATGTTTCTATTCACATGTTCATGACACTTGAAAGTTATCTGTGATGGTGAATTTCGCATGTATTGGACAGGAATATGTTCAGGACGTCTGAGATATATCGGTATCGATAAATTTCGCACATCCTAGATTGAATTAGGGATAGGAATAGGTTGTGTATTTTGACATAAATGAAGTATCTATAACACTTGTTAGATTGGTGCTACACGTGTTAGATTTCCAACAGAACTTGTATCGACCTGTTAATGAGGTGCAACAGGTATTCTTTCAGCAAACAAAGCCACCAACCGATTCATGCTCTCGTTGTGGCCGACCATCCACCTTTTAAAGGCCCCATTTTGAACTAGAGACAATTCTGCAATGATCTATCTGGATTTAGAAGAACATGAATCAGACTTTGTAGTTGATTTACTTAGTCAGGAATATGTTGAGTCAGGAATATGTTGAACTTGTAACTCCTCTTGAGCTGGAGGCTCGTTGGCTACAAAAGCATTAGTAGCGGCTGTTGAAGTATTAAGACCACCTCGCCAGCTCATGATTCCAAGAAATTATTGCACTGGTAAACGTACTTGTATCAAAAGTGATTTTTTTTTTGGTACAATCAATACAAAAGAAAAATCGATGATGACCAAATATTATATTGAGTCACATCGGGCGTGCCAAAAATGTTAGACACACGGTTTGTTTTATGTCCCGTGTATTGTGCACGGGCGTATCAGAATCGATAAAGCGCCTCGATCCAAACTGATCAACTTTGACCCCAAACCCTAAAATAAGCAGATATGTCCAATATGAATGTATATGACCAGTGCTGAGAAGATCGGTCGCTTACTCAGCCACTTGCAGAATTTTATAACGATCAGGCGATAATCAGAGGGTAGGGTTCTTCCTTCAAAGATTGGTTGTCTTCCTCAAGAAAAGACTTTTCAGAATATCAATGCAATCAAACAAAAGGAAAAACTCACAATCGATCATTAAGAGCAACTGTAAGAATGCATCTCTTGAAAGAACCGTGCGATATTGAATAGAGAACAAATCCAGCGTAGTATGAGCATAGGTTCGAATTACAATTAAAGATTATAACTAAAAATCACCACTAGTTGTAGGATAAGCTAAGATAAAAGATAAATTGATAAATTGGTTGTTTTTATTGAATTGTAGATATCTTCTTTGGTTGGATTTCTCTACTATTTATAGTCATATTGCAGCTTATTCTTCTAGATCCTACTTTCATTATTGTAGGGTTACGGTGGTTGAAAAGCCTTTTCTAAATCCTTCTCTTATTGTGTTTCCTTTTTGTTATTGTAACTCTTTTGTTGGTAAACTTTGTTCCTATCCATCGTCTTTTATAACTTAAATTGCTCGACGACGTTTCTCTCTTCGTTCATTGAACTTTTGATTAACTCGACCACATCACTCCGTCAACCATTCGCTGATGTGTAAAATTGAATTTATGCTAGCTATGACTTTGTAAAAAGAGCTCGAAATATCTTGAAGATCATTTTATCCACCTCATTTCGTATGTAATGCCCAATATCACTCTCCTATTGGCTTAACTCAGGATGGCCAAAAGTAACGTACAACAGAAATGATACAAAACTAAAGTAGGAAATTAACCATAATAGATTCTTTTGGCCTCGCAGGTTCACACATGCCTATTTCGTGCATGTATAAAATATCTAAGCAACAAACGTCCCTGCATTAGAGATGATTTGGCTTAAAGAATTAGGCAATCCCTATGACCCCTGCAAAGAGATATACCTATACCAGGGCTGTGTGGGGACACAAAGATGTCTGTGACAAATCCACTTAGTCCATCTGTTTTGAAAGACCACAATAGAACATGATTCTAAAAATCAGCAGATCAAGACTCACCAATGAAACAATGGGAACGAAATGTCCACCGTTGAAACCTTCCTGGAGCTGATCATGATGGTTATATGCCATCTAAACAAATATCGTCCTAATACAAAACTTATCTCTCAGGATTTTTGTAACATCCCGGATTTTTGCCAACCTAGGATTAGACGTCCTTAGGCAATGGGTTGCTTCTAACACCTTATTAATTCGTCAGAACTGAACCCCATAGTCTAAAGTCGCTTCTGAACCCATTTCCTTCACAAATCTCACCCTTCACTACCTTGTGCTTTCAATTTTTCAAAGCACTTTCGCCCTAGACACTGACTTAAACTAGCTAAGTAGTAAAACTGGGATCACTTTATATACAAGCTACAAAGGCCTAAGTACCATCTCAGACAGAAATCTTACAGCACTAAATCCTTTAGAAATTAAGCGAGATTTAGCTAGTGTTAAACTAGAGTGCCTGTGAAATTAGCACCAATCACTTTAAATATGATCTGCAAGACCCGAAACTTGTATATTCATTGACGTTAGGTTACCCTAAAATCTAGGATCAATCTCATTACCCGGCTGCTCTCGGGAGCATCTCGAAACTCCGTATCGGATTTGGACCGCACGTCGGAGGTCCTATTAACACGAAGTTAAGGAACTAGGACCGCCTCGCTGGGCTTGACAACCATCTCGGAAATCAAATCCAGATAGTGTCCCAGCGCTATTCGCTTGAGTTAGGAGTGAAGAGTTTGAGAAATGCGAAATTAATTCAAAATAAAATATCTTGAATAGTAATCTGGCACCTCTCGCTTGCAGATCAGTTTTAAGCAACCAGACCGTCAGAATCAGACCAAATTACACCCTCGGATCAGGAGAAATTTCATACACATTTACATGTACTCGGAATCTCCGATCGAGATCCGCTGACCGTTGAACTGAAACTGGTCCGCCACGCGTGATCTGGAATCCCGACCGAAACGAAAACTTAATAGAACGTAGATCCAGTGTTAGTGAATTTAAGTCCGACCTTTGGCTCAAGGAGGCCCGCCAGAAACCCTCTTTTGAGCTGAAACAATGCCGATTTGATTATAATGTAAGTATACCTTGAACATAAGTCTATTTCGGTTAGTTTTTAGGCTATATAAGGACCTTAAACCCTCTCTCATGGTAGCCATACGAATTTGAGATTGAGAGAGAGAAAAGAGAGAGAAAGTGTGGGAGCAGTGGGAGAATCTCCCTGCCACTCTTCCCTGCCGCTATTCGGGCTCCACCGCCTGATTCTCATCGCTTTCCCGGCGTTTTCGGCGTCATTTCTAGGTAAGAAACCCTAACCCTAATCTGTTTTGGGGTTTAGACAGTTGTAGGTTGTGAAATAGCTAACCTATTTCATTCTATAGGTTACCAAACTGCCAAATACGGAAGATTGGCAAACCTATCGTCTCCATTACGATTCTACGATAAAAGGTGCGGACTTTAGGTGTATAGGTTATGGTTTTCAACGCTTTCAATGTCAGATAATGATAGATTCATGATCTGCATGCAATTACACATTTACAAAGTGCTGTCTGTTTTCCGTTTCGATTAAAGATGAAAAATATGGAATTCTACATACTCTAGGTATTTGTAGAAAGTACGGTATACGTATATTTTTTGGAAATGTATTTGACATGTTTATTTGTTATATGGATATACGATATATAGATAAAATACTTATTTGGCAAAAGGATTCGCCTAAATACATGTTTTACTTATATACACTATGTATGTTGAAATTGCGTATTCTAGAAAATACTGTATACGTATAAATTTTGGAGATGTATTTATCATGATTAATTGTTGTAGTAATATATTATACATGGATAAAATACTCGTTTGGCTAAAGGATAGCCCTAATACATGTTTTGCTAACATACACCATGTATGTTGTAATAGTGTATTCTAAGTGTTTGTGAAAATGACTGAATGAGTATAGAATTCTCATTCGTGCTCGCCATGACTAATTGTCATGGATTCATGATTGATGTATTGGCGATACCCCTTTGACGAAAGAATTTGCCCTAAGTCACGCCACGGCCAATATACACTATATATGCTAAAATGTGTGGCCCAAGTGTTTGTGGAAATGACTGAATGAATATGGAACTTGGATTCCTGCTTGCCATGACTATCCGTCGTGGGTGTACGCGTGTTATGATTGGGGCAACTCCCTAGTGAAAGGATTTGGCCTAATGCCTATGTGATCGACATATGTCATGTATGTTGATGTATGTTTGTTTAAGTGTTTCTTGAAATGTCTGAATGAGTAGTAGTTAGCAAATTGTAATGTATAAGGGTGTTGAGATATGATTCTCAACCTCTTTTAACTACGTGTATGATCTCCTTGGATAGTTGTGTGATTAGGAATTGAACATGTACAAACTCATGCTTGTGTTGTGCTTCATAACATGCTCAATTGCTTTATGATTTTAACTATGTAATGCATATGTTTAAATTTATATTTACGTTGTATGATCCGTCATGGGTGATGGGGGAGCGGAGCAACGAGTGCGTGCAACAGCCCTGGCAACCCTAAACGGATAATACCAGATCTTGATTGTATGAGTTGAATATTGATCTACTACTGTTTTATCTATCTGCACTTGATTGTGTTTGGGGCTATGATTATAGTCCAGACAATCGGTACCAGAATTGCATTCGTGGCTGTGATTCATTTGCCACATGAGATGTGTTCGACGAACCCGAGTCGTACTTCGGTTGACGATAGTGGTTGGCCACGCGAAGTGCTTATGCACTTCATGTCGTTCAACTTGTTGTGCGCTCGAGCTAGCCGAGCTCTTCAAGTAACCCGATCTGTCTTATGTATGTTCACTATGTTTGGACGCTACTGCTTGAACCTAGGGTACCAAACTTACCAGTGAAATCTCTTTTAACCATGGTACCTCGATCCGCTAAGACTCATGAGCCGGGCATGGTGGTATGGGACACCGTGGTCGAGCTGTCGGCCTACGCTGGGGCTACGTGTCTCCCCGTAGTGACCATTGAGCAACCAAACTCGTGAGCCGAATACGGTGGTATGGGACATTGTATTCTAGCTGTCGATACTTACGGCGAGAGCCGAGTACGGTGAGACCTGTACTCATGCTGACGGGCGACGAGTCCTCTGTAGTATCTTCGAGTATACTCCGAGGTCTGTGATTGGCGACGAGCCCTTCACAGCAACTAGAGTATGAGTTGAGCCGAGTACGGTGAGACCTGTATTCGAGCTGACGGCCAGCGATTGAGCCGAGTATGGTGAGACCTGTACTCGAGCTGACGGTCAGCAATTGAGCCGCATACGGTGAGGTCTGTATCCGTGCTGACGGGTGACGAGCCCTTTGTGATGCCTTCGCTATGCCTCTCAAACCATAACAACGTATGAGATTACCTAGGATTGACGACCCTAGAATGGATCATGTTTGGGAATGATATAAGGGAGGTATCTTAGTTTTCCAATACTGCTGTTTGAAATGAACTAATAATTACTCGGTAATCATGCTCATCATCGCACCGCATGTGCCTAGTAGATGTGGAGCACTGAGGGAGGTATGCATTCGCGAACGTAAGATGATGTCGCATGAGAGTGGTTTGGCAAGGGCATACATCATGTCATTTCATACTTGCATTAAATAAGAGTAGTTAGAATTATTTGATTGTACTGCTTTATCATTACTGCTTGACTGAATTGATAACATGTTAACCTATGCTTTATTGTTCCACTGAGTTGATCACTCACTCCCACGTTACGGGACGGTGTTTGCAACACCAACCAGATTTGTTGAGTTTCAGGTGATGGCGATGCTTATGAAGCAGAGCCGAACTACTACTATGATGTTGAGGAGGAGTTCTTCTACATGTAATCTCTGACAGGTCTATGAAGACCTGGTATAGTATTGACGGGGCTACGGTACTTGGGATAGGAGACATCACACTTCCTCACAATTGGTATATTTTAGAACTGTACTTGTAATTATTTAACCTGGTAATGTTATCACACTCTGGAGACTCATCATAGTTTATATATTTTATCTATCTATCACAGTCTTCCACTTGCAAATTTAACTGTCTCTGGAGTATGATATACTGTTTTGGCTTAATCTCACTCATGTTCAATGCACGAATACAGTCAACATTCAATCATCATTCATTTTTTTGCATAAGTGATGTTCTGGAACTCGGGAGTCGAGTTTATGCTCGACCCCCAATTTTCAGGGCGTTACAATTTCAAAAATCCCACCCAAGAAAGCCCTAGCTTTCTCCTCTCTTTAAAACCCAGCTCTCTCCCTTACCAAAATGCCATGTCGATTGTAGTCTCACAACAGTTGCCATTGGATTAGGTTGCAGTTTTCAGTTGATTTCAGGTCTTATCAATCTTTTAATAGTTGAGATTCTTGTTTGTTTTTATTAGGTTTTTGTAACAACCTCAATTCTGGCCGTTAGTGGTATATGTTTACACATACAAACAACCTTCGTAGGAAAATAATGAATGCTTACAATCACCGCAAATTATATTATAATTGTCTCCAATTCTTTCAGAAGCGCTGAATCTCGAGGACGAGATTCTCTTTAAGGAGGGTAGATTGTAACGCCCCTTGCTTTTGAGTACTCGGGTGTTACCGTGTAACCAAATATAGTATAAGTACCAACCTAGCTTATGTTAACATTTACCTCTAATCTAACCTAAGTGTGGCCATCGAGAGTAATCTCCACTCATAGATCAGTTTTTATCTAACCGTTAATTTTAATAAATCGATAACTGAAGGTTAAGACCCATGTATCGTGGCCCACTTATAAATTTAAAATGACCTGATCCTTCAAAGTAAAGCCTAATGAATAGATGACATTGATTAGTGTGTGACCCATGTAAATAATATGTAGACTAATAATAACAATGATAATAATTCTATATATATCTAAATATAAATAAGTAATTTACATTTGGTAAACCTATAAAACATGGCCAAAAGAGAGAACCATCTGATTAAATATAAATAGATGATATAATATCAAAATTTAATAATACCAATGATATTAAAAACAAAATAAAAATGATATTTAATATTACGCGTATGTAATAGGCCATCTGATCTATAATATGACCATTAAACTATAGTTAAGTGGTTCCTTGGACTCTGTTTACCGTTGATGTCCAATCTCGAAATGATCAAACCATCGGATCAACAAAAATCTACAATCAATGGGCCAAAACCTAAATTTATGGGCCATCCGACAGATAGATCCACTGGAAAATTAGTCCGAGGGTCTAGAAATAGTAGTAGAGGCAGATTAACGGAATGGATTGATCAAAGGCATCACATAGAGCCCACGTCAGAGCCATGCGTGTGCACAGTTAACGTTCACTCGCTGTGCACGGGATCAAGTCATCGGGTCAAAGCAGCTTTGACCCGATGAAAATTGCAACTGAGATAGGAATTCAAAAATTCTCCCGCCTTGCGGCCATTCAAACCAAGCCGTCCATTTGGGGGTGTAGATGACCACATTCCGAATACGAAAGACCGATCCAAACCGTCTATCTGATTGGTTGGGCCCCACCGACCGTAACCTCACTTAGTCTAAGGATTGAAAACCACACACGATCGCACGAAGTGTGACCGGTTGAGAGTTGTGCACAGTGGACACTGACAAGGGACAATGGATCCACGTCCGCAGCATCTCTCACCTATCCGACCGTTGGAAACCGTCGGTAGGCTACCACGAACACATAAGAAAACCCAGTCACCCCTACCATTTCTAAAAGTAGGTACCTACTCGCCGAAAAGCGGAAGAAATATTTTCACTTATAGTCACAACTCATCTCGTCTGATCATGGGCTTCTGGAAGCTTCTCTCGGATGAATCCCGAGCGTTGAAGCTAGGGCAGTGTGAAAATCTCGTAGCTAAACGAGAATTTTCTGAGAAATTCGCGAGAATAGGATTCGGCGCAAACTGCCTTCGTGCGGTTAATCCTACTTCCTGTATGGCATTCCCTCACCATTGAATGTGTCCCACAAGCCTGTTGGGCACCATCTAGACCATTCGAGCATCCCGGATCAAGGTATCAGCTGACCTACTCGTAGACGCCATGAACAGCCGGTCATCTTTCTAGATCCGACTATGAGACCCACTTTCTGCTAGTCGGACCCATTCACTGATCAAGTCCATTCATCGTGCAGCCCACCACATTCAATGTCCATCAGGGACAATCAGATGGACTCATGCTCAAGATCAAAAGCATTGAGAGAACCTGGAGCCAAACCGTTTTCAGCTAACGTGAGTATCTCTGCTCTAATCTGGTGATTAGCAGTGGATGTCTCTAGAAAAAGAAACGGCTATAAATAGCCTGATGTTAGGGCGTTTTTCAAGGAAGAGAGAGAGAGAGAGAGAGAGAGAGAGAGAGTAAACAAAAGAGAGAGAGAGAGAGAAAGAAAAGGGGCGACGTTTCAGCTGCCACATTGGGTGGAGCTAACTCGTTCCGAGTCGCTGCACGTTCGGACGAGTCTGGATCCAAACTCCCCTGCAACAGAAGAAAAGATAGGAAGAGAAGAAAGAAGAAGAAGGAGAGAGAGAGAAGAAGAGGAGAAGAAAATGTAGGAGAAGTAGAGCTCGTCTCAGCCGTGCCGCACCGAGTCTGTTCAGTCCGGGCCAACGCTGTCGATTCAATGGCAACTGGACTGAGCTCCGACTCAGTCTAAGTCCTTTCAGAGAGAAAGAAGAAGCTCTGGAGGAAGGTGTTCACTTGGGCAGAGTCGGTGAATGGGTTTTCCTTCACAGATAAACGAGCCATGAAGCTGACTTCAAACCGAGTCTGAATCAGCACTGCACGTCCCCTGAATTCGACGAACTCGGAGCAGAGTACCTCACCCAAACCCTCTCAGCTAATCAGGAAAATCATTGATCAGGTAAGACTCCACAACCTATAGTTTCAAGCTCTATCAATTCGATAATGATAGTAGACTGGATAGTTTTTACCCAACCGAGTCAAGCAATGAGTTAACTCCAACAATCCACTTTTGGAACTAGCCAAACAGGCCCTGGGAATAATACAAGACCCCTGAGTTGAAGTAACTCAGAAACAGTTGTAAATGGGCTCCATTATCCTTTCATCTTTACCTTAAGAAACAGGACTGAGTTGACTCAGTGATAGTATGTGGAAGTGGTGCATCCAGGGAGGCGTTTAACTGGCTACAATGGGGGTTAATCACACCCCATCCACCCTCCAACGGCTAAAAATAATCACCATTCGAGTATAGAAACCAACACTTAATCGGTTATGAGTTGACTCGTCCAATCCCCAACCCAGTCAACTCAATGGCGACTTACTCGAGTCTTGTAATGTATTAGTCGGGCTGTTTACAACTGAAATCCTTGAAGGATACTTTCCTTCAATCTATTTCAAATCAAATAAGTAAAAGCAATCTCAAATCACCCATAGTTCATGCATGTACAAGAATAGTAGTTGATTCTCATTACTTTGATTTAGGAACCCACCTTATAGGAGGGATCAAATCAAGAAGAACATTCATTCAAGGTAATTTCCATATGGATTAAATCTCTAATGTATAGAATCGTTAATTTCTAGCTATTGTAACTTTCTTGGATTAATTGTTTTAATGTCATATTTCCTTAAAATTATGTGCATGATATATTGTCTTATAAACTCTATGTCACAATTATAATTATTTGCCTATGAATATCACTCTATTAGACACATTAAGAAAAGAAAGCTTCTACACTAGATTATCTGTGAATTGGGTAGTGAAATATTACCTTCATGACTTTCTATATTTTCTAATCTCTAATATAGTTGGCACTATCATGTGGATAGTTCTTAAGATATGGCAAATGTGAAGTTGTTTACATATAGTGTACAAAGGGATGATGGGAACTCCATCTTTCATAATTATTACTGTTTTGCTATGAGACAAAATTTCCCTTATCATCTTTAATTCATGAATATAACTCTAATAAGTCTGACTTGAGCTTTACAAACTCCTATTTCATTATACATTGTGAGTGGAATAAAGAAGGATTATGGGAAGAGTCCTTAAGGGACAAAGAAGGACTCTTAGATAATTCAAATGATATGACCTCGCTTGTAAATGTACATGATATATGTTGAGCCCTCCTTGAATGTAAAAAAATTATGGAAATCCATGTGGAATGTATAGTTGGATATTTCCTATTTGAAAATTGAAAGTCATTCCTATTCTATCAAAGTAATGTATATATATGTGTCATGGTGCATAACATTCACATATGACATGTGAGCTTTTCCGAGCGCTTAATGTAAGCCACATTCTGCTCGATTTACTGTAGATCAGTTAAATGACCAGAGTTGTGCATTTTAATCACTTTGAGCGCTCTTATTTTACATGAGGCTTTTCCGGGATTTTTACTCCTCCTCGGGCATACCCCGGGTATTTTTTCAGAAGATCGTCCTTAGGCGCACTCACCTTCATGGCCTTTTCCAGGTAGTTTACCTACCACGGGCGGTCTTTTATTTTGACAGCTGGATTGTATACCCAGATCTGTGACTTGAGCATACATTCATACACACATACATTCATTTATAATTTCATGATCAGTTTCTTTGTAATTTGAATATGTGGTATATGTATTTGTATTGCCCTGTGAATTATATATGAATTGTTAATCTATTTTGGAATGATGTGTTATGGTCGAATCTATGAGGAAATTTTCCACTGAGTTTTACTCACCCAAATAGTGCGGTTGCACCAAATAGATACAGATATGATGGAGGAAGACGGTACCTATGATGGGACCCGTGATGTGGCTGATGAGGAATATGGAGAAGAGGGACAATATGTTGATACGGTTGAGCCAGTGGAGCTTAATTGATTATTAGGATTTACCTACTTTCTTGCTTTTGGACTTTTGCTTATTTGAAATTGTAATTAAAAATTTCCTGCTGTGGGATCTTGCTTTACTTTGTACTCTTATTCACGTATGTTGAACTCCCTTGGTTAGTTTATACCATGGTTATACCTTATTACTATGAATTGTGTCGATAATCAGATGAATGGTAGTTTTATTTCATGACGTAACCCTCGGGTTCTCGTACTCGAGCGACCGTCCTCGAGTCACGAGAATTAGGGTGTTACAGCTTTTAATTCACCCTTTTGGGGTTGGGCTGGGACTCGAGTCAGGCCCTGTAAATAGAGTCTGGGCTGGGTTCAGACTGAACTATTTAGGCCCGTTACAAGCCCGAGCCAAATTTGAACTTACCTTTCAAAATGCAAGCCGAATTCAACCCTAACTTGCCTGTTGACACCCTTAAACCATAGTGTTCGAAATATCAGTATCGCGTTATGTATCGCACCCTTAGAATGCGGATACATATCAGTTATCAAATGAGATATATCAGTTGTATCACATAATGTATTGCTCTTGTTGGAAACATGAGAAAACATTGAAAAATTTGTCAATTTTTTTCAATGAAACTTCAATGATTGTTAAAAAAGACATCAATACACACTTATAAATCAAAATATTACAAAAAAAAAAAAAAAAAAGTTTAAGTATATTTAATGTCTATTCATATAATTTATAAATGTAAAAAGATATATGGAAACACAAGTAATATTTTCAAAAGCAAAAGAAGAATCACTAAATCTAGTTAAATACATGTTTGATTTTACGTTTGGATACAAAGAATGCAACTGATTTGTGAAAATTTGAAATTTTTTTAATTTTTTTTCAATTTTTTGTAACTCGGTCAATCTCCTCCAAATCTCAAAATTGAAACTAAATTTGCAACAATTTTGACACTAATTTAACATGATTTATAAGGAGGCAAAAAAAAAAAAAAAAAAAAAAAGATCGAACATGTGAAATATATGACATTACATATATGTTTTATTATCACATAGGTGGGATACAAGATATATCGACCAATATCGTCGATGCTTACACATGACCCCAAAGCATAGGCAATGGGCCACGGTTCCAAGCTTGGGCGCCAGACTTGGGTCGACAATGGTCCTGAGCTTAAAATCTAGGCCTAGTGTCCTGGCTAAGCCCGGGCGGGACAAGTGATGAACGACTCAGCTAGCCTATTGGCCTGGTCAAATCATCAAGTGGGTCAGTGATGAACGACCCAGCTAGCCTATTGGCTTGGTCAAATCATCAAGTGGGTCAGTGATGAACGACCCAGCTAGCCTATTGGCCTGGTCAAATCATCAAGTGGGTCACAGTTGTACAATAAGAATGGAGTGAAATTGACACAAACATCACAGTAGGCCCCACATCTCTCTCTTTTTTTAATTTATGGACCGTCTTTTTCGGTCGTATTAAAAGCTAAAAGAACGGGTCATGTATTGCCGGCTGAAGGCGAAGGCGAATCAATCTAGATGAAGGAATGGAAGGTGTTGCTACTAGAAGGCGAATTGTCCCAGCAAATGCAGCATTACTCCTCGCTTTGGGCAGTGATCCAGTAATGGGGCTCTCATCTGAAAGAACAAGTGCTAAAGGCACGTGCATGCAGCACACATGTTAGAGATCTGGACCACTCATCAGATAGCAAGCGATGTTAATATGCCATCTACAAAAATCATGAAAATACACTCATCAACTGTGACCCAAATGTACAGTAAATTTGGAAGATTGGACCCTTTTTTTTTTAATGCTGACTACCCATTTTGGTCCATGGAACGTCCAAAATGTTCCCTACCTGATGTACGATCAAGATCTCTCACACTAAGTTATACTCCTCACATGATGGATGCACATTGCATGGCGACCCCAACTGGTGTAAAGACTCTGTGTGGCCCACCGTGATGTTTGTGTTTTATCTATACCGTCCATCCATTTTTTCAGTTTATTTTTGGTGATTAGTCCAAAATTGAAGCATATCCAAAGATCAAGTGGACCACACCACAGGAAACGGTTGCCATAATGACGTCCACGTTTGAAACCATCCTACGGCTCACAGTGATTTTAATTTGTCATCCAACATGTTCATGAGGTCACAAAGACATGGATGAAGGAAAACCACAAATATCAGCTTGATCCAAAACTTCCGTGGCCCAGTTTTCAACAGTAGGCATTCAATCCCCACCGTTTCTTATAATGTCGTCCACTTGAGCTTTGGATATGCTTCAAATTTGGGCTCATGCTCTAAAAATGAGCTTGCAAAATGAATGGATGGATGGCATGGATGCCATACACACATCACGGTGGGCCCCACAAAGTCCTCACAACACTTAACTAGCTGGTGTAGGGGTCTACTTACACATGGAATGTAATTAGCTAAACCAAAACCATCCAATCTGTGGGCCCTAAAATCTAATTTTAGAAGCATCGATTAAAATTTCTAACAATGATTGGTGGACTTTCACTTTTATACGCAAGAACACATTCAACGTATGAATTGGACTTGGTTTTCCTTTGATTGATGAAACTCCATTTAAATCTCCACACGTCGTGTCACCCGAGCTGAGTCAAAAGTGAACCGACGATGCTGATTGCCCTGAGACCGGTCTCTGTGGGGGCCCCACCATCCTCGAGTGGACCACACCACAAGAAACACTAGGGATACTGACACCAGCCGTTAAAACCGTCCTATGGCCCACCACAAATATCAGTTGACCATCATATATGCATGTAGGTAGATAAAATTGTTGTTTGATTTTTTGTAACGAGTAAATATAAAAATAATTTTATTTTGTACCGATAATGGTCATCCATCCTCGTCGGCTAACTATTTTCTTTATATTATTAAAATTATAATTACTTTTGTTAAATAAAAATAAACTATTATAATTATTAAACAGATACATGGTGCTAATCTTAAGGGCATGTGAGATACTAAGAAGAAGAAACATGGATGGGAGAAGCAGTGAGAAAGAGAGAAAGATCATAGAAATAACAAGAAGATAAGATAATGGGGTGTATTTAAACCCTTGTCCTCCACTCTTTATGAGGTGTTTGATTTTTCAAATTTCTTGTGAATAGAGGGAAACGCATCATTATTAGGCATGTCATGATTTCTGCCATGAAAATCAATAAGAAAGGGACCGACTTAAATTTGTAGGCTCCAATGTGATGTGACTTATCCATGCCATCCATTTATTTTACGAGAACACTTTTAAGGCATGAGTCAAAAAAAACTAAGGTAGATCTGACTCGCAAGTGGACCATACCACACCAAACAGCGATCCAGAAGAGGTTTACTCTTAAAAGTTTTTTTTTCCTTCTTAGGACCCACATTGACGTTTGTTCATCATCTAACCTATTCACAAGGTCACAAAAAAATGGATAAAGGCGAATTTTTGGGGCCAAAAAATGGATAAAGACAAATATTAGCTCTATCCAAAACTTTTGGGGCCAAAGAATTTTTCAAGGGTAGATGTTCAAATCCCACTATTTCCTTTAGTGTGGTCCACTTGAGCTTTGGATCTACCTTATTTTTCGGCTCATGCCCTAAAATGAGATTGCAGACTAGATGGATGGCTTCGATTAATCACATACATCACAGTGGGCCTTTTAAAAAAAAATGTGTGCTCCACTTTGGGTTTAGTGACGAAAACAGTGCTGTCGCAATAATTGCGTGAGTAAATAATCATTTACCTATTTTCAAGTATTTACACAACCAACTAAAAAAATCAAACACCCACTTATTTATAATAGTAAAAACATAAATGGGCCCTGTAGGTCTTATTACATGGACTTGGCCCAATGAGCCTTATTCAACCATCGACTTTTCAGCACTCCCTCAAGTTAAAACATCTTAATGAAACCAAGCTTATAAACAAGAGTTAACATAATCAAACCTAAGAAAGAAAGAAAATATCTTCTCTAACAATGATTATTATTCTGATATGATGATGACGACGAAGTTTCCCCATAATGATTGTCCACCCAAAAGCACATTATTAATATGTAACTCGAAATCAAACCATCAAAATGGTGGACACCACCAGGGATGGATCATAAACTAACAAAAATAGTTAAATGATATTTTAATTCTCAGAATCATGGATGCCTAATGGATGTTGCTTTATCGAATGAAATTTCAATTCCAGGATAACACATTATTGTCCAAACAAGGTGCAGTTTTTTTCATATTAACAGAGTGGTTACTAGATTGAGCTAAAAACTTGTATAGAAACTATCATTTTTTATTCCAGTCTTTTTTCCAACCATAACAATTTTTTATCCATACAGCTTCTTAACGTCTTGGTTGCACTAAATATCATGTCTAATGTGGCACAAAATATCATGATATTTCATGAAATAATGGTGCCATCTAACATATTGTCTCAGTAACTATTGTTTTGTGGGCTATTGATGGGAAGTTAAGAATCATCCGACCTTGATGATTTTCAAGGTAGCCACCATCAGCTTTCAAACTAAAACTCCCGCCCCTTCTCTCCATAGTTCTTATGCAGTGTTTGGGAGTGTGCTACAACAAGTCAGGCGGCATTGTAGGAAACCTCTAGGAAATTCACATTTAAAATGCAGAGTTGTTGGCACCCACTATGTCAGCTGACATACACCCATCATTACCTGACTTTTCACTATATATCCATGATAACTCCGTGCTTGTTCTAATCCTCTTGAACACAAGATGCAACCCATTTCCATACTTTGAAAAACTCAGCCTAAAAGGTCTGTCAGGTGGTTGAGTAACTTGAATGAGATTTTTGTTTTTGTTTCTTAGTTTTTCAATAATATCTAATAATGAAAATATAAAAATATGTTAATATTATTGATTCTTAGGATCTGAAGAAATGATTACACATCTGAGATCACCAAATGATCAAGAGTTCCTCTATTCAATCCTTTTTTCCTTCTTGTTGCTGGATATCTCGTTCGTACACATATTCTCTTTGTTTCCCGAGCCTCTGGTGAGTTACAAATAGAGTTAGAAAAGATCAAATCTTTGCTGATTCCAGCACACATCTGGATAGGTATCCTACATCTGAACTGAATTCTTTCCGCTTAAAGAATCTCTTTCTAGTTGCGCTGGAACAATTAGGAGATTCTCTGGAAGAAATACAGGGTTCTGCTTCTGGCAGCAGAACATGCTATTAGTGGTGGTCCCTCTTGTGGGGTCTGCTCAAGTTTTTTGTGAAGTTTCATTGTGCTTTTTCTTGAGTTTTTAGTCTTTACCATCCTTACCTAGTCATGACCAGATCGAGTTACTTGAGTCTTCATTTAATATGATCAAGTTAAATCCACTCAGTCGAGTCAGACGAGTTTTTAGAACACGAGTTTAGTTTCAGATCATATATCAAAGTCATCAAGTCAAGACATCAATGAAAAAAGAAACCACGACGAGAGAAAAAAAAAAAAAAAAAAAAAAACATATAAAGCATTATGGATTCTAGAAATATAAGGAAACCGTGCAGGGGAAAACCTAAGCAGTTTGTCCATCGTAGGATGCAGTAAGTTCAGCATGACACCGCAGAGGATACACCAAAGGAATGGAATAAGCACCAAAAGCCCTCGAAACTTTCCCCCACGGATCTACTTCTTATTTTAACAATCTTTCTTTCCAACAAGCTCCTCAATCAGATCTGCGGCGTCCTGCACTGTCATGATACTCTGGGCGCTATCTTCTTCTACGTTGATCCCAAATGCCTCCTCAAGTCCCATCACAATCTCCACCTTTTCATGCAACACAATAGAAAATTAAGAATTCAATGCGTATATGCCAACAACATCAGTTACCATGCACCAAAAGCTAATAGCAAGCATACGCAAGGCATATATGCCAACAACATCAGTTACCATGCACCAAAAGCTAATAGCACGAATTCGCAAGGCATGAAAAGAGAGGGAATGGTTCTTCTATTGAACCATTCAAAATTAATATTTTCAAAAAGTTGTACCCAGAAAATGGAAGGATAGATCAAACCCCTACCAAATTCAACGGTGCTGGAATTTAGAAATTAACTGCAATTTGTCGTTTCGAAACAGGATATGTTTGGTTGCTTCACCAGTTCCTGAGGTGGACAGAATGTGCTCCACCAGATTGGGGTTAACATAAGAACCGGTCATGTTTCAGGGCAGAAAGAAAAGGCAGGAAAACATAAGCCAACTTAATGCGGATTCCATTTTCCATACTGCCCTACCAACCATTACTCAGTGGAAACACCAACAGCATGATCAGGATGGGTTCTTATCCAATATTTCAAGATATTTTGGTTTTTTACTTCACAGATAATTAATCATGTCAGGAGTGAACATAAGAATAATGACACCTGCTGCCTGGAGCTCTTTTTAATGGCAATGATGAATTTATTAAGGGGAAAAAAAAAAGGGATCTACAAACATTAACAATGATGATGGACCAACTAATCAGATATTAAAAGAGGAATGTTAGTAAAGAGTAAAATCTAAGTTCTCTCGCATTTTAAAGAACGAGTATATATTTGGGTCAGTAATGGCTTTCTTTTAAAGTAAATTCCGTGTTTATGTCTGAGAACCAGATATTGGCCCATTTGTTCAGTTCTCAGAAGGAGAAAGCTAATAAGGAATTATGCATAGAGGTCAAGTCAGATGGCAGTAAAAAAATATAGCGAGAGTATCACAACACTAAAACACACAACTATCAGTATTAACAATAAGGACTTCAGTACACTTTTTCTTCATATGGATAAGAGATTACATGTAGCAAAGCCCCATTGTTGTACAAGGCAGTCACTCAACAGGCCACTATATTTTTGCCTGATTTTTGGGCCAGGGCATCCCAGGGCGGGTCTCATGTGAAGGAAAACTGGGATCCCTCACCCATGTGAAACATTAGCATAAGTGGTGGCATGTTGGGGGCTGCATTATACACACATGGAACAAGAAAACCTCTTGGAAGCAAGGCAAGCAAGGAAAGAGGATTCACAATCCTGGTAAATAAAAATAGATGAGGATAGGGAAAGGCCATGAGTACCGTATCAAGTGAATCGGCACCAAGATGAGAAAACTTGGATTCCCCTGTGACAGCAGAGTCAGCTGGTAGTGCCAACTGTTTCCTCACTATTTCACAAACCTTGTCCAGAGTCTCTGACTTGGCCTGTTGAGGAAATTACAAATCCTTTGTCACTCTGGCTACAACATAATGGCAACTTTAATGCTAACTAGCAATTATGTATGCATGCAATTTCCGAAAGGAAACATTTTTTGGGTGATCTGGTAGCAGTGGATTCAAATGCTGAACTTCCTATGGTTGCTAAAGGCAGAGCGCCATCATATTTGCCAAAAGGAAAAACTAGCAGATTTGCTTGCTAAGTATACATACTTGTAATTCCCAAGCTTGTCATTTTTTGGGCAAAATGTGCCAATGTGCGAAATTTATTTTCCATGGACAGGGAGGTGTGCCAGGTCTGATAATTAAATGATGTGCTTGGCTGGTTTTATTTTCAAGGGGCAAGGGGTATGCAAAAAGGGTTACGTAATGGTAAAAGTGGACACCATTATGTGTTACGTGGCCAGAACGGCTGTTATGGCCCGTAAGAAAAGGCCGCAATTGTCTATTACCATTAATTGAATACCTTGGCCCACATTACAATTTACAAGGTGGATGAATTGCATGCTCACATTACAAGAACTTGAGAGAGAGAGAGAGAGAGAGAGAGAGAGAGAGAGAGAGCATTGTTGTACAAGGTGTCCATGCATATGCTTACAAATGTCCTCGTAACACTTGGTGAGAATCAAGTGTGAGGGATACAGATCTCAAATCAAACAAAGAATTACATGCGTGTCTGTGTTTGTATGGTAAAAGCATTTATATGAGAGAACGGATATCCAAGGGCATGCACACATGACAAGAACTCTTGAAAATGTGTGTGCTTACAATGTCCTTGGTGTTGTAAAAGGTGTCCATATATATGCTTACAAATGTCCTTGGTATTGTACAAGGTTGTCCATATATATGCTTACAATGTCCTTGGTGTTGTACAAGGTGTCCATATATATGCTTGCAAATGTCCTTGCAACACTTGGTGGCAATCAAGTGATGCAGATATCAAATCATTACAAAGAATTACAAGGTGTCCATATATATGTGCTTACAAATGTCCTTGCAACACTTGGTGGCAATCAAGTGTGAGGGACATAGATCTAAAATCAAACAAAGAATTACACGTGTGTGCACGCACATTTGTATAGACGTTTGTATAGTAAAAGCATCAATACGAGATAATGGATGTCCAAGGGCACGCATGCATGGGAGATGATGAATGGCTGAGTGGCTGGATTCAATCATCCATTTGTGCTATTAAAATTATATCCATGTCTACTGCATGAGTTCTGCCATACTACATGTCATACTGTGTCTATGTTTCCTTTGAAAGGAGCTGCCATAAATTGTGCTCAAGCAAAGCTGTCATAGGTTCTGACACTGCTGAATGGCTTACACCATGCATTGCTAAAGAAAAGAACTATAAAATGGAAATCGATGCAGAATTAGAGAATCATACAGCACAAGAAACCCGATAGCGAAGTGGAACTGGCTGAAACGGAACGGACGGACGGAAAGCTCCTCCTCTGAGTGGGAAGTGAGACCAATTTCAGAGTAGACATTACAGGTGTTGCCTGCTCAAAAGTCAGAAGTTTCAATCATTATTTTATTCAGAAAAGATAACGAGTAAAAAAGAAGCAAATTTTCAAAGAATGAAAGGGCCATGAAATGTTGATGTCAAGAGAGAGAAGGGTGAAAAGGAATGATGGTATTTTATTTCTTTGTTGTGAATGACATCAGCCTTTGATTTTGAAAGTAGAAGAAAATCCCACATTCATACAGAAATCCAAAAGAATTCACCAATTTTTTTAATAACCAAAGCACTTAATCATCATCATCTTAGCCTTTCTCCCATAACTCTGGGTTCAGCTTTTAAACAGCAGTTTTTCCCTATAGTTAAGTATGGACTCAAACCCAAGACCTCAAATTGTAGATAGGCAAAAATTTTAGGATCAGCTACCCAACAGACATCAACCTTCATCTCTCACCTGCTCGATGGAACAGTCAATGGCAGAAGGCTCACACTCGCCATTAATGGTCATCTTACAAAAAATAAAAGAAGAAGAAGAAGAGACATACTATATGATGCCAGGTGAAGCAATCATATATGGGGTCGGCCTATGCGAGATCCAGAGGATCATTTGGGTACATCCAAGATGCAGGCGCTCATCTGGTTGTACCAATTACACATGGGCCATACCATGAAGATTGATAGCCAAACAAAAAGCCTTGTTTTTCTTGGCCAGACCATTGTATATTTCCTTACAAAAAATTCGATCAAAACAATGGTTCTTATAATGGCAATATAAAGCCCAATATATCAGCATTACAATAATTGCAGGGAACCCCATAGCATTATGGGGTTGAAATAACAAATACATTACATTGCCACTCAAAAAATAATGACGGTAATGATATGTTGTAACCGCCTTTTTTAATGGTGTTATAATTTATAACCATCTTTATGCACTAATGATAGATATTAGGCAGAAATATAATGTTACAGTAGCAGTCATTTCGTATATCGCAACCAAGGTATTCCATATCGGTAATGGAGGCCGTAATGGTCACCACCGTTACCGATACGAGTATTGGTCATAATGGCCAATACGGGGGTGTTTGTAACGACTGTTACAACTCCTGTAATGGTTTTTTTTTAATTGCCTGAAAAATTCTAGAAAAATATCTAGAAAATTTAGAATAATGTAAATATTCCAGATCTATTTTTCTTTTTTTTTTGTTTTGAACATGTTTATGGTAGCATAACAGTCCACTCTTCGGTGAGAGTGTTGTATTGGGTTGTTTGGTGAATTTATGAACATGGTTATGTGTCTCTAATGTTTACACATCATAATCAAGCATTAGAATTAAAAATCGGAAAAAAATGCATATATACCACTTTTTATTTATTTTTAAAAAATGACCCTCGAAGCTTCTATTCGCTCAAATTGCTTCAATCTACTATTTTAATCCTAAAAACTATAGTACGAGTGGTAGAAATCTGCCATAGAATGTAATAAAGTTCTTAGAATGAGAAAAGGGGGGGGAGGAAAAAATGGATTTACATAGAAAAAAGAATTCGGCATTTTCAACCATTACGAGGGTAACGGTCGTTATAACCCGTAACAGCCGATACGGTCCCAAAAAACCAATTGCCACATCTCACCCCCATATCATGTAACGATCACAGCCTTTACCTATACGTATCGGCCTTTACGGCCGTATCGTAACGAATACGGAACACATTGATCACAACTGATATCTAGCCAAATGATGGAAGTTTATGGCATGAGTTTGAAAAAACTAGCAACTTGATGCAAACCTTCATGCATCGGGACCGGCGATAAGAGCACAAAATCCCACAGACGCAATGTATTAGAATTTATAAGCGTTGTTTAATAGTCGTTTCTGGCTAGGTATTAAATTATTTAATAAGAAAAATAAAAAATAATAATTATGTTTTATGGTAATTAATATATTTTGGTACATGACAGAATGGCATGAGCTTTGGTCAATCACCATGGTTTCCTATGTTATGGTCCACCTGATAATTTGATTTACTTCATTTTTGGGATAATACGCTAAAATTATCTAGAAAAAGGGATGGACAATGTGGATACAAAATACATACATCAAGGTGGGCCCCACGGTAAGGGCCACACTGTCTTGGGTGAGTTCAGGGACTCACCTAATCCGCTCCTAGGGATCAGAGCATCAATGGGTGAAGAATCTCAATGTTTTGAGGAGGTCGGAGGATAGCCGGAGAAGGGAGAGTTGCAATGGCAAGACCGATGCGAGGATCCGGGGGAAGGACAAGAGAGGTGTGGGGGAGAAGAAGCAATCGGAGGAAACGTGGCCTGAATATGGCGGTGGCGATTTTCTCTCAAAGGGAGTTTGGTGTCAATTGGCATCCTAGATATAGGTTCAAATTGAGAATCTCATTAAAGGCGAAGGATACTTGTAGGATTATCATTTATCAATTTTCCAATAAAAGCAAGGTGACGTGTCGAGAGTAACATGTGGTCTTCAAAGGTGGGGACGTGTGTTATAATCTTATAAATTCTCTAGGCGAGAATCAAGATGCATGAAGGGCCTGTCAAGAATATACCCATGAAGAAAGAGATGCTTATCATGAGATTGTCATTCCATCCAGTGAGATTGACTCTCACAGCAATGAGAAGTGCTTCAAGGACTGGGGTTGGGATATGTGTTCTTCTAAGGTTACAGCTAATCCCTAAGAAATCAGAAGTCTAGGTTTTCTCAGGGCATATGCGATGATCCGAAGAGGCAAGAAGGAATTGATGTGCACCGGAAAAGCGAATGGAGACGGACAAGGGCATTCGGTGTCGAGGGATGGTGATAAGTGCAGTGTCGTTAATGGGACATGTTTGGTTGACATCTTGAGTTTGAAGGACGAATCCCACAAAGTAAAGAAAATAGAAAAAAAAAAATTAAAAAATTAAAAAAATAAATTTGCGGTATCTGGAGGTCGGGGGAGGGGGGGGTTGTTTCTTAAGGTTTGAAGAGAGCCCGTCGTAGCAACCTGTGGTAGAGAGGTGAGTGAGTCACGGCCAGGTTCAACTCTTGGGTTATCCCTAGGACATCAACTATTCCTCATCGTCGTAAATAATGTTATCAAATGGCATAAACAATCCTGTGTCACCCAACGGGGCCATGTGCTTATGTGATGGCATAATCGCACGTTTTTTTTTCCAAAAAAAAAAAAAAAAAAATCAAGGAAAATTGAAAAATTATGTAAAAATACTTCAAGTGTAGGGAATTTTTTTATAGTTTTATTAGACCATTAGACAATAACAAGTCAACTAACAACTACTCAAAGGAACGCATATACTAAAAATATGGGAAAACAAAAACAACACAAAATTTTTATTAATGCCATTTTAAGAGAGTAAGAGAGTTAAAGACGAGAGAGATTGAGAGACGAGGGTATTAGAGTGAGGGAGAGAGTAATAGAGTTGTGAAAATAAAGGGGGTGAGAGCATCTATTTATAAGCAAAAAGTGAGATGAAGTTTTTAAAACAAAAAACAACGTTGAGATGAAGCAAAAATAAAAAGTCCCAATGGTCAGATAACCATGGCTTATGTGGTCGCATACTTCTATGTGCAACTGCATAAGCTCCAATGGCATAATAACCACATGTACTACAATGGCATATGCGGGGTACATTGGTCAAAATGGCATATGCGATGGCATAATCACTTATCTTATTTGATCGCATATGACAAAATTGGTTGTAAAGGTCCTCTTCTTTGTCATTGGGGGAAAATGGCATTTAGCTATGTTATTCAGGTCAATCACGTGGTGTGATTCCGCTAGGCTCTGGGTGTTGTCATAGCGAGTGGGGAGCGTTTGTGGTAGTCGAAGGGCACCAATGATTTTCAAAAAATTGTTAAAGAACATCTGGAATTATATGGGAATTCTACCCATTTTATGACCATTGGGGAGTTGAGCAAGGATTTAGGCTCATCATTTGAGGGAGTTGGTAATGATCCGACGACTATTTTCAAAGAGCTTGAGGAGAGGGATGGAAGGGAGGTTGCGAAAGACTTTGTTCACAAGTAGAGTGAGAAAAGGGAATTAGTAAATCTTGCTTCTTTGGTTAACTACAACAAAATTTGGATCGGAGAAGAGAGAAGAGAGGTAGAGAGAGAAAGAAAATAGGGGAGGGATGCAAGAAGGTGACACGATGAAGATCATTTCTTAAACGTCTGCAGTTTCAGTTGCAAGGACCATAGGTTAGCGGTGAAGGATTTGTTTGAAGAAAGAAGGTAGATATTGTCCTATTTTAAGAAACAAAGTTGGAGAGAAAGTTACACCTAGAATCATATACCAGTTGGGGGGAGGCGAATAAAGATTTTGCCTTTATTCCGTCTAAGGGTTCTGCCATGGAGATTATCATTGCATAGAATCTAGGCACCAATCTGTGTAGAAGCCACCTATAGTTGTGCTTATTCTTGTCGCTGATTGGTGGTGTGCAATGAGGGGGTGATTTGTTTAAATGGTTGATGACTACAATCTATTGTCCAAACGATCCCAGATTGAGGGATGGTTTTTGGGTAGAGCTTTCAGATATCTTCATATCATTCAATTTTTATGGTGCATTGGTGGGGTTTCAATACCATCTATTTCAAGTATGAGAAGCTTGGAGGGAGCTTTCAAATTATTTTTGGGGTGAGCTTTTAGACATCATCAGATCATTTAATTTCTCGTGGTGCATGAGTGGGGAATTCAATACCATCCATTTCGACTATGAGAAGCTTGGAGGCAACAGCCAACAAGACTACAACTTCTATGTGTAAGTTTGCAAACTTCATCGCTTCCAATAACTTGATTGATCTTCCACTTATTGGTGGGAGGTTTACCTTATCAAACAATTAGGAAAATCTAGTTACATACAAACAGATAGGTTCGTGATATTGCATGACTGGGAATCCCAGTATCTGGATGTAGTGAGTCAGTTCTCTTACATCCCGCCTCAGATCATACCCCTATCTGCTTGGAGTCGACAGGTACGACTTCCAGTCCAAGACCATTTCAATTTATGAGTTGGTGGCCAAAGTCAAAAGGGTTGCATGAGATGATCGCCAAATGGTGAAATGAATGAGACATGGAGGGATGGGTTGGCTTTTGATTTTTGAAAAAATTGTGATTTATCAAGAATAATCTAAGGAGTGGAGCAAGGCTACTTTCATCTCTAACGAGTTGAAGAAAGAGGAGCTACTAGGAGGATCGATGTTTTTAACAGGTAGGAGGAATGTCATCAACTGGATAAAGCCCAAAAGTTCAAGAGGGAGCTCCTAAAATTTGATCATTAAGGACTCCCTTCGAAGAGGAGGCAGTTTGACGGCTAAAATCTAGATCCATTTGGCTGAAGGAAGGCAATAAGAACATTGCTTTCTTTCATAGGATAGCTAATGGGAGGAGAAAGAGGAATCATGTTCATAAATTAAGTCACAGGATATTCTACCAGAAGACCCAGATCATATTACAGCCACTTTGATGGAATTATATAAAAATCCATACAAGAAAGAAGATTATGGCGAGCTGAAACCTGGACAGTCTTTCCTTCCAAAGCATGTGGGAGGATCAAGCTGCTTGGTTGGAAAGAGAGTTCCAAGAGGAGATGAAGAGTAGTGCATGGGACATGAACAAGGACAAGGCGTCGGACCCCAACGGATTCTCTATCACCTTCTTTCAAGAATGTTAGGAGACCAACAAGGGTGATTTCATGAGTTTCATGAAAGGAGTACCATAGTCGAGCAAAGCTAAGGGACTCAATGCAACTTTCATCACGTTAATCCCAAATATTAACAATGTGGAAGATATTAAGGACTTTTGTCCCATTAGCTTAGTGGGGGATGTGTACAAGATCCTAGCCAAAACCAAACCTTGTAGGTGTGGGTGGGAGGTGATGCGTTCGATTATTTCTCCATTCACAAGGAGCTTTTGTAAAGAAAAGGCAGATCATAGACAACGTTCTCGTCGCTAATGAAGCCATAAATTACAAGTCCAGGAGTGGGGAAGCCGGTTTCCTGTGCAAGATCGATATGGAATAGGCATACGATCATATGGATCAAGACTTCATGCTTTAATCATTGCATCAAATGGGGTTTGTCCGAAGATGGATTAGAAGGATGAAAGACTGCTTATCAACATCTTTTTTTATCATGTTTCATGGCTCCCTAATCGGGATCTTCCCAAGTTCCAGAGGGTTGCGCCAGCACGACCCATTATCCCTTCTTTTTACGATTTAGCAAAGCATTTGAGTTTATTGATGTCGAGGCAGTTGAATAGGTGCTTCTCAAAGGGTTCGAGTTTGGAGTACAAGGCTTTCGAGTTCCCATATCAATTCATCATCACCACGTTGATTTTGCATGAGGCATCCATTTTAGTCTAGATTGTCAAAGGGGTGCTCCAATACTTCAAGGCGGTTTCCAATTTGACGATGAATTTGAGAAGCAATGCAATCGCAAGGGTGGCAATCCAACAGGAGGAGGCGAATGCCCTTAACTTATTATGGGATGCAAGGTTGCACATCTCCAATGAAGTAAGTGGGCCTTCCAATTGAGGGCAATCCTAGTAATGCTTTATGGGACCCCACTATTGAGAGAATCGTGAAGAGACTAGCCAACTGGAAGAAGTCCTATTTATTGCTTGGAAGTAGAATCATACTTATTAAGTCAACCCTCTCCAATAACGCAGTTTACTACCTTTCTACATTTAAATTTATTTATTTTTTTGAAAGATAACGATTATATTAAAGGAAGAAAAAGATTACAAAAACAAAAAGGAGACCCGCTGAGATAGCAGACAGCTCAAACACCTAAAAAAGACAAATCACAGTCCTTCAACCCTTCAATATAAGTGGCCCATTCAATCAAGCTAATCTTAGCCTTAGACTAGATAGCCCCTGTGGAATTAGCAATGTCCCTGAAGCATCTGTTGTTTCTTTCCTCCCAAACTGACCACCAGGCCGCTAAAATAGCCATTCTCCATATCTTCATTCTATTCTTTCCGATATGAGCCCCATGCCACGCTAGAAGAAGAAGATTGGCATCATCCAGGAAGCACCAACTGATGTTGAAGTGAAGGAGAAAATCAGACCAGATAGCAGATATAAAAGGGCAGTTAACTAATAGATGGTCAACAGTTTCTTCTTCCCGCATACAACATAAACATATATTAGGAATAATCATCCATTTTTTCTTCAGATTATCCATTGTTAAAATTTTCTTTTTGCCCGCAAGCCAACCAAAAGCAACGATTTTAGGAGGAACAGGATACTTCCAAAGGAAGGAAGACTGGCTGAAATCGGAATCAGACTGGGAGGATTGAAGCCTCCTATATAGTGACCTAACAGAAAATTTGCCAGATTTTTCCTCGTTCCAAATAATACTGTCAAACGAAGACTGGATAGGATGGGAAGAATAGATACATTCCAGAGGTTCAGCAACTTCTACAATCTCCCAATCTTGCAGATGTCTTCTACAGGTCACGTCCCACACGATCTTGCCGTCGGTCACAGTGTAACAGTCAGCCACGAAAGCTATCAGGGACGATGCGATAGATATTTGAGAATCTTTCTTTAAGGGGTGAGTCCCCTACCCAAATGTCTTCCCAAAATTAGCCCCATTGCCAAGGCCAAATGCAATACCACAAAAGCTCCCCTATCAGGGACAATGCAATACATATTTAAAATTATTGTCATGCATTGTTAAGAGTATACAGAAAATTCACAGAGATTTCTTATGGGAAGGGAGAGAGGAGGGACATAAACTTCACCATGTAAATTGGTAGATTATCCAAAGGCCTATAAAGGAAGGGTGTTTGGGCCTAGGGAGGGTAAAGGAAAAGAACTAGTCTCCCCTTGGGACAGGTGGTGGAGGTTCGAAGATGAAGGTATGGAAATCTATCAACTTGATTGGCATGGGAGTTGGGCAAGCTAAATCATCCATTCCAAGTGAAGTGGATTAGCTGATCGAGGAAGGGACAAGATTTGCACTAGGGAGGGGGGGGACCATATTCAGTTTAGAAGGATGTCTGGGTAGGGTGTATCGTTGGAGCAAAGCTATTTGGCACTATTCTCTCTAGCAGTGAATAAGGAGGCTCAAGTCAAGGACTGTATTGAGATTGGGGGGGGGGGGGGGGGGGGGGGGGTGGGGTGGGGGAATGTTAGGTTGAGGAGAATTTATGTGACATGGGAGGTGGCGGACTTTACTGCTTATCTAGAATCTCTAAGCAACTATCAGGCTAGACCAACAAGAAGAGGATCGCAAGGAGTGGAGACAAGGTATTCCAAAATAGTTATGTAACAGCATTGCGTAATGAAACATGTTTTTTCAAAAATAAAAAAAAAAAAGAGGTCGTAATGACCGTTACAGCCCGTATTATAATGGTAATGGCAATGGCCATTGGGACCACAATTACCATTATGGAATACCTTTAGTGGAAATGGTCTTCGGGTCTTCCCTTGTCCTTTAAATCATTGATGCACAAGCATTATTATCTGGGAGTTGTTGTCACCCGTGTGCCTATATTTGAAAGGTCCCCATTCCCAGCAAACAAAATCCTCACCATAGACAATCTTAAGAAGCGAAATATGGCGATGCCAGATATGTGTGTCATGTGCAAGTACAATGAAGAGTTGGGGGGGGCATCTTTTCCTCCATTGTTCGATTACTCAGGTAGTTTGGTCTCACTTTTGGCAACTTTTTAGAATCAAGTGGGTTATGCATGAATCCACATTTGATGTTATTGCAAGTTGGGTGGTAGGCCCTTTTTAAAATCATGGCAAAGTTTTATGGAAGCTGGCCCCTTCTGTTGTCGTTTGAGGGATTTTGAAAGAAAGGAATGCTAGAATCTTCAAAGGTAAAGTGTCGTACAGTGGGTCGCGGACACTTTCATGTCCAAGATGGACCAGAGAAGGCCCGATCAGAGGCGAAAGTGATCAGGACTATCAGAACCCTAAAACGGGCATACCTCACGAACCAGAATGAGTTATTCGATGTACCATATATGATTTTGGGGTAGGAGAAGCTACTATAGCCAACCAACCCCACTAGGCCAGGTTGCCCACGCCGAATTTGCGAAATTCCATCAAATCAACGATCGAAAATCCTTTTTAATTTTGTTTTTACTATTTATAGCAAGTTTTAGTTCGATCATAACTCTCCATCCTTTGAGCTTTAGGAGTTGTGCCCAACATGAAAAGGGCTTAGAAATTTTAGGAGAATAACGCAGTTGGGCCAAATAGGACACTTACTATTTTTGGCCAAAAACCAAGTCTAGTAGGAATCATGACCATCCATAAATAGTAAGTTTGATATTTATAGTAAGTCACGAATTTTAGGAAGTTTGAGTTTGAGTGGAGTTGATTCTGAAACTTCTTCCTAGGTTTGGTATCACTATTTAAAGGACTGTAAATTCATTTTTATCATATATTAATTAATTTTTGAATTTCTTAGAATTATTCTATTTCTTATTTTCCTCGTGGATTCGAGGAATCTCTGGAGGAGCAATGTTATCGAATCGCATATGTGGCCGCATTTTATTTATTTTATTTTTTGAAAAGTTAAAATATATATATATATATATATAATATAATATATGTATTTTTATTTTTATTTTTTTATTTTGAAAAGTTTATTTCTATTTTCTTATTTTCCCTCGTGGATCGAGGAATCTTGTGAGGAGCAATGTTATCGAATCGCATATGTGGCCGCATTTTATTTTTTTTATTTTTTTGAAAAGTTAAAAATATATATATATATATATATATATATGTATTTTTATTTTTATTTTTTTATTTTGAAAAGTTTATATATATATATATATATATATATATATATATATATATATAATAGGGAAATTTTCAAAAAAAAAAAGAGTAAAAAAGTAAAAAAAAATATAAGAAACTAAGGAAAACTTTTCTAAGTTAATAGATAACTAATTTACATTTTAAAATACATTTGAGAGAGAGATAAAATCAATTAAAACAATGAATTAAACATCAAGTCATGACATTTAATAATATAGTTAACAAGAGTAACAATAAAATCAACAAGCTATTTATTTATTATTGTAGAAAAATCAACAAGCTATCTTCGTTGAAACTTGAAAGTGTTTGAATCTTGATCTTCCAACTTCCAAGAGAGAGGGAATGTAGGAGAGGGAGAGATTAAGATCACTTGGAAGTAGGAAATACAGGAGAGAGAGAGAGAGAGAGAGAAAGAGAGAGAGACCATTTGTAATTAAGAAATGTAAGAGAAAACGGAGAGTAAGAGAATTTTGAAGTGAGAATATTGCAAATGGAGGAGATTTGGAAGCCTTTTTATAGGTAAAACGTTGTTTTTTTATTTTGCGAAAAAATAAAAATAAAAAATTCAATGTGCCATGGCCAATATGCGATCGCATATTTTTGCATATGCCACATTTGTGATCGCATGTGCCATGATCGCATATGCGATTTGCATATGGATATGCACATATGCGGTTGCACATGACAAACACTAGGTGAGAAGTCTAGTAGGAATCATGACTATCTATAAATAGTGAGTTTACTATTTATAGTAAGTCATGAATTTTAGGGAGTTTGAGTTGGAGTTTGATTCTGAAACTTCTTCCTAGGTTTGGTATCATTATTTAGAGGATTGTAAATTTGTTTTAATCAGATATCAATTAATTTTCGAATTTCTTAAAATTTATTTCTATTTTCTTATTTTCCCTCGTGGATTCAAGGAATCTCTGTGATGAGTCCAGAGAAGCTCCATGGATTCGGGAAGTAATTATCCCCTTAGAGGAAGACGGTGATTGACCTCATCACATCCATCCCTACGTCACAAAGCACAACTCATTTAGATTGCATCTCTCGTTTTGTTGCTTTCCTTGTTGCCGTGTGGGTGCTAGGGCAGCCAAAGTTTGTGAGGATCTCTTTCCAATCGCTTACAAGCACTTAGGAGACTTGTTTTGGGTTGATTTCTCCTAGGGTTTTTTGAGGATTTGCGGACATTGCACTTGCATTTTTGTTTTGTTTTGTCGCGTCGGGGAGGGTGACAAGAGGGTCACCTAATTGCTCTTCTTTTTGTAAAGCCATTTTCGCTTTAATGAATTTGTGTGTGTGATACTATTATAGTGCCATATAAATATATCTAAGGGTCATTTGAATGAATAAAATTAGTGACTTCATAAGTTAGCCAATTCATGAAGTTTTTTTTTTAGAGCCAATTTATGAAGTTGGAACTTGGAAGTTTATGATTAGGATTTTTTTAATTAAATCCTCGAAATATATGATTTTGAAGAAAAAAAAATTATAAGAATAATTTTTAGCAGAAAGTATATAAATTAGAGGGCAAAAGGTTAATTTGCCCTTCCGCTCCAATTATATATATATATATAATATATATATATATATATATAATTTCCACCCTTCTATAAAGAAACAATTTTTTAATCTCACTCTTTCAGTATAAAGAGATTGAGAATTTTTCACAACTGTCTAGTACCCAGTAAATTTTCCTTCTTTTTTTGTTCCCTTCTGCGACCAAATGGAATAAAAGAATTTCATTACCTCTTGTTACCGTAAGGTTGTGAAAATATTACCAACCTTTAGGTACCACAAAGTTGAGACTCAAAAAACGATTATGCTTCTGGTGTGCCAAAAGGATTATTTTTTAGGTAGAATACGAATGAATTGGCCTTTTGCACTCCCATCCATATAGTACAAGAACATCCATAGAAAATATTTTTCAAGGTCCTCTATTTAAAAAAACATTCCAAGGACTCTTATCCAAAGGGCTTTGCTAACATCCCGAAGCTTTAAATGGCACATGGATTGACCCATCGTTGATTTGAACCATTCATTCATTCATACAACTAGTAGCAAAAATCACAACAATCAGATGACCATAATCATCCGATCAATAGTATGGAAAATGAACAATCAAGATTGAGCACAAAAGTATAATTGGCCTAATCATCATCTTGAAATATCTACTAAATAGATCCTACTTTTTATTGCCTATAATTCCAAAGTAACAGTTGGTTTGATGATTCTAACCATGTGATTTATAGCTTAAAAAACAGACGGTTGTAACAAATTGGCCCCCATTCAAAAGGTTAGGATCATCCAATCAGCATGATTCTTTCACCATGGCTTGCTCCCAATGGTAGTATTGAACGAACTATCCCGATCGATGATTAGAAGTCCCATATGTAATTTCAAAAGGTTTATAGGTGTTGCTAATCTCCCCACCTTTTGGGAACTTCAGCAAAACCCTCATCTAAAAATCCCTTTGTCACTCAAGGATTTGATGTTTGCTAGCTTTCCTGTCATATTCATGATTTACCAGTTTCGGTTAAACAGATTTGTTGTTTCACCAGCCTTGTGGAATTTGCTTTGACTTTTGAGGGCATATCAATTCCTCACTTCCATTAAGAATCACTTTGATTGGAAGTCAAACCATGCGATTGATGGTCTTCAAAACTAACCGACTAAATAAATCAAAAAATAAAAGGTCTGATCATATATATGAACCATCCATCTTGTGACTGATTGCGCATGTTTCCTGACAATTACTTGATTTGATGATCATAACATAACCACAATATCAAATTGCTGAACACAAAATAACAATGATTCATGCTGAAAATAACGAATCAAATGCTTAGTGTCCATCATGCTTCTCCCACATTGGAAGAATCACTTCAATTGGACAATCCTAACAATCCAATAAAAACCAGTGAAACAAGTGGCCCGTATGATCATAATCGAGTTTATCAAATAGTTCATCACATGTGGGCCCAACCTTGAATTGCCCAGATCTATCAATACTCATTTTGATTGGATAATCCTTAAGCATCCGGTCAATTGTCAATAAAATGTATAGCCAAATCTATTTATATATATTTTTTATATATAAAAAAAGGTCTGCTAATTGATCCAGACGAGCCTTGGTTTCAAATTGTTCACAAGAATCACTTTGATAAGATGATCCAAATTTCTGATTAATGGACAATAAAAATGTAGACTTCATATCAACTATAATGAAAATGGTCTAACAACAAATTGGACTGTCCACCTTGGATTGCACATATTTCTCGAGAATAATTTTGATCAGACAAACATAATCATCTAAAGTAACACGAACGGCCCATCAATAATCATAAAAATAAGCCAAATAATCAATCTGAATCCGCCATCAAGTAGACCCCACCACAGATTGCCGATGATCCGAACAATCAAATCAATGAACAATAACATGAAAGGTCCAAATTGATTTTGAAAACAGTTCCAATAATTAATCTGAACGCTCATTGTGCAGACCACACCTTGAATTGTCTATTTCTCTCAAGAATTACTTCAGTCTGACAATCTTAACCATCCAAGGTATGGAGACAAAGGATTCTGACATCAGACCCCCACTTTTTATGCATACAACCATTCTCCCTTATTGTTTTGTACCTTTTACCTCTGTTATCTTCCCTTAGCAAAACCAGAAAAACACAAAGAAGAACAGAGATGCATGCATTAAAAAACACTGGAAATATCATATCTCCGACAGAAAAACACGATCATCATCAAAACATTCAACGCAGGAAATTTAACCTGAATGCAGCACACAAATATAATCGAACGGTGCGCTGCACATGGAATGGACACGTGGCACACTAATCTATGATTTCTACCATTCGCTAGGTGGTCCCCATCATGGACGGTTCGATTTCCACGGATTGAAGAACCCCACCTGTCGATTGGTTGTCCAACCCCACCAAAAACCCACTCATCCCTACCGTTCGTTCGTAGGTCAGCAATCAGACGGCTTCGATTCTGAATCGAGAGAGAGAGAGAGAGTATACCTGACGGTTCTGATTGAAGGATGTAGATCGAGAAACAATGGATAGATAAGACCCTGCAACAGCTGCCATCGATCCGAAGAAAGGAGAGAGTGGTGGAATTCGGAGAGAAATGCTAGAATAGTTTGAGAGAGAGAGGCGGCGAGCACAAAGAGATCAGGTGGAGGAAGCTCTCGGAGAATTTTTATAGGAGAAATGCTCACATCCAAACGGTTGGACGATAAGCTACCATTCATCCCGTCAATAACTTCTAAGTTATTGCGTGAGTGATGAATCCACTACGTCCAATATCTTGGTCCCACCAAAATAATCAAATTGTCCAATAAAAGTTCTCATCCAGTCATCGGTTTCTCTATAAGTTAGAAAATATCGTATAAACGCTGATAAATAGAAAATTAAAATATTAATCAATTGATGACTAAAAGAAGATTTATTTTAATGGTTGATAAAAAGTATTGGACAGTTTGGATTTTTCATTAAAATAATACATTGAAATATATTCTGTGATGGACAGTAAATTATTTTCCAACCGATTGAATGTGAGCGTCTATTGTTTTATATACAGATATGGAAAATAATACGATACATTCGTCTACATCAAAATATGGTAGATCTCCTATGTATCCTAAATGCGACTGCAGATCATGTAATCTGGATCGTTCATCATTGTTTACTATCATGGATGGTCCGTAAATCAAAATTAATTTGAAAAAAAAAAAATCAAATTTTCTGCTTTCCGAGCTAAGTTTCAACCAGTAATCAGTTTAATTATCACCGTCCAGTTGAAGGCTACAAATCGGATGTTATCGACCTCCAATTTGTGTGAATTTCTAAGACGTATGTCATTCATTGTAAGGCCCACTGGATGGATGGTCTTCATTACATATGACATCTTCCACATCGACGGTGGATAGTGGATGTATTGTTTTTGTGGATCGAATGCAATTGTACAAGGTATTGGTGAGCATCGATTGTATCGGAAGGACATGATTTCGACGGAAAGCGGATTGCGTACTGAGTAACTCAGTACGGTAGCGGTACTGAGTAAACTCCGTGGGCCCTGAGTCATTCATGCATTATATCCACTCCGTCATATCTTTATAAAAACATAATTTTAGACCGTTATTGGAGAGATGTCCAACTCAAAATGGACCACACCACCGGAAACTGTGTGAATTGAACATTCACCGTTGAAAAGTTCTTGGGGGACAACGGAGGTTTTAGATCAAGCTGATATTTGTGTTTTCCATTCATCCATATCATTCTGATCTTATGAACAGGTTGGATGACAAATAAACATCACTGGGGGCCTTAGAAAACTTTTCAACGGTTGAAATCAATACTTCCAATTTTTCCGGTGGTATGGCCCACTTGAGCTTTGTATATGCATCAATTTTGGGTTGAACCCATAAAATGATAGGGAAAAACAATTGGACGGCGTGGATAAACAACCTGCATTCACGGTGGGCCCAACTGAGTTTACTCAGTATGATAAGAGGGTACTGAGTAACTCAGTACGCAATCTGATTTCGATTTCGACCCGAGAAATTTACCACTGTACGGCCTATTTATGGCCCATTTATCCGCTTAATCCCACTCCTTTTTACCTCACCAGAATAGACCCCCTCTGTACGGACAACCTGCCAAAGGTCGAAAATGCCCCTACTTTTACCTTCAAGCGGATCGGCGGGTGCTCCAAGACGAGCGCTGACGCTCCTCGAACTCCGAGTGTACGAACGGTTCAAAAGATATCAACGTTACATGAGCCCAACAGTTATGTTTTATTATATCCACAACGTTCATCCACATTTCGAGATCATTTCGGAGCATTATCCCAAAAAAAAAAAAAAATCATATCCAAAGATCAACTGGACACCCACAAAGAGCAGCGGAAAATTTGATTTTCACCGTTGAAAATTTTGTAGGCCGACCAGAACATTTATTTTCCCTCCAATCTATTCATAAGGTCACAAAGACCTGGATGAAGAGTAAAAACAAATTTCATAATGATCCAAAACTTCTGTAACCCTTGAAAGGGTTTCAATGGTAGACGTTCAATTCCCCACTGCCTTTTATGGTGTGGTCCACTTGATAGTTAGATTTGTCTTATTTTTCGTCTCAAGCCTTAATATTAGCTCGCCAAATAGATGGGCGGTTTGGATATAACACAGACATCATGATGGGACCCACAAAAGCAACAAAAAATTCCACAGCAAATAAAAAAAAAACTTGGCAGAATTATTATTATTTTTTTTAACCAGGAGAACTTCTTCCCCTTACATTTTTCTCTAATACATAATTATGTAAATATATATATATAAGAATATAAAAATATTTTTCTATCTTTTAATTCATTTATTTTTCTATTTATTTAACAAGCATATCTCCTAAGTTATAATGAGTTACTTAATGTACCACATACGATTTTGGGGTAGGAGAAGCTAATTTAGCCAACCAATGTAGTTATTTTCCAAGATTCAATCGGGTTGATGGTTGAAAATTCATTTCATTCACTTTGCGATCAATTTCAATCACTTCGTAGTCAATTTCATTCATTTCATTCACTTCGCGGTCAATTTCATTCACTTCACGATCAATTTCAATCAATTCGCGGTAAATTTCATTAACTTCGCGATCAATTCCATGCATTTCGCGGTGAATTCCAACGAATTTCCTTCACTTCACGGTCAATTTCATGCATTTTGAGGTCAATTTCCTTCACTTCATGATCAATTCCATGCATTTCACGGTCAATCCCAGTGATTCCCCATCACTTCACGGTCAATTCCATGCATTTCACAGTCAATTCCCTTCACTTCATGGTCAATTCCGTCCAATTCACGATCAATTCCCTTCATTTCACAGTCAATCCATGCATTTCGCGGTCATTACCGGTGATTCCGCTTCACGATCAATT
>JAJHSJ010000018.1:14311334-14422405 GCA_021015155.1 Magnolia officinalis | reverse complement strand
TGTAACGGTAATGGTGGTGGCCGTTACGGCCACTGTTACTGTTATGGAACACCTTGCTTGAGTTTGATTTCTGTTTCTCGGACACATCTGCATCCATGTCTGTTTAAAATTGTCTTTGATGGACTTGACTAAATCTTCATGTGTTAGTGGAGAATTCAAGATTTGAATGAGAAGAACAAAGTTGGGCAAGTAATTGATGGAATCAGATAGTGTCATGGCTTGAAGTAAACAAGGGCAATCACATTAGGGGTTTTGGAAGAAAATGGAGCAATTGATGGCTGAGGGCCACGATAAACCATGTTCCCAAGCAGGAAAGAAGAGAAACTAGTGGATGCTTAAAGTTGAGTTTTTCATACTTTCTTATTGGAATGATGGATACTTTATGTTCTTTGTCAGAATGCTATGAATGGAGAAGGAATATGAGAATGTGATTGGGTTGCAGCTGAAGAAACAAAGTGTTTTAGGGAACACTGTCAATGCACTGAATGCATCAATGTCGACGGATTGGACAACCTTTTTCTAATGGGCTGGAGTTTGAGTTCAGTTATTAGCAGGTGCTGGTTCGGTCATTGCTTGGAAGAATCAATGACAATGATGCTTGTCTGATGTTTTGCAATTGTTATTCAACCTGATGAATTACGATGGAATGCTTGATGGCTCAATGGGCCAGACCATAGTTACCTGAATCTGTAGTTCAACCCTTTCGTGTGCAAATTGGTAGCTCACAGTTTGGTACTTTTGAAAATTCTTCAGTTTGGTAGGCTCATTTAGTTTGTGTTTCAATTGGTCTGATTTGTAGTTCTGGTTTGCCTAGTTTGATAGTCTAGTAGTTCAACGTAATTTGATCCAATTCAGTCAAGTTTCCAGATCTAGGTGTAACATCAGATCGATGCTTCTCCCGCTGGTGGCACGGTACTGTGCATCCCTCCTAGAAGAAATATGACAGATGAGGAGGCAGATGGATTTATGTGGTTGCTGGATCGCATTCATGGCATTTCACCTTCCCTGGGAGTAAAATGATTTGATGGTTTGGCACTTGGAGAAGTCCGGACGCCTTACGGTTACAACTTGCTCGGTAGGTCCCAGATGGTAGCTAGCATTGGTTTCATGCTGTTCATATGGTCTTACGGGGTCCCCCTCCCAAGGTTGCAGCCTTTGCTTGGTCCGTAGGGACGAACTGGTGCTAATGGTTGACAACCTCCAAAAGATGGTGTTTCCTACCTGTTGTGTGATGTGTATGCAGGAAGTAGAGACGGTGGACCATTTTCATTCATTGCCTCTTAGACGGTTTGGGATAGAATCTTGGCAGTGTTGGGCATGTCTTGGGTTATGCCAGGGATTATTGTAAGCTCCTCTTTGCATGGCACGAGGGAAGGGATGGGAAGGAGAGAAAGATCTGGAGGTTAGCTCTTTTGGTGATTGTTTCGGGAACAACTGTGGGTCGGAACAGGATGTCTAGAGAGCAAGACTTGATGTAATTAGTTGGGCTTCTTGTCTTAGGTATATTGGCCAAGAAGTTCGGCATTTGGTTTTGGTGTTTGTTTGTGCTATATGGGGAGAAAGAAACAACTGGAGTCTCGGCAACAACTGTGGGTCGGAACAGGATGTCTAGAGAGCAAGACTCGATGTTAATTAGTTGGGCTTCTTGTCTTAGGTATCTTGGCCAAGAAGATTGGCATTTGCTTTTTGGTCTGTAGTTGTAAAGATTCTTTGAGCTTTTGCGCCATTTGAATAAATTTTTGTAACCTTTGTAAAATAAAATAAAATTCATACAATCAATTGTCCAAATTCCACACATCCATTAACTCGAGGTTAGGAACATTCAATCAATCTTAAATTTGGACAATGAAGTATCTACAATGGGTCCCATAATTTGGACGGTTTAACTTGAATTAATGTATGCCACGTGTAAAATTCCTATCATGATTGGTCAAAGCGTAGCCATGCACTCCTCCATCACTCTGCTAGATTATACACTTTCTTTGATCCGAATGCGTATGCTAACCTTATACTTTGCCATAGGATAAAATACTCTACCAGGTTCTACCATTTTTAAGTGCATGTGTTGTGGTCGCTGCCCATGTAGAAAGTTTGAGTGCTTTTGCTGCCCCTATCATTTGCCATAGGATTAAACATTCTGCTTCTGTGTAGAAATTTTGAATGGACGTCCTGCTTATATCATCTATGAAAGGATCAAACTTCTACCAGTGCACAAGTTTTGAGTGCATGTGCTTCCGGGTAAACACGTTTTAGTGCTTATGTTGCACTGTACTCCACCGCAGGATTAAGATGTACTTTCTTGCGATGAGTGATGAACTGAGGACAAACTACAAATCAACTGGTGTGACGTAATTCACTGATGATCACCAACGTTAGGGAAATCAAATTGTGATTCATGTCACTTGACATGAATCACAGTTTGAGGGGATATCCAGTAATTTATGTAGCTATGAGCTGGACTCGTTGTTGGTAATTGCCCAAAAATCACAGAGATTCAATAGGACTACTGTTGTTTCATTAAGAGAGGGGAATGCCATTTATATGCATCAACAATAAGAAAGCAAAAAAGAAATCGAGGGTCATTTAAGGAAGAATTCATTGAAGGGTGCAAAGAAGGGAGGAATATGAGGAAACTGTCCAAGCAAAGAATTCTTCGAAACTTTGAGAAATTCCTCGCCAGATGGAAATGTCGATATTTATCCCTAGGTGGTGTTTAACACTTACTAAGTCCGCCCTCTCAAATCTGCCTTTGTATTTTATGTCCTTATATTGGCGTCCATCTTCAGTTTTGGCTTCTATAGACAAACTTAGACGTGACTTTTTATGGCATGGAAAGGAGGATAAGAAGAGATTTCATCTTGTGGATTGGAATCAGGTGTGCAAGCAATTTAAAGAGGGTGGAGCAGGCATAAAAGACTTAAAGATGATCAACTGGGCCCTCCTAGGGAAGTGGACTTGGAGATTAGGGACGGAAAATGGAAGTCTTTGGAACAAGATTATTAAAAGCAAGTATAGTAGTTTGGTGGGTGGCTGGTGGACAAAAGACTCATCTGCGTATAGGGCCTCCGCCCTTTCCAAGGGAATTCTCCATATGAAAAAAGAGATCATCAAAGGTGTTGGCTTCGAGTTAGGCAAGGGAGATAGAATTCGCTTTTGGAAAGACATATGGGTGGGAGATATGCCTCTTAAAGAAAGCTTTCCGAACATGTTTCGTCTGGCTCCAAATCAAGACATATTTGTGGCTGACTGCTTTTCTGTTTTGGCTAGTAAGACGGAGTGGAATCTGCTTTGTAGAAGGAATCTCGAAGATTGGGAGATCCCTGAATTCGTGAATCTGCTTGACTGCATTTACAAATCTAGCCCAAATCAGGTGAACGCAGACAGGATCATATGGAGATTGGAAAAGTCTTCCAATTTTACAGTTAAATTGCTTTACAATCAGATTCAATCCAACCACAATCCTATTGACGAGCATATGTCTAAACATGTATGGTATTATTCGGCCCCTTCCAAGATAGTGGCTTTTGGATGGCTGGTTGGAAAAGAGAAGATTCTGATGGTTAACAACTTGAGGAAAAGAGGGATGGTTTTAGCTAATATCTACCTTTCTTGTATGGGGGAAGCGGGCTTGGTCGACCACCTGCTTGTTCATTGTTCTTTTATTGCAAGTATTTGGGCTGATTTTGTTTCTTGATTCAAAATCAACTGGTGTCTCTCAGGCTAGCCGGATCATCTCCTTAAAGCTTGGCATGGGATCAGAATAGGAAAGAAAAAGACTCAGATTTGGAGAATGGCTATCCTTGCAATTTGGAGGTCCGTTTGGGAAGAAAGAAACGGTAGATGTTTTAGGAATGTCTCAAATACCGCAGAGTTTGTAGCTTCCAAAGCAAAGCGTTTGGTGATAGAATGGGCCGCTTACGTAGATGCCTTAAAGGATGTTGATTTTCTTTTTCTTGGAGTTTAGTAGTTTCTGCTCTCTCAGCAGATCTTCGCTCCTAGTTTTGTACTTTTTTCTCTTTCTTAATATATAAATCGTTACCTTTCAAAAAAAAAAAAAGTGATTGAAAAACCAAAACCCACTAGCCTTAAATTTATTTATTTATTTATTATTATTGTTTTTTTTGAGGATGAATTTTATTCAAAGCCCAAGGTGCAAAATCAGAAAAACAAGGTGAAAATGCAGAAAAAACAGAAAGGGCAAAAATACAGCACCCCCAGCCCTAGATCAGGGGTCCCATTGCCTATTAAAAAACACCTTATATACAATGTAAGCTGAAGAGTGGCTATTAATTTAATATCCTTGAAATACATCTCGTTCCTTTCCCACCATATGCTCCAAAGAACAGCCAGCAAAGCAAATCGTCACTTCCACTTTTTGGAGGAAGAGGGGCTGCCCCCATGCCAAGAGAGAAAAAGCTTGAAGGCTGAAAGGATACTACCCCTAATCTTTGACACAAAGGAGCAGTGAATGAAAAAGTGCTCCACTGATTCTTCGCATTCCTTACACAACAAGCAGATGATTGGCAAGGCCATTCCTCGCTTCCGAAGATTATTCACTGTAAGGATTCTGTTTCGGCCTGCTAACCATGCAACCATTCTAACTCTTGTCATGTGAGTTCTGAAGAAACATGGATTTCGTTATTGCATGCAAGTGTGGAGACAGGCTGTGGGAGAATTAATCGATGGTTAGAACTCCACAACAGATGGCCATATGGATATCGTGTCATGGTCCCCAAAAGCTCCTTGTATTCATGCACAGAGTTCCCCATCTAGCAGTGCAATGGTGTACGGAGAGAAGGAACACTAGCTCTTCTACAAATGAAGTAAGCTTGAACTCGTCTTCTTCAGGAGATTAATCAGGTACATCTGTTCAGAGCCGAACACTGCATTTTGATGCACAAGATCAATGGGACAAAATCAAAATCAGTGTTAACATTGATCGCTTTGTCTTTTGGGAATTGGGATATGACTTAACCACATGGTAGTCCACTAAATCGATGGTGTTGGTAGTTGTATACAAGTGCTGCATGTACAGTAGAGATGTTCTCTAGCACCTCATGGAACTTCGTGAAGTCCGAGCATCATATTAGGATTCCCCTTCTAGAATGGTTCCATTAAAATCGCATAGTTAGAAATGCATGTTGAACAAAATAAAAGATGAGGGATTATAGTATATGCAATTTGAAGCTTTGAATAGTATTTCTTTTTCAGTTCTGATACGTGGGTCACCATGCTTTGGTAATCTAGACCACTGGTCTGTTGTGTCACACAGTGGATGGACAGTGCCTAGAAAATCTCCCGTAGAAGATCACAACCTCTTGAATTCTTGGCCTATAAAGATGGTTAAGGAGAGAAATACAACGTCGGTCCACATTCAATTGAAAGTCCAGATGGTTAAGGATCTGGATTATTGAATCGTCCAAATTGAATATCTGGACCACTTTTAGGGTTCTGATTGATCTAATGGAAGATCAACAATCCTGATGTGCCTTTTGGACCAAATCAGAGTGCATCTAGTTGCTTATTAGAGTTAGAATAAGTTGAACTAGTGTCCTTTTAGTATTTTCATCAAAGTTCTAGTGGGCCACTTTTTTTTGGCATCAAATGATATTGGAATGACATGAAATTGGTCCTGTTTGATAGCCATGTGGTTGTGATTGGATTCAAGGGTTTTTGGACAGTTTTCATATTATATTAATATTGAGTTATTTAGCAAGACTATAAGACATGAAACTCATTATCTTGCTTGGGTATTGAATAAAGAAAAATCATTCTTTGGATTTTTTCTCATTGTGGTAATGGTCGAAGAGGGTAAAGATCACTAGTTCAAGGCCAGTGGAGTTGTAGGGTTCATCCCACGCCCACTAAATGCAATATGGTGAATCCTTTTGTCTTAGATGGTTTGGATCACCTAACCCGGCTGTGTCAGAATAGAAAATCCATGTATATTGTGGAAAGCCTCACGTTGTGTTTCCTATGATTCCGACACCAATGCAAAAAGAACAAAAGATGAATAAGAGAAATACATAGTATGGGAGAAAAAAGTGCATAAAACTAATGGCACAGAGGTGAGCAGATACTGTGGTGTTTTTCATGCATTTACGTTGAACTCCACTGTCTACGACATATTCCTTTCTGACAACTGATTATTCTCATCTTTTTTGTAGTTACTATGCAAGCTCAACAGGCCGCTCCACCTGATATCCAATGCAAAGATAAGTTCCTAATCCAAAGCATGGTCGTTCCCTTTGGGACTACTGTGGAGGACATTACATCAAGCCTTGTAAGTATGTAAAGGTAGTGTTGGCTTAGATTGTCTGTCGTGGTTGCTTACTCTTTCATTTTACAGTTTACCAAAGAAAATGGAAGATATATTGAAGAGAACAAGTTGAGGGTTGTCCTTGTTAGTCTACCCCATTCTCCAGTATTGCTGCCCATTAATGGAGCTTTGAAGCAAGAGCCAGCTCATGAAACATCTACGTTGAGAGATCATCTATTGAGTGGAGATGAAAACCTTCCTCCTCGTGTTGTTGTAAGAACTGTTCTCTATCGTGATTCATTTTTTGTAGCAGAAAATGCACATGGCTCTGATTTTGTTGCTTATTTCATGTTTTAGTTTTACAGTTACTGCATGACTCTCTCAAGTGGTTCTCTTATATTAAAAGAACATCTGTTTTCTTTAAAATAGAACTAGTGTTTGTTGGAGCTGAATTACTGGCGAAGCATTTTTGTCCAGAGGACCTAAAATCAGATCGATGTTGTGAAAATCCAAGGGGGCTGTGTGCTTATGTGATGGCATGAAAAAAAAATAAAAAATGAAAATTTTGAAGAAAAATGGAAAAACACGTAAAAAATACTACGAGTGAAGGGAATACATTTATTATTATTATTATTATTATTATTATAAAGTTTGATTAGACTACTAGACTATATCAAGTCAACTAACAACTACTCAGTGAATGCATATATTAAAAAGCCTGAAAAAACAACATATACATTTTATTGATGTCATTTAAAGAGAGAATGAGAGTCATAGAGTGTGAGAGTAAGAGAGTTAAGAGACTAGAGAGATTGAGTGTATTAGCGGGAAAGAGTGAAAGTAATAGAGTTGTGAAAATAAGGGGGTAGGAATGTCTATTGAGAGAGATTTTCCTGATCTTCATGGCATATGCGGTCCATTGGTTCAAAATGGCATATGTGCTTATGCCATCGCATATGACAATGCCGACTCAGATTCATGATCTTCATGCACTGGGCACAAATGCTTCATGTGTGCTAATGTGCGCTGGAGCTAGGCTGTTCATATTACAGTTGGCAGTATGGATGTGTGACATGTGTCATGTCCTAAAGATTAGGCTGGAACCAATGATCAGGTGAACAATACATGCACATTGAATGATCTTTTTAATCATCTCATTTATTCATATATGTGCAAGCCACATGATACGTGGACTGGTGGGATTTTTGGGCCTAGGGACACTATGGGAAACGTGTGAACGTCCTGTATCATGCATACATGTGCCACATTTGCAAATGTGGTCCATTTGTGTTGGGAGCTTAAAGATGGGGTGTTTGGAATCATCATTCCTTTTTTTATAGCCAATTAAGCCAACTTGTATGCAAACTAGTCAAGTTAGATATCCTATCTAGCCATTGTATGTATGAAAATTTTAAGTGTAGAAATGCAAGCCATTTTTTAGGACACACTTTTTCCCACGACCCCACAGAAGGTGTCAGTAAAAAAAACACTGAGGGCTTGTTTAATAGCAACATAAGTGTAGTTCAAGATGACTATCCAGGTTAGGTTAGTGTTCGAAATCTCGGTATTGTGTTACATATCGCACCCTTGGGATATGGATATGTAACGGTTATCGCATGTGATATATCGGTTGTGTTGCACAATGTATTGTTGTTGTTGGAAACATGGGGTAACATTTGAAAATTGGTTAAATTTTAAAATGATACTTCAATGATTGTTAAAAAAGACATCAATACACACTTATAAATCAAAACATTACAAAAAATAAGTGTATATAATAAGTTTTATACACACTTATAAATCAAAACATTACAAAAAATAAGTGTATATAATAAGTTTTCTTTATATGGGGTCGTAATCTATGCGTCATCTAATTGAATTGATGCAAGTATATTCGAAGTGTATTCATATAATTTATAAATGTAAGAAGACGCGTGGAAACACAAGCAATACATTCAAAAGCAAAAGAAGAATCACTAGATTAGGTTACATACATGTTTGATTTTATATTTGGGCACAAAGATTGCAATCGATTTGCGAGAAATTGGGAAAATTTGAGTTTATTATTATTATTATTATAAATTTTTCGCAACTTGGCCCAATTCCTCCAAATCTCGAAATCGAAGCTTCCAATCCATGATTTCTCATGCAAAACATGAAAAATCATGGATTTGTAACAATGTCATTGATTTAACATGGTTTACAGGAAAAAAAAGAGATCGAAAATAAAAAATGCTCACTGGATCGAACATGTGGGATATATCATACTATTCGTGCGTTTTGTATCGCACAGGTGGGATACAAGATATCGTGGGATATATCGGCCAATATCGTTGATACTTAAAACACTGGGTTAGGTTGGCCTAGACAAGGCTAATATAGGCTTAACTGTCTTGGACTAACTATTTTGATGCTATTTGTCAAGCACCCAGAATACGGATTATTTGATACATGTGGTGCATGTATGAATTTAAAACTTTGTACATATGGTGCATTTTTTGTTTTTTGAAAGATACTGGTTTTATTAAAGCCAAGAAGGCAAAAAGGAAAACAAAGCAACAAGAAATGCCAAAAGAGAGATATAGAGAGATGTACAAATAGCAATTAAGGCACTCAATCCTTATTATATTGCAAAACCCTTTCAATAACCCTTTGTGAAGAATATCTTCTGTTTTGGAATCAACGGTGATTCCTCTCATCCTAGATGGACCAAATAACTGCAGGGAGTGCTACTTTCCATTTGGCTGATCTCTTGCCTCTTGGACCCCCACACATCATGAACAAAAAAGTCTAGCAATTGAGTTAGGCGTCACCCAATTGACACCAAATGAAAGGATAATGTTGTTCTAGACTTCGCTCGCGAAGATGCAATGAATGAGAAGATGGCCGATAGATTTCGCATCCAAATAGTAGAGACGGTAGATGTTGGGAAGAACTATAGCCCTTTTATGAAGGTTATCCACGGTCAGGATCTTGTTCCTTCCAGCAAGCCATGCAAAAGTTGCCAGTTTTGGGGGAGCACCATAGAACTAGACTGCACCTGTATGACTGCAAAGAGGTTGGATCACAGGATGGGAAATTAAAGAAAAGAATGATTTCACTGAAAAGTATTAGACTTAGCATAACACTAGACCAATGTGTCCTTCATGGCTAAGTTTAGCTGAAACCTTGGCAATCGGGAAGGAGACGCACCAAGTCTTCAATCTCAACATCCGAGAGGTTTCTTTGGCAAGGAGGGACCCAGACGCCCTCATCTCTTGGGTGCGAAAAGCAATAGTCTACTGAGACATCTGCAGAAGGAGACAACTTAGCCAACCTGGGGAATTTGATCTAAGGGTGGAATCCACGCACCAGACATTATCCCATATCACTTGAGCTGCATCTCAACCGAGAAACAAGTTCCTTCCTAGACCTTGGTGGTAATTCTCGCAATGGCCTTCCAAATGTGGGAAGCACGACATAAGGAGGAATTTTTAGGCCACCATCTCATTGAGGAAGAGCCATATTTACCAACCACAATGGACTTCCGGAAGCTGTCTTCTTCCACCATCTAGACTCGCTTACCAAAAGTGCTGAGTTGACCTCATCGAGCCTCTTGATTCCAGTGCCCCCCTCGGAATAGGGACAATAAACCTCTTTCCAGCTTAATTGGTGGAATTTGCCCAAAGTTGCTTTGCCCTACTAGAGTAAGTCTCTCCTTGTTGATGTGGGAGAGGATTGAAGAAGGGTAGTGAAAGAGGGACATGAAATACAAGGAGAGATTGGATAAGGATGCCTTAATGATAGTGATTCTGCCCCCTAAGGAAAGTAATTTACTTTTTCGAGGTGAGTTTTCTTTCCAGTCTCTTAGTCACCTTATCCAATAAGTGTTTAGTAGGATTGCCAACACAAAGGGGTGAGTCCTAGGTATGAGGAGGGAAGTGAATTAGCTCAACACCCAAAATTTCTGGCTAACCGAGAGAACTTAGATGGAGACAAATGAATCTTGAGCATTTCGCTTTTGACTAGATTGATCCTCAAACTCCACCACTACTTCGAAGCATTTGATAATTTCCCGGAGATCATCCACCATGCCATTGTCGGCTTCACATAGGATGAGAGCGTCATCTACGAATTGTAGGCAACTGACTCGGTCATAAATATTGGGAACTTTAAACCCTTTAAACAGGCCCACAGATTGACCCCAAACTAGCATTCGACTGAGAGCTTCAAAAGGCAATGATAAACATAAATGGGGAAAGGGGGTCCCCTTGTTAAAGGCCTTTTGAGGCTTTGAAGAAGCCAAAAGGGGATCCATTAATGAGGACCAAGAATTTGGCCATGGAAACACAAGCCTTGATCCAACTTTTCCATTTGTTACATATGGCGCATGTGTGGTGCTTGAAAATAAACGCTAGCACATGTGGCACATGCGGGGTGCCTTTGATGTATGGTGGCACATCTGACACTTGTGTGCTTGACAATGTATGGTGGCACAACCCGCATGTGGCACATGCGGGGTGCCTGAGATGTATGGTGGCACATCCGACACTTGTGTGCTTGACAATGTATGGTGGCACATCCAACACTTGTGTGCTTGACTGTGTATGGTGGCGCATGCAGTGCATATAAAACTTGGCACATGTGGCACATTAAGGGCATTTGAAGGTTGAATGCGACACATTTGCAGTGCTTGAAGATGAATTGTGGCACTTGTGGTACATTGGCATATGTGGCTTGAGCACGTTGCACGTGCTCCATAAATGAATTGTCTAGCATGTACCATAATGGGATAAGTAGTGTTCCGAGTATCGACCATGTTATCAATAATGTAGCCAATATTATTGATATCGCTAAGTCAGGGATACTGATAACATCGTAAGTTACCATTTTTCCAAGCATCAGCGAGATATCGCCAAGTATTGATATCGATGGTATATCACCATTGTATCATGTGTATAAATTCTAGGAGTCAACTTGTATCGACAATATTATCATTGATACAAGTCGACCCCCTTTATCTGGACAACGTGAGGGTGTTATTTGGTTCAAAATCGAAAAAGAAATCAAGTTTTTTTTTTTTTTCAATATCTAAGTTGGGTAGTGGATTTCGGCACCTCATCATTCCTTGTGAATTGAATTTCCCTTTTGGAGGAGAAATTGAAGGGGGGGGGGGAGGGAATGTGAGTAAATACTGTGAAAATTAGAAAAAATTCAAAACAATAGATGATTTCTTTTGATTTTTTTTAGGGATTTGGTTAGGGAGTGGATTTCGACCACCCCTCTCTAGTTTTGTCAATTAAATCCCTAATTCTGGTGGAAAAGTCAAGAATGGGAAAAATGTGCATAAATACTAGGAAAATAAGGACAAAAAAGGAAATTCAATTTTTTTAAAGATTTTTTTTGGGATTTGGTTGGGGAGTGGATTTCAACCACCCCTCTCCAGTTTTTTGTGAATCAAATCCCTTATTTTGAGGGAAAAATCGAGAATGGGGAAAACATGTGTAAATACTGCGAAAATTATAAAAAATAAAAAAATAGTAATTCGATTATTTTAAGTTTTTTTTTTTTTTTTTGGATTTGGTTGGCGAGTGGAATTCAACCACTCTTCTATTTTTCAAAATTTTAAATTAATTAAAATTTGAAAAATGTAAAAAAAAAATTGTTTTATTTTTTTAAAAAACAATGATACTGTTTCATGAAAAGCTTATTCAAATTTTCTATTCATGTATGAATGTTGTTGCAATTTTTAATAAAAAGTTATTTTTCGGAGTTTAAAAATAAAAAAATTGTTTGCTTTAAAAAGTAATGATTTATTTCCTAATTATGTATGCATGTATGTGTGGATGTGTCATGTGTGCATTGATGGATGGATGAATGGATGCATACGTGCATGTTCGTATGCATGGATGGATGTGTTAGTGAGTATATATGCATGAAAGGATGGATGGATTAGTGTATGCATGCATGGATGGATGGATGGATCATTTATGTGTATGTATGTATGCATGGATGGATGGATATTTGGATGAATGGTTGAATGGATGGATGGTTGGAATGGTTGGTTGGATGGAGGGATGGATGGTTGAATGAATGGATGGATGGTCGGAATGGTTGGTTGGATGGATGGATAGATGGTTGGATGTTGGATGGATGGATGGGTGGATGTTGGATGGATGAATGGATCATGTATGTGTGTATGTATGCATGGATGGATGGATCATGTATGTACGTATGTATGCATGGATGAATCATGTATGTGTGTATGCATGCATGGATGGATGGATGGATCATGTATGTGTGTATGTATGAATGTTATGTATGCATGGATGGAACATGTATGTGTGTATGCATGCATGGATGTATGGACGGATTGTGTATGTGTGTATGCATGCATGCATGGATGGATGGATGTTTGGATGAATGGTTGAATGGATGGATGGATGTTGGAATGGTTGGTGGGATGGATGGTTGGATGTTGGATGGATGGATGAATAATGTATGTGTGTATGTATGAATGGATGGATGTATTAATGTATGGATGTATGGATGTATTAACGCAAGTATATATGAATGTATACTGTACTATGTATGTATGCATGCATGGATGGATGTATGACTTCTTTTATTATTTAGAAAAAAACTTCGAGTGATTATTGTGTTCCTATTGATATTATTGGTATGAAATGAACTGATTTTGGTTACTATCGCACTGTTTTTTTATGACAACACATGCTTTAGGCCCCTATTAAATGGAAACTTATTATGTATGGTTCTTTTTTGCATTTTTTTTTTTTAATTTTTTTTTTTATAATTCTCAATTACGTAAATGTGTATTTTAGCAACTCCTGAAATTTCACTAAAAAATTCCACCGTTTACCCCATGTTTCCCTCAGTCAATGATACATATCCGGTATTGACGATATCGATACATGTTTCTGTGTACCCCCTGGTCAGCAATACATGTAATGATACCAATACTACGAATACTCGGGACAAGCAAGTCTCAAGTTTTTTAATTTTTATTTTTTTAAAGGAGCAAAGAGGCTCTCCAACTGTCAAAAAGAGAGACCAAGTTGTCATCACTTTTCTTGGTTCTTGTGGGGAAAAAAAGACAACATGGACAGGTTATTCCTGGACTAAGTAGTCAAGGACTGAAAATTTGCTGCTACCATACAGCTCTGACCATGAAACACTATGCTTCTTTTCATGACAGGTACCTAAGCATGTCGAGCTAGCTAAGGATGTCGAGGCAGGTAAAGATGTTGAGTTAGCTAAGGATGTTGAGGCAGCTAAAGATGTCGAGCTAGCTAAGGATGTTGAGGCAGCTAAAGATGTCGAGGAGTTGAAAACAAAGCTAAATGAATTGGAAGCAAAGATACATGAGGTGTGTAAGTCATTTAGTTTACTCTCAGTGTTTCGATGGGAGGATATTTGGTTTTGTTTGCTTCATCTGCAAAATAGCTTGTGGGAAGGAATTCAATTGTTTCAGTCTTAGGAAGGGAGAGGAATGCTGGGAATTGTTCAATTTCTTTGATGCTATGAGCACACCTTTGCTGGAAGTAGCTGGAGACTTCCAGCTCTGGCCTAACAAGATGCCATGCTCCTGTTATCATTTGCCCGCGTGATGAGAGCTTTGTAGAATACATGAGCACACTTTAGCTGGATGTAGCTGGATACTTCAATCTCTGGCCTAACAGGATGCCATGCTCCTGTTATCATTTGCCAGCATGATGAGAGCTTTTAGAATATATGAGTTCTGGTGACTGCCATGTTATTGGTTTTTCCTCTCTCTTTGGCTCTTTTTAACGAAAATTTAAGTTTTAAGGAGCAAGAAGACTTACCAATTGGGGCCCATTTGGATGCAACTTCCGCAAAAGGGGTTTTCCTGCAAAAGCAAGCATGCATCGACTTCGTCGGTCTATTTTCTGAAAAACAATCCGATTGGTTTTCAGCAAGTGGGCTTTTTAGTGCTTGTTTTTATGAGTGGGGGATCAAAACTGAGTTTGCAAAAGTGCATCCAAATGCACAACATGAAAAAGGGGTTTAGCTCAAAACAGTGTTTAGGTGTCAAATGCCCCTTTTGAGGGTGCAGCCAAACAGGCCCCGAGAATAATACATTGCCTAACCCATAATCCAGGGTGCATTTGGATGCACTATGGAAATGAGTTTCAATTACTAGTCTAATCAAGTGGAAAGATCCAAATTGTGATTCCTTTCCTTGCCATTCTAGTGAAGTGGAAGGATCCAAATCGTGACTCCTTTACCTGTCATTCATACCAAGAGACTTCAGCTCTGAATTGCTATTGTGTTTTTCTCAAGTAGATTTTGAAATGAATGTAGCTGTTATTTGAGGGCTACTTCTTCATTATGAATACTGGGAAACATCAGTACTTTTTGTGATTTTTTCTCAGTTAAGGTTATTCTCAGTTCATTTCACTTTGTGCAACAAATGGATGGTATGATGGGTCCGGTAAAACCAGAAAATGGTAGGGACCTTTCTCCACAGTCCGTGTGGCATGGTTGCATATCCTGCAGGACTGACCGTTTAGCTGTCCTAACTGTGGATGTCAAATGGTTTTAAAAAACACTTTGATAGGACGATCGTAGCCATTCAATCACAGCCTTCAAACTGGTGGTAGATAACGGAAGTGGTTAACTGACCACATTCAGTGCAGAAGTGCAAAAAGAGTTACAGATTGGGTTGTCCAGTAGGTATTGTTTTTTGAACTGTGGATCATCCACGATAAGGCTGACTAGATGGAAAGTACTGATTGATATGCTAATAAGCTATATGCACTCATGGAGAGAGGGCTTTCCACATTCCATTTCTATCATCTGTGCCGCATTATTACCTTTGCACCCAAATGCAGCCTGGAGTTGGTAGATTTACACAAGGGGCTACTTGTATCAGTGTATGTAGCATTCCACAATGCATCCACTCTCCACCCGTTTCCACATTGTGGGAGGAGTTTCCAGCTTCATCCCGTGTCAGTGCAGTAGGAATTAGATCCCAAGGTCCTTGCTCATCATATTCATATCCATACTGCTGTTAATATAAACAGATTTGAGAAATGTCAAATTCTTTGCAGGCAGAGAAGACCATCACCAGCCTGACAGAAGAGAGGACCACCGCCATTCAAGCAAGGGATATGTTACAACAAGAACTCGTAAGAATTTGCAGTTTCTTAATTAAAATCAACCTTTTCTTGTTTTCCACTCCCTTATGAAGTAGGGCTTTGTTACGAGGATGCTAACACCGAAATATGACGTGCACTTGTACAACATCCAGAGTGCTATACAATGTGCCCCATCATTTTTTTTTTTTTTTGAAGGATCAATGTGCTCCATCATGGATTGGCCATCGCCCAAAAATCTCACCAGCTCAATGATCCTAACTGCTTGAATGGAGGGGTTTTCTTCATTGAATGTGAACCGTTGGTATACTACGCTTTTTTTTCCCTCCCCTCAAAACTTCTGTCATCAAATTGTTAGGATCATCTGAATGGTCTAATTTTGGGCTATGTTCCACTTCGATGTTGTTTTTTATTTTATTTTTATTTATTTTTTATTTTTTAAAAGAACTACGCGCACACCCACACACCTATGAACACCACAATGGGTACTCAAAACCATGACTTCTGTGTTGAAACTCTTGTGAGTCTACAACTGAGCCATGAGTAGGGACTCATGTTCAACTTTGTTGTTATTTGGTGGAAATGCACACATCTAAAAATTCTGAAAAACATTTTTTTCGTGGATACTCAATAATGGGGAGTACTTTGATACTCTGGCTGCATATGATGCTTGATATGCAGGCACATAGAAATGGCACATGTGGCATATATGGAACTCAAATTAAACCGACTAAATTGGGGAACTCACTGTCGTTTAGTGACAGTCTGAAAAATTATATTAGTTGAACAATCCCAACCTCTATTCATAGACACACTTGTTTTCTAAATGAAGACAATTGGATTTTTTTTTTTTTCATTTTTAACTGTCCAACAAATGTCCAGCAATCTAATAGTTAGATAACCATATAAGAGTAATATTTTGTTCATTATACATCTATACTGGTTCCCATTATTTGGATGGTTTTTTTTTGAATCACTTGTATTCCTCGCTCAGTAATTCCTAACTATCTGCATATCATCCATCACACTGCCAGAGTATCAAAATTTCTCCTCAATAATTCAGTTTCTGTTTTATTCTTTAAATTCCTCATTATGTGATAGTGTGATATCCACAACGGTATATGGTTATTCCCAATTTTTGCTTCTGATCATCACTGGCAATCGTACTCCCAAGTTGATTTTGGACACCGATGAATTGAAAACCATTTTTTGCAGCATCTGTTATTTGAAAGTTACCTTTCGAAAAAAAAAAAAAGAGGACATCTTTTATTTGAAAAGAGGCTTGCCTTTCTGGCAAGACTCGCCACCTTCCGCAAGCGTCATGCTCTCTTCCACTCTTCCATCTCTGCTGTATGCAATGCACATGCGCTGTGCAGGGTAATTGGGGACCCCTAACCTACAGGACCAGCGATTGGATGAGATGTTGCCAAAAAATCACAGGGATTGGACTATCGTAGTCACTCCATTCTGCATACAGATGGTGATAAAATGTTAATCAAGAATAGAAACATTCCAATTCCATGGAGGGAAAATTGGTCCAATCAGACAGGTAGGACAGCTCAATAACAGTGATCTATGGCTATGGTCCATCTTCATATTGGACCCACAAAATCAACTGTCTTGATCACCTCAGATTTGTGTCATGTGGACGATGGAGATTGTATGGAATAAGAGAGCCCAGCTTGTGCTCAAAGCGGCAACCCTTGCCATTTTTTTCCCATTAAAAAATGTGATGTAAGTGTTGGCAAATAGGCGACCCTTTCGAGATTATAACTCCTGTTTTTTTATTTATGCTCTGCACATTCTGCTTTTCTCCCTCCTTGCAGGCATTGGCGAGAAAGAAGAGCAATGTCCAAGTTCGGGTGGGTTTTCCCCTTCTGTTTGTGTGTCTCGTTGCTCTCATCAGTGTGATAACTGGGTACTTTTTGCACACATAAGACCCGTCTGATGGCTGGGCCGCACCGTCCGTCTCGTAATCTAGGTGACAGGAGCATGTCCAGAGTCTTGTAAGTGATAGTAGAAATTTAGAAGAAAAGGATCCTCAGTCTTAGATTAGTTACAAGGGGAAAACTAACTGGCGCGAGTGCACTAATTTTCTTATCCGGTACACTGCACTCAAATGGGGAACATGGCACAGCGGACAAAGATCTGGAACGTTCGTTCATCATTTCCACTGTGGATGGATGGACCACTCTTCTCAAATCACATGGATTATATTCTTGCTTATCCAGCCGGCCAACATTTTCACTTTCGGTGCTGTCTAATCTTTCCTGCTGTCTGTGTTCAATCAACTGATCAAAGGGTTAATAGCCTTTGATGTACTATGACTAGACACTGGTGTGGCCCATCCAACGAATGGTGCAGATCATGTACGTCTATGCCACATGTCCAGTTTGAGTGCGGCGCATCAGACGACAAAAATGGTGCACTGCATTCCAGTTAGGTTTTCTTAGCTAAATGCATGTTGTTTGTTTATCAGATAATTTTGGTGATTTTGCATGTTATATGTAAAGTGACCTAATTTCTTCAAATAAAGATGAAATTAAAAAGAAAAAATGTTTTACTTCTCATGTAAACAAACCTATGTTCTTCGAATTAACAGTTTTTTTTTTTTTTTTCCCTTTTTTTGTGTGGCTCGAATCAGTATTATTACATGTGGTTCCCACTTTTTCATTGTTATGTACTGGTTTGATGGGCCCACTGTGGATGGACATCACTGCAAAAACCATAGTTCAAAAACCCAAAAACTCGACTCGATGTTCAGCTGGGTCAGGTTGACTCGAAGACTCAACATGACCCGACCCGACTCAACTCAATATTTAATAATTGTAAGTCGAAAACACTGAATGGTAGTTGATTTTTAAATTTAGTTAGAAATAGACTAATCTCTTGCATATTTCAGTGCCCAAGTGCACCTTATCTCTTGCAGGGGTTGTATGTTTGATTCCCACATTCCGCCTTTGCATTTACTAACGATGACACTATGGTTCCTAGTGTTCAAGTTATCGGTATCACTACAAGTTTATTATTGCCGATAACCGGAAATGTATCACTGACCTAGGGACATTGGGGAAATATGAGGAAATGGTTGAATTTCTCAATGAAACTTAAGGAGTTGCTAAAATACACATTTATATATTTAGGAATCAAATAATTAAAAAAAAATGATACATTTATAATAAGTTTTTCTTTAATGAAGGTAAAAAAGCGTATAATGCTGACTTAGGAAAATATTAGAGAAATGTGGGGAAAATGGTATTTTTGAATGATACTTTAGGTGCTAAAATAACATATTTGCATATTTAAGAATCAAATAATAGTAAAATGATGCATATTTACATATTTAGAAATCAAATAATGAGCTTTCCTTTAATGGAGTTAAAGGCATGCATTGTTGACTCATGTTTCCATGGAGAAAATTTTAGATCCATCCATCCTACCATCCATGTATGCTGCACATACTTACATACAAACATGCATGCATGATCCATCCATCCATCCATCCATCCATACACTTGTACACACACATCCATCCATCCATCCATCCATGCATGTATATATCCGTCCATCTATGATCCATCTATCATGCATATGCATTCGTGCACGTGCACATACAAACATGCATTTCATCATACAACCACGTGCCTATAAAAAAATTAAAGTGGAAGTTTTTTTAATAAATAGATGTTTGGTGATTCCATACATTGGCAATATTATCGAAATATCATCAATACATTGACAATACAAGTGACATAATGGAATTTACACAATCAAAGACATGGATAATACAAGTGCGATGCCTGAAATTTACACGGTAAAAAATATTGACAATACATTGGTGATATCGATACATCAGCAATATTTAAGGATCTATATGGCCGAGATGCTTAATTTCTGATATTACTATTGGGGATATTACCCATGTATTGGGGATATTCAGAACAATGGACTCACCTAGTGATATGGTTTGAGTCGCATTGAGTTGACTCGGTCTCGCTCCAAATCTCATCGAGTCGACTCGGGTTTCTATTCAAGTCCACAAGTTGTAGAACTCTGGCAAAAGCCCTATCAAACAATGAGATTCTGCAGCCATGGGCAGTCTGTTGTGTTGCTGGGGCTAGATTGTTGGAAGCTAACATAGCTGGTGGTCAGGGTGCAACAACAAAATGTCCATTGATCAGATGGCTGGAAAGCTGGTATTGTTTAACAAGGAGATTCTGCAGCCAGCAGCTTCTGGATGCATTGGGGTCCATCCATGAGATAACAGCTTGGATCTCTGAAATAGGAATAGCTTTAAATGTAGACTGCCTAGGAGATTGGAAACTCAATGAGCTGAGTTGACTCGGCCCACTTGCGAGCTCACCTACTGAGTTTTAGAACTATGGTGCAGATACATGATCACATGTGCCATCATGGCAGACTATCGGTAGATCCGAGCCGTCCATTTTGCTCTTCAGTCACCCTTGTGTTGCTATGAAAGCTTGTGATACTGCTGGAAACGTGATTTGTTACTGAAATGTGCACAGAAAAACATAACCTTCCACAACAGCGCCCTGCGACAGTGGGACCCAATTCGGTTTGATCCACATTTTTCAACATTAAGATGTGGCCCACCTGATGAGCAGATTGGCCTATTTTTGGACCTAGGCCATCTTCAACATGATGCGCGATGGTTGAACGGTTTGGATCTCGCAAGTGTGCACACGTGCCACGACTAGCTGTGCAGGTACTGTATCAGTGTTTGCCAGCTCCCCTGAACAGGAAGCCGAATGCGTACTGAGTAAATTTGGGGCTATCCGTGATGTATGTGTCTTATCCAAGCCGTCCATCCGTTTTAACAGCTCATTTTAGGGAAGGAGCCCAAAATTGAAGCATATCCAAAGTTAAAGTGGACCACACCACACGAAATAGTGTGCATCGAACCCCCACCGTTGACTTCTTGAGGACCACAGAAGTTTTGAGTCAAGCAGATATTTATGCTTTCCTGTGCACTCATGAACACGACGTGTTTTGGCTAGTGAAACCAACACCAGCCAACTAGCTGTTGTCAAAGCTCTGTGGGTCCCACCATGATGTATATGTTTCATCCACGCCGTCCATCCAAATTTTCAGCTCATTCTAGAGCATGTAACCAAAAATGAAGCAGATCCAAATCTTAGGTGGACCACACCACACGAAACAATAGGGATTGAGCACTTACCATTGAAAACCTTTTGGCGGCCACTAAAGTTTTGGAGCAAGCTGATATTTGTGTTTTCCCATCATCCAGACACGTGTGACCTTATCAACAGGTTGGATGGCAAATAAACATTACAGCTGGCCCCATGATTTTTTAATTGGTGGATGTTCAACCAACACAGTTTTCCTGTGTTGTGGTCCACCTGCAATTTGGATTTGCCTCATTTTTCAGCTCATGGCTTAAAATGAGCTGAAAAAATGGATAGGCAGTCTGGATGAAATATATACATCATGGTGGGGCCCACAGGTTTCAACGGTGGAGGTCATTATCTCTATTGTTTCGTTTTGTGTGGTCCACTTGCGCTTTAAGTATGTTTCAATTTTGAGCTCATGACGTAAAATGGGCTATTAAAACGGATGGACGGGGTGGATTAGACACATACATCAAGGTGGGCCCCACAGAGTCTCCTCAGTACGTACTGGGCCACACGTATGAATTGGAGAATGACACGGACATTTAAGAGGAACCGACGAGAAGATGACCATAAACAAAAATCGACAGTTAGGTGGATCTGAGAAAAAAATGATACGTGGCATTTGAGTAATTCAAATCAAGCCGTCCAAATTATTGAATGATCGAACCGTACGATTGGTGTACATTTATTGGACGGTTAAAGATGAAAACATCCAACTGTCCCATTTCAAGAAACCAACGGCGAATTCGATTTTTAGCGAGAGTGGGTTTCATAATCTAGTCGGTTTAACTTGGGCAATTTATGTCACTTGTTTGAAATTTCTGAGCGCCTGTGCATCAAGTGTCATACGGTGACGGAGTATCATGTAAATCGCCTATCTACTGTGTTGGTAATTTTATTTTATTTCAGTCGTTCACTTATTTCCCATAGAGGTGGCCCACACCCAGTGAGTGGTTCATATTCACTTTTGTGTATGTTCATCTTCACGGTGTAGATGTCCCACACGCTTTCCAAGTTGGCACGTGTGATGCATGTGCGTGTTTGGAAACTTCGAGACTAGCGTATATATAATATGAGCGCGGATTGCGTACTGAGTAAACTCTGTGGGGCCAACGTGATGTATGTGTTTCATCCACGCCGTCCATCCATTTTCGAAGCTCATTTTAGGCCATGAGAGAAAATTTTAAGCAATCTAAAGCTCAAGTGGACCATACCACGGGAAACAGTGGGAATTGAACGGCTGCCGTTTGAAAACTTCGTGGGGGCCACAGAAGTTTTGGATGAAGCTGTTATTTGTGTTTATCCTGGAAGCGGATTGGCTGCTGTACCACACACCAGCTATAGAGCTGGTGTATTGACGGAAGCAAGTTCTGTGGGTCCTATCATGAGGTATGTGTTATATCCAAACCGTCCATCCATTTTTCGAGCTTGTCTTAAGGATTAAATAAGACACATCTAAAGATCAACTGGACCACCTACAAAAAACAGTGGGGGATTGAATGTTTACCATTGAAACCCTTTTGAGGTCACAGAAGTTTTGGATGAATATGAGATTTTTTTTCCCTCTTCATCCATGTATTTTTTACCTTATTAACAGATTAGATGCAAAATAAACGTTATTGTGGACCCTACGAATTTTTTAATGGTGAAATCATTATCCTCGATGCTATTTCTGGTGTGGTCCATTTGAACTTTGGATATGATTCAAATTTTTTATTTCTAATGCTCTAAAACGATCCCTAAAAATTGATGAACGGTATGGATATAATAAATACATCATTGTGGAGCCCATGTAACTTTGATCTCATTTGAACCGTCCGTACAACTCGGAGTTGGAGGAGCGTCGCCGCTCCTCTTCGCACGACACGTATCTACAGCAGCTATATAGCTGGTGTGTGGTACATCAGCCAATACGCTTCCCTTTCCTGGAAACGGATTGGCTACTCCCCTACCACCAGCCCCTGCCATCAGCCCGGGGCTGGTGGTCCGTGCTCTGTAGCCCCTACCATGAAGTACGTGTTTCATCCATTCCGTTCATCCATTTTTAAAGATCATTTTAGAGAATCATCTCAAACATTAGAGGGATATAAATCTCAAGTCGACCACACCATAGGAAAACAATAGTGATTGGATATCCACCATTAAAATCCTCCTAAGGCCCACTGTATTGTTTATTTGACATCCAATCTGTTGATTAGGTCATGCAGACCCAGATGAAGGGAAAAAACAAAGTTCATCTTGATCCAAAGCTTTTATTGCCCCCAAAAAGTTTTTAATGGTCTACGTTCATTCAACCCTGTTTCCTTGTAATGTGGTCCACTTGAGATTGAGATATATCTCATTTTTTGTCTCATACTATAAAATGATCTAGAAAAATAGATGGACGGCATGGATGAAACACATACATCATGGTGGGGCCCACAGAGCACCGACCATCAGCCATTGGCTGATGGCAGGGGGAGTAGCCAATCCGTTTCCGTTTATCCTCGTCCATGTCTGTGGGCCCTTGGAAGGTTTCAGCGGTGGGGTGGATGTCATTATCCCCAGGGTTTCCTGTGGTGTGGTCCATTGAGATTTGGATGTACTTCAATTTTGGACTTTTTATATAAAATGAGCTGAAAAAATGGATGGACGGCGTGGATAAGACAGATACATTAGGGTGGGCCCCACAGTTTTACTCAGTGTGCAATCCACGCTCTGTACATCTCTTTCATGTCATTCCCAAAACCCCCAAACCCTTTAAAATGGCCGTTTCTTCTTCAACTTCAAAACCCTTTGAAGGTAATTGCTTTTCTTTTCATCAACCATAGTAATCGTTTGGATTCGAATTTCCACATGATCGAATCCAAGCAGCTCTTTGCTTTATGTACGGCATTCCAATCTCTCTCTCTCTCTCTCTCTCTCTCTCTCTCTCTCTCTCTCTCTCTCTCTCATTTCGGCTCTCTTCCATCCTCGCTCTCCATAGATTCTTTCTCAAAATTGGAATTGGAATCGGAATCACTCAGTTTCTTCAGTATCTTTCTCTTGATGAATTTTTAGCACTCCTCTTTAACCCAATCTGTTAAGATCAATACCTGCAAAACACCATTGATTGAGATTCAAAAAACCCAAATCCCAAATCATGCCTTTAAACCACCCTCTATCGTATTTCGCCATTTCCAGGCTTTCTCTTACCTCTTTCCGTCCGATTTCATTTCCTGGCTGTCTGTCTTCTGCCTTCTCCATAAATTCAATGGACAGCTTTTTCACCCAATTCGCCTCCGTCTCGAGCCTTAAAGTGGTATGGCGGAAGGACTGCCATTTAGACAACGCCATCGAGAATGACAAGCAATGGCGGATGTGTGCGAAAGTCGTCAAGGAAGTCCTCAATGAGCCCGGCCAAGTCATCCCTCTACGGTACTTAGAAAAACGTAGAGAAAGACTCCGTCTTCCCATCCGAATCAAGACCTTCCTCCATCGGAACCCTGGCCTCTTTGATCTTTATCTCGATCGGATCAAACCCAAAACCCAACAAGTCCCTTTCCTCCGCATCAGTGACCGGTTGCAACGGTTTCTCGATGAAGAGAAACGGATCAAAGCTGAAAATGAGCATCTTCTTGTGAAGAAACTGTGTAAATTGTTGATGATATCGAAGAATAAAGTAATCAGTGCCGATAAGTTATTGAACGTGAAGAGGGATTTTGGATTCCCAGATGATTTTTTGTGCAGTTTGGTGCCCAAGTATGGAAATTATTTTCAATTGGTGGGTAGTCCTGGGGAGGGAAAATCGTTCTTGGAGTTGGTTTCTTGGGAGCCTGAATTCGCAAAATCGGTTATAGAATTGAGGGCGGAAGAGGAGTCCAAGATGATGGGGATTCGGGTCCGGCCTTGTTTTAATGTCCGTCTCCCGCCCGGGTTCTTCCTGAAGAAGGAGATGAGGGAATGGGTGAGAGATTGGATGGAGCTTCCATACATTTCGCCATACGAAGATATTTCGAACTTGGATCAGGCTTCTCCAGAGATGGAGAAGAGGAATGTAGGCGTCTTCCACGAGCTGTTGTCCATGTCAGTTTTTAAGAGGATGGCAGTGCCATCGTTGGGGAAGTTCAGTGAGGAGTATCGGTTCTCGAATGCATTTGCGAATGCATTCACAAGGCATTCGGGGATTTTCTATGTGTCGTTGAAAGGGGGGATTCGGACAGCAATATTGAGGGAGGCTTATGATGGGGATGTACTAATTGATAAGGATCCTTTGGTTGGGATAAAAGAGAAGTTTGTGGAGTTGTTGGAAGAGGGGTGGCGGGAGAGGGCGGAGAGGGAAAGATTGAATAGGGAGGCAGTCCGGAAGGAGATGGAGAGGGTGGCCATTAGAGATGTCGAATAGGGCCACAGGTACCAAGTTCCCAATGAATATTGCAAACACTGATGTATGAAACCAATTAACCCTTTTTGGCTGTTTCTCTCTTAATTTGAGTTTGGAAAGATAGAAATCTATGAAGTAAATAGATTGATTTGACTGGGAACTGCGTAGTAATGATATCAAATCAGTGTGAATGTGAGGAGAAGTGAATGTTGATTGATCTACTTGTGTTATGGAAGGATGGATTTAGGCTGCATTTGGTGTTAGAAGCACCCCAAATCGACATTTGGTTGAAGTTTTTGTTGGGGTCACTTGCTTTTGAACCTGCCGAGCAAGGAAGCAATGGTGCTGCTCTTTTGAGCTACTAGAAACAACCACAACAACAATTTGCAAAAGTATATTCCACCTGCCCTGGATTCTTGAGGTACTTCCAGATGCATCCTTAAGAATGAAACCTGGCATCTATTTCCTGAATGCAGTAAAGAAAAAAAATGAATATTTACTCTGCTGGAGAGGAAGAAGAATAGTGCTTCAGCTGCCCGTGTTTGATGAATGCCATTATATATGATGCTTTTCTTGAGTATGATAGAACATGAATAACACCTGGTCAAGCTTCATGCAAGACTAGGAATTGGTGGAATTGAAGTTGTACTGCAGTTTAGTTGTGTGGTTGCTAATTGATCTTTTTTTTATAGTTCTCAAGCATCAATGAGACTCAAATTGATCTCTCTCTCTCTCTCTCTCTCTCTCTCTCTCTCTCTCTCATGATGATTCTTGTTTTGAGATAAAATTGTTGTTCACAACTCTTCTGTAATGCACGTGTATATCTACATGAATAACCAGCTACAATGTTTACCATACACTGCATTATATAATGGAGCTTGACCTCATCAGTTGTCATTTCTGTTGGAATTACATTATAGAGCTTTGTTAGGTCCACACGTACGGCAATCAGGTGGTTTAGACAGCATGTGTTCAGGAGATTCCGAGCTGTTTTTTGGCTGGTTCCCAATGTTTAGATGACCTGACCCAAAACTCAGGTTGTTCCACTAATCAGGTGGCCACATGTATGAAAACACTGGAAAGTTTAAAATTTTACCAGTAGTCCACACTGAATGGATATGTTTATAACCCACCTTTTGAGTGACCAGCCTGGTGCTTGGGCCATGGTGGATCCCACATGATAGCATAAACTGCTTGTATGAAGGTACCTTTAAAAAAAAAAAAAAACTTTTTATTATTGTATTATAGCACTTCAGCATCTTGTGATACTGTGAAAAAACTGGGTCTGTACCAGTACCCCTACATTCAAATGGCTATGCTCAAAGGTAATAAACTTATTAGATAATGATTTGACATTTTCAAGGAATCTCTCTTTGATTATGGAGCTGGCAAGCACTGAAAAATGACTAGAAATGTTATGCAGTTTGGAACTCATTGAAAATGAATGTTAATAGGTTTGAAGAATGGTGCGCTATCTAATTGCTTTAGGAGGACTTGAGGCTTTCTATGCTTCTTTTGCAATCTTTTGTGCTAAGGGTCCATTTGGACAGACCCTCCAAAGGGGCATGTGAGGCATAAACACTAGTTTGATCCAAATGGAATTTGATGTTGTACATTTGGATGCACTTTGCGAACCCCATCTTGTCTCTGCTCGACAAAATGGGTGCTAAAATGCCAACTTGTTGGTTTTTGCCTAGTTGACCAAAAAGGCAAGCTTGAAACCCTTTTTCGGAAACTCATTTTTGAGGAAGTGCGTCCAAATGGGATCTTAGGAATGTATTCCAATCGAATAGCATGTTGGAAAAAAAAAGGGGGATGCTTTTTTTAAATTTATTGGAATGCAATAAAGGAAACTCTTGTATTACCAACCAAAGGCAAAAATACAAAAAATACAAAGAACAGAGAGGGAGGCCAATGCAAGAAAGGGAAAAGAAGAAAGAAAAAAGCAAAAAAAGAAAGAAAAATCAACATCAGAATGGGAAAAGAAAGAAAAAAACATGGTGGGGTTGATCGCAGCTGGCATTTCATGTCTCCATTGATTTGGTAGGTGAACGTTTGTTCTGCTCGTAATGTTACACCAGGGTGGGGTCGATCGCAGCTGGCATGCAGAGTTTCCAGTTGCAATTTCTAGGCACCAGATGTTGCTAGGCTTCTAAACTGAAATATACCCAAGTGCTATTTTGTACTCTCTTTTTTTACCCCCTCTTTTGTTTTGCTCCATGTCACACTTCAATGAAAAGCAAGACTCCAATAGATTTTCTTGGAGAGCAGATATTGCTAGATGAATTGTATGAGATTTTATGCTCCTAGTTGTGGGTGTTAGCAACATTCCTGCATTCTACCCTAGAGATGATTGCCTGCCCATCAATAGAATGTGCACTATTTATGTGGCACTTGTCCAGGGTGACTGAAATTGTTCATCTGGTGGGTCACAGCAGTTGACAGGCCATAGCGCAAAAACCTTGTCCCTGGACAATCCTAGACATCCCATCATTCTGCACACTATTGAAATGAACCTAAATTATCTCAATTGTTCATCATTTTGTTTGTGGCCTGTCAATGTGGTGTCCCACTAGATAAATGGTTATGATCACCTGGATGAATGCTATATGTGCAGTGGAGATGCCACAGAAAAAGCAAACAACTGTATTTTTGGGTGCTAGTAAGCCTCTTGACAATTGAGGATAGAAATAGTGTTTTAAAACCCTGCTGACCAGATGATTGGAACAGAGCGGCCCAAGGTAATCAAAACCTATCTTGGGAAAGAAACCACTAGCCCAACATTCAGGATTGGGCGGTTCTTCTGGTCCAAATGTGCCAGAAATGTTCTCAAACCTCTTTATGTATTTTACTCATTTATGATACATTGGCAGCATGGGTCGGACTGGTTCGACCAACTAGCCACAGAAACAGGTCAGTCTGGGTTTTAAAACATTGAAATCAACTTCTTCTTCTTCTTATTTATTTATTTATTTATTTTTTTACACACACTCACAGCCCACCCCCACACACACGCACGCACTCACACACACACCCCCACTCTCGCACACTCACACCACAAGGGATGCTTGAACCCGTGACCTCATGTTGAAACTCCAAATGCAATTGCCTTTAGAACTGTAAGGAATAGAGCAGATGTTGCATTCCCTCTAATCTAAAGAGGCATCCAATGCATTTGAAGTTAAGAAATGAAAGCTAAAATAAAGTTGTAGATTTCAAAAGTTACAAACCCAAACCAGCAAAGCTGCAACAACTTGAAATTCAAAAGGCTTGATTCAATATCATTTCACTTTTCAGGAAAATTACATGACCACATTCTCTTTCAGATAGCAAATCAAATACATGCCAAAGACAATCAGTATATTACACACTCATATACAAAAAAAAAAAAATGCAAATTACTGTGTTGAAATCACATGGCACTTATCAACATCACTCTTATCAACATCGGCAATAATCACGCCGCAAGAGATAATGAAAGAAAAAAAATGAAAATATCAAGCCAAGGAAAATTGTATCATCTCCACTGCCTACGTCAAAAACTTGCAATCCTCGCAAATACCAAAATCAGGCACTCCTCACTGCCCCTAAGGATTAGAAAATATGCATACCCAAGAGAACACAAGTCAATCTCATATCTTCATTTCTTTCTTTTAGTTACCATCACTGCCCCTAGAGATTAGAAAAATATGCAAAACCAAGAACCCAAGTCAATTTCATATCTTCCTTCCTTTCTTTCTTTTAGTTACCATGGAAGATCACTCTGTTCAATTGGGGATCCAGGAACAAACGGTGCAAACCCTCGTCCACCGAACATTGGCCGCATGAAGGCATTGTCGAACTTACGCCAGTAATGGTGGACTGTGTGAGAGGGTGTGCTCAGAAGCATGCGGAGGCTGGTCGGGCCCGCTTCAACTTCAGAATCCTGGCCGTTACCAAGAAGTGGGGAGAGGAAGGACTTCGGACTCGATGGTTCTGATGTAATGCCATTGATGTATTTTGCATTGGGTGGCAGTAAGAGCCTCACCAGAGGTTTAGTCATCAAGCCAAACACCTGAGCATGATATCAAGCAGTTTAATACAGTGATAGTTACAACAGTTGTAATCTATTAGAAAATAAACTGGAGATGATGGATATATAACCTGTGCACAGATCTCAAACTGAATACATGGCACAATAGTCCCTGACCTGGACCATTTATCAGGCAAGTCCCCCCATGGATAGGCCACTGCCCTCAAACTGCAATGCTTAGACGATCTATCAATCCAACTGGTGAGCCCGCTCTGTTCAATGCGGATCATTGCCAATGCTGTCCTACCATCCTTTGTAGGTCACTAGTTAGACAATAATAATAGTCCAGTCGGCAATATTTTTCAGCAGTGATCAATCCATGGCAGCATCCGCCCAATGAACAGTTCAGAAGATTATCCATTGTGCCACATCATATATTTGTAGGAGCTCCATAGGAGCACTGTTGCGGTGTCTTCTGGGAGCTCCTAGCCACTTTCACTGATCAAAGGGTCGGGAACTTCCAATCTGGGAGATTTTTTTCAGCATCCCTTGTCCATAATGGAGCCTATCAGATCAACAGTCCGGGCTCAACAAACCATGGGCCCCACTAGGAGCACATTGAGAAACAGCTTATGTTCCTCCAATATTAATACCAACTAGAGGTAGAGGCAAGATGTATCTTACCACCGTGCTGAAGAGAACAACGGTGATGGTGCTGGTGATCATCATGGCGTGTCCACTCAGCTTGGTGTGGCCTGACCTTGTGAACTGCAGATGCATCAAAATAAATGTTTTTCATCAAACATAACAAGAGTACTAAACACATTAGCTAAAAAAACCCCAGAATGCTATGTTTCCAGTTTTGGTTTACAGTAAATTCAGTAAAGGGTATCTTATCTAACAAGAACTACTTCATATAAGCCCATATTAGACTCTAGGTTAATTTGAAAAAGAATGGTATTATGGTTTTCTTGTGAAATGGAGAAAATGATCCAAAAATCCATTTGGCAATACCAGTGATATTAAAAAGAATAATATAAACCATGTCTGCAATTAACAGACACTTCAATTTGAAAATATAATTACCTGATGATAGGCTAGGGCCACTGATACTGCACCTCGCATAAGACCGGCCCACCATATTGTAACCTGTGGGTCAAAATTTGTTGCATTCGTTAAGTCTTTTGATTGGTTTGGAAGAGAATTAAACCACCCAAAAGCCCAAGTACTCACTTGTTGATTGAAGGTAATTTTGTCATTATGAGACTTTTTTGTTAGGTTAGATAAAAAGGATAATGGAAAAACAAAAGCTGCTCTTCCAACCAGGACCAATCCTATCAGTATTGAACTTGCCTCGACTAATTTTCCAAGGCTGTCAAAAGAAGATGGTCAATCAGTACGAGACCAATAGATGCTTCTGTTATCAGGCAGTTCGATTATGCATCTTATAAATGTAAATGAGATATTCCCATAGAAATCAACATCCTGAGAAGCATAAAGATTACAAGAGCACATGAATTTAACATAGTGCAATCAATGAAGTTTTCTGGAGATTCCGGTTATTTCTGCAATGGATGGGTTGGGATGCATATATCAACTCATTTTCAATCAACAAATCCAGAAGAGGATCAGTTTTGAAGAAGTGAAAAATGGGGCAGAAACATTCATCTTGTGGAAAATAGCTAACATGTATCTGTATAGTCCAAGTCATTTTTGACTCTGTAATGAGAATTCTATAAAATAGGTATTAAAACCTATTCGTGCACAAAGAACAAATGGAGCACAAAGTTGCAACTAACCAGAAACCAAACTTGATGAGTCACACTAAGTTCTGAGAGGGCGGAACAAAGTCTTAGAAGAAACTGTGATTTCAGAGAATCATGTTGGCTTCATGTCAGGAGATGATAACCAGCTCTTTTCTTGCTTAGAGAGTATAGAGAGAACAGAAGGAATCTGTACATGCTCTTTATAGATCTAGAGAAAGGATAGGAGGAAAGGGTCCCACAGATGATATTTGGCTTCATGTTGGCTTCATGTCAGGAGATGATAACCAACTTCAGAATCATGTTTCCATATATTTCATAGAATCTGTACAACAGAAAACTACTCTTTTACCACAGTTCTTATGTGGGATGCTTGACCTAACTTCATAAACAAATAAATAAATACTTTGAAAAAAATGGCACTAAAGCCTCCTTCAAAATCAGTCATTAAGAGACTCGAGAAACATTTTTGCATAATAATCAGACTGGTTTGGGGCTTCAAATGTCATCATCAAATTCCTACACATGGACTAGAGACCATCTTTGATGTCTTGTAAGTATACTTTGGAGACACATGGAGGTTCCCCAAACAGGTTAAAGAGCTCAGCATGAGGTCCTTGGGGACCAACATCTTCACCATACAATTCTCACTATCGTCTGGACTTACATTACCCTCACGATAGGAAGGAATTCGACTTGTCGATACTTTTGTTCATCTAGCATTGAGAATAAGTTCTTAGAGGCTCAACAATTGGGATTTGATGCTCTGCTTTATGGTTGGGCTCTTCACCAGTTCTCCAACTGCCATAAGATGTACATCAGTACATGGCCCACATTCTTCATCACACAGTACTTAGGGCATACATCTTCATCGTGTGTTTCTTACAGTTGTCTCTACTTGAATTGCATTAGAAATCTACTGAATCATCACACAGATATGCTTTGTAATAATCAGGTTCACCTGTACCTGTATTCTATTAATGTGATCTGAAAAAAAAAAAACAATTTGAACATAAAAATGTGCTGCCATATTGTGAAAGAGAAAGCAATAGAAAAGATCTCTTGAACTTCAAATATAGAAACAGAGGATTAATTCATATACAGTTTCACCAAGGCTATTTGGAAAGGATGCCAAAACCTTAGGCTGGCTAGCCATGAATGATATTCATGCCTCAGCTTGAAAGTTGTTGGGGAGGATCAAATCGAAGAAGTCAACACATTTATTTTAAGATTTCTAAAAGTTCAACAGATCCAGGCCTTTAAAATCAATTGAAAAGAAATAATTAAAAAGAAAACATAAACACGGGCACCATATTCAGAGACATGGCAAAGCTCCATCTCCCATGTGGAGATCAAATGGCTATCTTCTAGACTCATAAATAAAGATAACTCCACAGAACATTGACCATAAGAAGAATGGAATCAGAGTAATTACTCTATTCAGTGAACAAAAATGAGTTAAGAGTACTCTTGGCTCAGTGGTAGACACTGTGTATCTCATCCCTGAGGTTGCGTGCGTGGGGTGTAAGAGTGTGTGTTTCTCACCTTTCAAAAAAAAAAAAAGAATGACTTGAGAGTTCTCATCATTCAACAGCATGATATAGGAATTGGATATACGCCTTACCTGCTTCTAACGAAATTCCACTTTTCAATGTCCAATGCATCCATGCCAACATAAAGGAAGATAAATATCTCGGCCATGAATGACAATGTCGCAAAAGTGTGCCTGTGATAACCATTAAATGGAGAATTAGAAACATCAGCAAAAAACATGTGTTAACCAGATGATGGTAATTAGCAATTACATGGAGAGAGAGAGAGAGAGAGAGAGAGAGAGAGAGAGAGAGAGAGAGAGAGAGAGAGAGAGAGAGAGAGAGAGAGAGAGAGAGAGAGAGAGAGAGAGAGAGAGAGATTCCGTCAATGACATACTTGGTAGTAACTCTTGAACTCTCAGTCACGTTATGCCAGGTATAGTGAGACATCACGATGCCGCAAAAAAATACTGTGAGAATAGCGCTTAGACTGAACAACTGCAATAAAAAATTAAGTCATCAGCACTGTATGCAATGTATTAATGGAATTGGTGAAATAAGAAAAGGGACACCAACATGTATGACACAAGCTCAAAGAAGAATCTTACTTCAGCCACCATATAGGAAAGGTAAGCCATGAGTATCATAAGTGCAACTTCACGATCAGTAGAATGCCTGCAATGGAGAATAGAAGCATTAGGATTTTCTTTTTTTTTTAAAAAAAAAAAAAAAAACAGAAGTGCTTCTTGATTTCTATTTCGTCATTTTATGCTGACAACAATTCAACTAATCAAGGATAATTAAAACTAACCTTCGCTGAAAATTATCACAAGATGCTACGTTTTACTTTTTACTTATGACAGCAAATAGTGTAACTACAATACTCAACCACGTCAACTTATAAGATGCCATGATGAGAAATCATCATCATCATCCAAACCTTCCTCCCAGAAATTTGGGGTTGGCTTTTAAGTTGTAGATTGACAAAAGTTTTACTATTGGTTGCCCACCTAACATCAACCTTCCTCTACCCAATGATGAGGACATCGTGCACACGCACGCCTGCACACCACCACCCCTACGCACGTACGTACGCAGGAGGACCCCATCATCGATCTGGCTCGATGACGACGTCCAGGGAGGGCCTCCTATTTAGAAGACAAGTTTTGGTTCAAAAAAGTGGGTCCGATAGTCAAGAAAAGCCCATCATGGAATCTCATGATCGTGGCCTACTCGTCAGATTGATTTCATATTTTAGGTTTTGCTTATTGTTATTATTAAGAACATCGTGAACGCTTTAGATTTCTTTGTTTGGTTTTTATTTTAGTTTACTTTCATCGCCAAGTAATAGGTTACGCAATGGTGCGAGTTTTTGGGGTATAGGGTTTTCCCTATAAATAGGCACCCCTTGTAGTTCTTTTGATTTATTCAAGTTTAATAAAAAATTCCTGCTTTATTTTTCTGCTCTCTTCGTGAGTTGTGGAAGAATTCAAAAGTGAGTGCGAAACCCTCCCTTTGCGAATGGCTAACTACCGTGGTGCAAAGTCACATCGATCCCGATTCACCCCCATCCTTCATTATCTCTTTCTTTCATTTTCCACCACCATCCGTACTTCGAATTGGTCCTTTGTTGCATCAGCTTTCTTCATTACAACAGGTTTTCAGATTTCCGCAAACGACCACCCCTCGCACGTGCGGCCGGGTACCTGCGCATGTGCAAGCGCCCCAGGCCTGCTATCCATACGTGGGATCATCTTTTGGCTTAGGTTTTTATTATCTTTTATCCTCTCATAGCTGATTTTTTTTTTTTTTTTTAAATGAATCCTAGCCCTAGATTACGTTTTCCCTAAATTATTTGTCAATTTTCTCACCCTAGGGTTCCTTGAATTGAGATTGGGGAATCCTTTGGATTAGGGATTGATTCTTATGCATGTGTGGTTGATTTCTATTTCCTTTTGAGTATTGTTTGGTTCATAATTTTCATTGATCCAGCCTAACGTGTGTAGGCCTAGACCAACATAGATTCCCCTTCAATTGAATGTTTGGATTTTCATGTGAGATGTGGAATTTGTGTGATTGTTTCTCAATTGGTGTGATCTAAGCCTGAAATATTGCACATCATATTTAAATTCATGTCCTGCATCACCCAAGCTCTTGGAACCGGCCATCAAAGAGGCTCACATTGACATCAATCGCTTTCCAGCATGGTCCCACCTTCTATTGAATCCCATCCAAATTGAAATTGATGGCAGAATGAGAGATCAAGGAAATTTCCATTGCACAAAGCATTATGTACCAGAAGACTGCTAGGAAGGTAAAGTTCTTTCATAAACAAACCTGCCAAAGTACAATCTTTTTATAGTGTATGCACTAAGCAATCCAGCCTGCAACAAGGGAAACAAATTTCATCCAATTATGTAATTCACACCATGCAAAATGGAGAGAGGGAGGGAGGGAGAGAATAGATCTTTCCAAAAACTAACAATGAATGGCATAAATAGGAAGTGACTTACTAACACTCCCAACAATGTGCTTGCAACAAATAAATAGAAGAAGTTGCCAACAAACTGCAAGGCAATGCTGGAGTCGATGTGAATGAGATCAAATCTCTGAATTGCATTAAAGAGGACCACTGATGTGGCATCATTGACAACAGCTTCCCCAAAGACGAGACTATGAAGTAAAGGTGTATCATCTTGATTAAGCACCTGCATTAGATGAAGTGAATTTTAGTTATAGCAAAGTCATTATGCTTATTTGCTGAAACAGGAGCATGGCGATGCAAGACTTTCCGAACCTGACCTGCAAGGTGCAAACAGAATCTGTTGCGGAAAATATTGCTCCAATTGCTACAAGCATTGAAATGCAATAAAGATGAGCAACAAAAAAAAGGGAAAAAAGAAGAAGATGAGCAATAGCAACATGGCATGGCATAATGAGAGAGAGAGAGAGAGAGAGAGAGAGAGAGAGAGAGAGAGAGAGAGAGAGAGAGAGAGAGAGAGAGAGAGAGAGAGAGAGAGAGAGAGAGAGAGAGAGAGAGAGAGAGAGAGAGTACCGAGATAATCTCCAATCCGCAGAGGAGCTATATCCAACATTTGGAATAATTGCGAAGCACCTGGGATTAGTATAAGTAGTTATAGAAGTGGGATAAACATTACAAAAACAAATATTTGATAATTTCCTACTCATTCTAATAAACCTAGTGTAACTAATAGGGATATCAAATAAAATATCTAGCAGTCTTCTGGCTCATTAGTAGAGCTGGTAGAGAAGGTTGTGTGTGTGATTTATACATGGTTCGATCCCTGGTTATCTTACTTTGTAAACCTTACTAGTATAAAAAAATAAATAAAAATAAAAATTTAGCACTATACAAACTTTACATGAAGATACATAACACCTGAATTCAAAATGCACAGACTTGTTGACATGTAAGCATATGCATCTAAAATCATGTACCCACATCTTCTGGCACCTCCTATTGGAACATTTTTTACATCAAACATTTCTTAAAGAAGAAACTTGGGGGCTTGTACGAGACTTAACGTGCCCAATTTCCTAGTGATAAGAAACCTTATGATTTATTAAGAAACTTTTCAATGAAGATGGGGATAAACTGTAGGATTGTAGGAAGGCTCCAGAGTCAAGAATATAGAGGTTTAAACATTTGCAGAACCAAGACAGTATACAGAATTAATCTACAGAGGGAAAATCTATATAGAGAAGGCTTTAGTTAATATCGAGCAGCGAAGGAATAGAACCAATAGAAGATAAAATGATGGAGCAGATTGAGATGGTATGCAATGTGCTACAAAAGAAGGAGACAGGAGAGGAGAGGAACTGTGATTAGAGTTAAAGAGGCTGGAAGGAGGATGAGGGGAAGACCTAAAGGACTTGGATCAAGATAAGTGAAGTGATATGAAGACTTGTTCACTTACCAAGAACAAAGCCTCAGATGGGACTGAATGGTGAAACAGTATACATAAAACTGATGGCAAGTAGCTGGGACAAGGCTACAATAATGATGGAGAAATTCTGCAAATGACACCAACTTCGTATACGATAACTATTTCTTTGAAGCCTAAATGGACATGATTCCGATCACTAGCAAATGATGAAGACGTGGTGTTCTGTACTGAACATGGTCAATGTCCATGTGCATGCTTGTACTCAAATGGGTTTCAAAGACCAGCAAAAGAATGAGGCTTAAGAATGACAGCTTATGCAGACTGTATAATATCATATTTCCAAGTGCCTCTGGGATGATGAGCAACTTGAGGAAGAGACCTGGAAAGAATCAAGGAAGAGTGTCCGGATTCTTCTTTTGATGGAACTGCACTTCTACTCTGCTCAAGCAAGAAGAGGAGCCTTAAAAATCCTTGTTTTCACAACACTTACATTTTTATATACTATTATCTTCTGTTTTATGATAATGAAACAATGAAAAACTCAATAACTTTTGCAGCAGCAATACCCTGCATGGTCATGTATAAAAACAATCAGAAACTTCAGCAGGTGACTTTTACATGGGTAACATTCCGTTCAGAACATGAGCTTTGCTAACCCCACACACATCTCTACACATGGCCACATGTAGCGAATGGCACATGCGAAGGACATCCTAACTATATGCGTCAGGTCCAATCGTAGAAGACCTGGCCCAAAAATTGGGCTGATTAACTCATCGGGTGGGAGTAAACATGTATGAAAATAATGGGCAGATATAAGAAATTTCCAACAGTCTATATTCAACGTAGACATATAGCCTGCCTAATGAGTGAACCAGCTTGATCTTCAGACCAGCTCATCTACAAGTCGGTGTCCACATGATGCAAGTCTGAAATGTTATATACATGTGTCAATTGGCAAATGAGGCTGCTTGTAGAGGTGCTTGTGCACTTAGAAAAACTTTAGAATATTAAAAACACCTCAGTTTTTCAATAGATAATCAAGCCACCCACATTTCACTGTTGAATTCTGCAAACATGGTTTGTCCTACACATAAAAGTCCCATGCGTGACTCAGCCATTACATAACAGATGACTCAGCTGATAAGGATCAATACAAGTTGACTTCTCTGTATGTGTTTCATATCATTGTCAACTGACACTAAGTCATTAACAATGGCATAATATAAATTGATCTACATGAGAGCTGGGCTTCTAGCGTCATCAACAAGGCAATGTAAATGGAAGCGATATAGTCATTCAGGCTAACCCATTTGTGTGTTCATGATGGCATACAAAATTTTGCAGGTGTATATTTACCTTGTAATTTTTCATTTTGGTAGTTTTATGAGCACATTAAATCTAATCCAAAACAAATGAAAAGGACGGAGTTTAAGAACACACCAATTGAAATGATGCCAAAAGATATCAATGTGCCAACTGCACCAAACAGCATAATTGTCATGAAGTTGCGGAAAAACTGTTTCTTTTTTACCTGGAACCTGATAGAGGAAAAAAAATGGATTAAGATTATCAAAGATCATACATATAAATTTAGGATACAAACAAAAAATGGATTTATAATTAGTCTCTAACTATAACTGAAAGAGTTATACGTCACTGGAAAAAAGGTCCAGCCATATGATAGGTAAGCAAGCCTAATCATAAGCATGAGCATCATGATTAGAAAGAAGAAGTGGCTTTCTGTTCACAGGATGAAAATCACACATACCACGAATTATGCAAGGAAATCTCAAATGCATCAGATGCGCCATTTACCACCATCTTGCATCATTATTCAGTGACATTCTTGGCAAGCAACAAAATGTATTCAATTGGAAACCTTATAAATAGTAAATTAGATATTGCATCCATAACAGCTATTACGTAATGATAACAACATAGGCTGTAATGCGATACGGAGTTGTAATGGTCTGTGTCAAAAATTCGGACCATAAAGGGCCGTTATGACCATGCATAACGTCCTAGCACATATAAGTCCCCCTTTGGGGGTTGTTTTTCAAATTTCCTTAATTTCCTTCTCTTTTTGTCATTTTGCTTCTTGAGAGTATTTTAACCTTTTTTTTTTTTTTTTTTTTTTTTTTTTTTTACTAGATTTGTGCAATTTTGAAAATTAAAACAAAATTTAAGCCATTTTTGAAGAATCACAAATCTGGGGCCGAATTTGGGAAAAACCGAAAAAAACATGTAATTTTTTTTTTGTTTTTCTTACTGCAAATGTATTGATTCAATATTATATTAACAAAGCAACTAAATCTTGCTAGATTTGTGTTCAATTTGGCCATGTTTGTGTAATTTTCAATCTTTTTTGTATTTTTACTGGTTTTTATATAATTTTCCACAATTTTCAATTTTTTTAGTATTTGAAAAATAACTAGAGTATCAATTGTTCAATAGCATATATGGAGTTTAGATCTACACATGCATGCACTAAATTAGTGTTTTTCATTTCTTTTTCTATCTTTTAGTATTTTTTGGTAATTTTGGGTCATTTTTGGGTTGAATATTGACATCCCCATCCCCCCCCTCCCCCCCCTCAAATTTCTTTAGAAGAATGATGTCAAATGCTTAGGGATATGTATCAGTAGAAGGAATTCCGTGGATTGCATGAATTTCTGCCTGTCTTGGGGGCATTCAATTGACGCCAAATCGGCTTGACACTATTCACCTAAATTATTAATTTTTTCAAAATTTTGATGGAAAATAGTGTCAAATGGTTAGAGATATGCATTAGTGGGATGAGTTCTACTGATTGCATGAATTTCAGACCATTTTGGGGGCATTCAAGTGTTCTCAAACCAGCCGATACTATTCATCCAAATTTAATTTTAAATTTTTCTTCAAATTTCTTGATGGAAATTATGTCAAATGATTAGGATATGCATTAGTGGGATGAATCCCATGGATTGCATGAATTTCAGCCATCTCGAATCGGCCTGAAACGGATGATGATGCACCTCGTCCTACTCCTGGTGTTGCTCAACACATGTGGATATAACCATCTACATAGTTCAGGGTGATGAGCATTGATGGACCAGAGGAAGCTGGCCTTATGAGTGTACAGATTCATAATACCATCATTGAGGGGAGAAGCATCATGGGGAGGTTGACACCATTGGCACTAAAGGAGATAGGGTACCAGTAGGACATCAGACAACTTATGGATATGGATAATGGCTATGGACAATTTAGGAAGGCTCCTGAAGCACTTCCTTGTTAGATAGTCCTAGATATGTTTCACATGGAGAAGGATGTGAGGGATATAGATATCCAGACCAAGATCCAAGTTATTCATCACAGCCGCAGTTATAGACTCAGCAGAATGAGCAGTTCCAGTAAGGCTATGGCTATAACTATGGGATCTATCTCTGGTACTAGATATTCTTATTTGAGTTTGACATGGAAGATGCTAAGTGGCAGTGATGATCGTGATCAATCATCCTCAAGTTTCATTGACATAGTTTTTTCATCTAGTTATTATGGACATGCAGCACCCATTCCACAGCCAGATAGACTATAGACATGTGGCACACGTTCCACAGCCAGATAGACGACAATGAGGTTAAGCAGCCACGGGCAAGACAATTTTCTTTTTGGTAGTGATATAGTGAGTAATGTTTTTGTATTTATATTTGACATTAATCTATCACTTATGAGTTCACTTCATACATCAACATTTCATGAACCTATACTATGGTTTTTTGTGCTAAATAGTTATATAAATATATAATTGTCTTATCATTAGATTCATGCTCATATAATATTTATTTATATTGAATCATTGATATTATATAGTTAAAATATTAAATATAGACTTTTTTAAGTCACTCTAAGCCTCTTAGATTAATAATATCATTCGGCAGCCCAAAACAACATTCTTACCAAAGAATGGCCTGTTACACCATAAACATTTCAAAACCAAAAAAGAATATATATGTGGAATCCTCTCATTTTTCTGAATTTTTCTAACAATTGTTTCACATTTTTTTCCTTTAAAAAAACGTCCGTCACAGTCTAATGGCCGGTCGTGATGCCAGCCGTTATTGTTATTGAATACCTTGGAAATAATACTTATTAACATAGTCAATTGATGCCCATTGTGGGCATGATGACACTACCTTGCAAGGTGACTGGTTAGTTATGATGCATCAAGGTGGGAAGTGTACCAATGTACCATCCCGTGCAAGTGGAGGGACATGATTCAGTAATCTCAATCATTGATGCGATGGATCACACCATAAATGGTTGATGCCCCTATAATCTCCGAGATTGGAAGGTCTGATTAGTGTCCTGCAAACTAGACACTTAAGAAGAAAAACATGAGCAATCAGGGAGAAAGGCCAAAAAGTAAGTGGCTAGGATTTTCCATTGCGGAAGATTTTCCACTCAAGGGATGTCCAATTCCCTTGAATCGTAAGACCAGTTGTCCCATCGGGAGGGAGGTTATGTATTGCCAGATGTCCAATCCCATGGTATCTAGATTCATTATACCGAACATAATCGCTTTGCACGATCATACATGGGCTCGTAGGAAGTGAACTCATAGTGGAGGATCAGAAAGGAGGGAGTGGGAACCAAAAAGATTCTTACAATGAAAACCACCAGGAGCCCACCAATGAATGAAATAGACTTGTCATGTCACTAGCCATCATTGGTTCCCTATCAAAGAAAGGAAGGAAAGGGTCTCATCCTATGCCCTGTTAGTGCTTAGTCGATCAGATTGTTCATGTTTCTTCCGGGCCATGGTCAGATCTAATCAATTGTCCTAGTTGTTGATGTTCATCGCCTGGTTCCCTTCCCCTTTCAAAGCTTCAACGGTCTAACTCCCAGACCTTCTTCTGAAAGTCCTGCTTCTTTGCTTTGCCCAAGTGAAAGAGATTAAAAAATATATGTTTCCTCTGGTCATATTGCGTTAGCTACCATAGGTTGGAGGCTTCTGCCTATAAACCTTAGTAGTAAGAAAGGAAGGAAGCAAGACCTGGCTGGAGGAAACAAGTCTTCTTCTATTGGAAGAGATCAAAAGTTGACTCCACAAAAGAATGACAATTATAAGGCCGCATGTAGAAAGGATCATAATCTTTGTTACATATAATCATTCCATTAGAACTAGAGGGCGAGGAGTAGACAGAAATCTGATCTGCCGATCACTGACGAATGGAAGATAACAGTTACTGACAGGCAGAGGTGAGTGACAGCACCAGATCATGTTGCCCAACTAACAAAAACATTCTCATTTCTATATATCCTTTGATGATAAGGAGGAGCACCGAAGGTTCCATATAAATTACGTGACCCTCATTCTTATCTTTGATTAGAAAGATTGAAGAATTCCAATCTATTGATGTAAGTTACTAAGAAGCAAGCAAGCCGAGAGAGTATACAAGACTTCCCATGTTTATGGTAAGGGGAAGGTGAAGCACGAGGCGAATGACTAAACCCCGAGCCGGAAATAATAATAGACAGATTTAGGTGTCGGGCCGTGATGAAGATAATAGAAAAGAATTATATGTGGGGAGAGGTGGAAATGCCAAGTCTTTTCATTTAATGCTGACACAAGGTAGTCGACCTCTCCAATATAGGAAGGAGGTAAACTGCTTAGAGCAGGAGCTTTGCTTGATAGTGACGAGTTGGGCATGATTCAAGTATAATGCCACATTCATGCCTATTTACTGCTATGTCCACACCCTCCTATCTATAATTAAGGGCTCAAGATGAGCAGGGTTTCTTCTTCTTCTTCCTTTTCTTTTTCTTTTTCTTAAAAGACTTCAGTATAAAAGTTATCGATTTTCAACAGTATTCAATCAAGCCTGAAAAGGTCAGCTTCCCAACGGAAGAAAGAACACAACTTTTTTCTTCGACAAATAGAAGAAGAAAGAAGAAAAGGCCTTTCCTTTTGAAGCAAAGACCTGGTATTGCCCAAGGTATAAGTGCCCCTTCTGGCAGATCCCCCTTCCTCATGCTACAGTCCAGTCTGCTTCCCTATGGGATGAGTTCGCACATGGACAACAAACAACTAAACTACTACTTGGACATTCAAGCAGGTTCACTTTGGTTAATGAAACAGGCGTTAGCAATCTACCTGATTCGATTCTTTTAGCCTACAGTTCTCCAATCCCATCATAATCAATGGTTTGGATCATGTCCTAATATGCACCATGACCCTATAATTCTCATACCACCCAAGACAAGTTATACAGCCTTGATATTCCTGATGATGGGATTTGATTAATAAATGTCTATCTTACTAATAAAAAATCTTTTTTTTTTTTTTTCAGCTGCTAATTTGGGGGCTAAATCTTCACTTTGGAATGCAATATATCCACAAAAGTTAAATATATCATTCCATAAACCTGAAAATTTTTTGCTTAGTATTTCAAACCAATGAACAAATATCAAACATCTAATTTATATGGGCATTGATCCGATAAAACTACTTTGCATCATATTACAAAAAAGAAAAGAAAGAGTTTTATGAACAAGTGCTGGTTCCAAAACATCTATCTAAAAATCGAAGGAGTCCAATCCATTCTTCATGGGCCACTGTGACAAAATCACACCGACCAGATGATCCAAGCCATACAAACAGCAGGCCATTTTGCTGTAGCTGTCCCTTTCTCAAGAGATTGATGAGATGGTTCGGATCGTCAAACCAAAGTGATTCTTGAGAGGCATAAGCAATCCCCTGTAGGGTCCACCAGATAAACTGTCTAGGTTGATGATAGCACTTCTTTTAATACTTACCTGGACCATTCTTTTCAAGCCATTGATTGAACGGTTAGGATCATCCGATATGTTTGATATTTGTTAAATGATCATTGAGGAGTGCATTGAACCAAATGAACATAGTACCAGATGTACAATAAAAACCAATTTGCATTGTAATACATTACAAACTAGTTGTACAGGATCATCCCTGGTGATTCCATTTTTTAACATACAATCAGCCTTAAAAAACTAGAAATGGGTTACTTATGGATTAGCAGATAAAAAATACTGATAAAATCACATTGATATACACTCAATAAGAAAAAATCTGACATACCCAGCATTGAATATGATAGGTGGAAGAAGATAGATAAAGAAAATATCTTCACTGAAGACTAAAATGCGAGAACTTTTCCCTCCACTAATCAGTAGAATAAAGGCTCCAGTGCACAGACCCTGCGATCAACCCACTGAAAATCAACACTGCTTACAACAATTCATGACCTCTGCTGAGGATACTCCAGCCTGTGCGATCCAAGCCATTCATCAGGTGGTCCCCACCTGGCCGAAAATCAAGCCACCAGGTTCATCAGGTACCAATTTTCCACATTCAATGTGCAAGAATGGCCTGTCTGACAAGCGGACTCAATGTTGGGCTAGTGGGGCCCACCGGCACATGAGCGTACGAGTAGCCTCTGCATTCCTAAGAATTCATTATTAAATGGAAATGCAACACTCACGATCGCTAGTGCCGTGATCGATTCGTTCATCCAGCGGTTCTCCTCGAGTAGATGACCGATCACAATGCAGGCACAGAGAAGCGTCACGAACATGTTAATCGAAACCACGGAAGCATGATCAGATGTCAAAACCATTCCCAGATTCATCAAAACCGAACCCATTTCAAATGCCATGATTTCCAAGATAATCTACTTATCACCAATTTCTCAATTAATTTCTGTTTATGAGCTCAAATTCTCCAAATTATCCGAATCAAGACATGAATCCAACTCAATCTTCTCCGATCAACGGATAACGATCAAAGATCAGTTACTTCACTAAACTGAACACGATTCGCCAAAAGTTCATAGAATCCACAATGCGACCAGATTCTCGCCCTCGACTACTGATCGCCGTATTCAAACGGCGAAAATTAAACAAGAAATGGCCGTTTCTCCAGCGATTTTCAGTGAGGGAATGCGATTGAATCAGGGAAATGAGTAAAATGAGATGTTGGAAGATCGGATTGGAAGTAAGTGGTGTTGAAGTAGAGAGGATGGGAGAGAAGAGAGAATTAGGGTTTTGGAGTTTGACAGAGAGAGGTCTGTAGAGAAGGAAGGAGGTCATTATATATTGGAGAGAGAAGGAAGTTGGAAACGGAAAGGAAGTTAAAGAGAATACACTGGAGTTGGGTGTATGTACGGCAGGGAGTAAAGAGAAGAAGAGAGTGGGAGACGCTATGATTGTGTTCGGCATTTAGATACGTCTTCATGTTTTCATAGGACTGCGCCACGTGGGACCTCATAGGGTGCTGGCCCACTCCTCATTTTAATAGCAAAAGCTTTCCAATAGAGAACACTTGAATCTTCGCGCTACTTACCTACCTGGGTTCCTTTCACTAACATGGTAGAGAGTAATTCATGTATGTGAAATCCAGACCGTCCATCATGTAGAGCTCCGTTTTTTTGGTCTTGATTCCAAAAACCAGAATGATTTAATATTCAACTAGGCCACGTGAAATATTTTCTACATAAAACATATAAATTCACGTGGAATGGCCCACATGAGTTTTAGAATAATGTAATTGTTGGATAATATTTTCATCTTGATGAGGCACATCATATGAATGGATTGGATGATATATAAACATACAGTGGGTCCTATGCAAAACTAATGGTGAGCATTTTTCATCCCAAATGATTCCTATGTTGTGTCCTACTTGAGTCTTGGATAGTCATAATGTTTGCTTCAATGGTCAAAATGATGCAATGTACCTGATGGAGGGTGTGGATCTTATGAAAGTTCTACCTACGTGGCTCTCTATTTGCTAAAGGTTCATAGTACGAGTTACCCAAGCGCTTCGGTCCAAAAGAGGCAGCGAGTTTCCTGGTGTCACTGGCGGTTCCTGTACTCGAAAGTTCTGTGGGGCCATCCTCATGAACGCGTGAAATCCACTCGTCCATTAGGTTGGCTACCTTATGTTGGGATGAGATCCAAAAAGTGAGGAGAATCCAAAGACTCAAGTGGCCACAGTATAAGAAACATTGGGGATTGAACGCCCACCATTTAAACCTTCTTGGGCCCCACATGAGATTTGTATCAGGCTGATATTTGTTTTTTTTCGTTCGTCCTGGTGTGAATCATCTCGTCAACGGATTAGATGTCATATAAACATCACGTGGGGAGCCCAAAAAGGTTTCAATGGTGAGCATTTCCATCCTTTGTTTCCCGCGGTGGGCCCCACTGCAGTACTGGATCCTCATTTTCGGCCATCTTACTAAAATTGGAAACTGATGGACGGAGTGGATTTCACTCGGACATTGCGATGGGCCCCACATAAGTTTGTGTTACAAGAACTCGAGGTAACTAGTGTTCCCGCCAAAAGGGTCTAAAATCCTATGTGAGACTCGCACATCAAGTACCCAATCTTTCTCGGGCCTACCATGTGTATATGTAAATCCAATCCGTCCATCAGATGTAAAACACGATTTTAACCGTACATACAAAATATTAGCCGGATAAAAGATTCCTGTAGGACACCTATCAAAAATGTAAAAATACACCTAAAACATTAAGTTCATGCTGCGTGGGCCACCTAAGTTTTGGATCATACTAATTTTTCTATCATGATTTCATTGCGGTGATTTACACCTGATTAACGGGTTTGATGAAAGATACACACAATGGTTACCTCCACACAGAATAAAACCAGACGTACTGAATACTCTACCAGAGCGGTGCCATGCTGTGGGGCCCACCAGTTGCGTATGTAAAATCCATTCCGTCCATCAGGTTCTACTCTCGTTTCTAGATGCTGAAGAAAAAAATCAGCCATATCCATTGTTACCACTGGTGTAGACTATCTAAGCCTTCTATCGGACCATTTAAATAAGGGTTCTCACCTGATGGACGGAGTGGATTTACGTGTACACATTCCATGGGCGATGATGCAAAAAATCGCACAGATCAGGTTGTCCGATCTACGGTTGATTTGTCCTTATTTTTTATAGCCATACATTTTCCAAACCATGGATTGGATGGTTACGATTTCCTAAGTAAGTGATTCTTTAGACTCATAACCACTCCATGATGGATCTCAACAGATAGACGGATCAAATTAGTTAGTGGATCTGTTTTGTGTGAATGATCTTGACCATCCATATCAGGATCTATCGATCAAACGGTTATATTTGTCCAATCAGCGTAGTGTTTGCGTAGTTACCCACTAAATGTGCGCTGGACGTAATGAACGGTCTAGATCAATGGATTAGAGAGTCTAAGCGTCCCGATGCAACTAGGTGCACTATAAATTACAGATTTCAGTGGTGCTAATATGATTTGATGATGTGATTATCAGATGTCGGTGGGGATTTATTGGACGGTTAAAAGTGAAAAGAAAAAAAAATAAAATCTAACGGTCCTATTCAACAAACAAGTGTCCGAAGATCAGTGGTCAGGATCGTTCAACCGCTCCTATTTAACGAATGAGACTTAAGTTTAAATTAGTGTGCTCCACGTGTACGATATCCACCACAGGGAAATGATAATGATTAGATATCCACCATTAAAATACTCCTAAGGCCCAGTGTACTTTTATGAATGGAAAAAAACAAATATCAGCTTGATACAATACTTTTATGGGCCCAAAAAGTTTTTAATGGTCGACAATCATTCAAAACTGTTTCCTGTAATGTGGTGCACTTGAGATTAGACTGTATCTCATTTTTGAAAGTACTCCATAAAATGATCTTGAAAAATAGATAGACGGCATGGATGAAACAAATACATTATGGTGGGGCCCACCGAACACTGACTACTAGCCATTGGCTAGTGGGAGAGGGAATAGCCAATCCGCTCTTTATCCGAGGGACGCGGATTAGCAACTGACAGGTTGGAGTAGTATACTCGCTAGTGAAGTGACGTCAACAAGTTCCGTGGGCTCTACAGTAGTGATGGTTGTGTTTATCAACACCGTCCATCCACTTGAAAAGATCATTTTATGGCATTATCCAGAGAATGTGGCAGATCAAAAGCTGGAATAGACCCCACCAGGAGAGTGACACTCACAGTTGAAACCTTTATAAGGTCCACCATGATATTTATTCGAGATTCAATCTTTTCATGAGTTAAAAAGATATGAAAGAAGGGATAACACAAATATTAGCTAGATCGTAACTTTACTAGCCCTTAGGAAGTTTTAAACGGTGGACGTCACTCTCCACTGTTTTATGTGGAGGGGCCCACTCGAGATTTAGATCTCAATCATTCCTTGACTCTTGTCATAAAATGATCTCTCAAAATGGATAGGCGGTGTGGATACAAAACATATATCATGGTGAGACCCACAGGACTTGGTGACGTCACTTCGGTTGCGAGTCTGCCTGCTCAATCTGTCGGTAACTAATCCACGTTCAAATCCGAGTGCATGTGTACAGAATATTGAATAACAGAGGATTCGGTGAGACCCCGGCCTCCTCACGCAAGCCGGTGCGGCTCCTACGGTGGAACACGGATTGCATCTTACACCCGAAAGCGGATTGCATACGGAATAACTCAGTAGAGTAAACTTTGTAGGGTCCACCATGATTTACAAAATTTATCTACTTCGTCCATCCATTTTAACAGATAATTTGAGGGTTTGAGCCCTAAAGAGAAGTATATCCAAATCTCAAGTGGACCTCACTAAGGGAAACAGTGTGAATTGAAATTCTACCGTTGAAAATTTCTTGGGGCCCACGAAAGTTTTCAATCAAGTTGATATTTGTGTTTTCCCTTCATCCATATTTGTTTGATCCTATGAACAGGTTAGATGATAAATATATATCACTGTGGGCCCTGACAAGGTTTCAACAGTGGAAGTCATTATTACCACTGTTTCCTGTGGTGTGGTCTGCATGATATTTGGGCATACTTCTATTTTGGACTCAACCACTAAAACGAGCTGGAATATCGGATGGACGGCGTGGATAGCCCACACACATTCATAGTAGGCCCAACTGAGTTTACTCAGTACAATAAGAGCGTACTGGGTAACTCACCGCGCAATCTGATTTCCTTACACCCGCCCCTCTCAAGCCCGGAACGGGCAATTCTGTGAGAGGGTCCACCGTGACGTACCTGTACATCCAAGCCGTCCATTCCTTTTCTCAGATCATCTTAAGGCATGAGAATAAAAGAGAGGCAGATCCAATGCTCAAGTGGACCACACCAAATAATAAGCTTAGTTGCATTAAATGCACAAAGCATTAAATGCAAGAGTTATCTATGGTGTGGTCCATTTGAGTGTTGGATCTGCCTCATTTGTGCATGTGCCTTAAAATGATACGAGAAAAGGGATGGGCGGTTTGGATGTATAGATACATCACGGTGGGCCCGCCCACAAAGCTGCCTGTTCATGGCTAGAGATAGCGGGGGTACTGCGTCCCTTGCGGCGACGTTACTGTGGGCTCACCTTTACGTATTTATAATGTATCTAGGCCTTCGATCTGCTTTTTAAATAATTTCAGAGCATCATCCCAAAAAAGAAGTATATCAACTTATTAGGTGGACCATACTATAAAAAACAATGGTGATTGATTGCTCTACCATTAAAAACTTTTTAGGGTGCACCTTAATGTTTCCGCAATATTTATTTACCAAGCAATCTGTTGATAGGCTTAGATAAGCTTGGACGAAGGGGAAAATGAATTATCAGCTTAATACAAAACTCTCGTATCCCATTAATGGTCAATCGACACTGTTTCCTATGGTATGGTCCACCTGATAATTGGATATGTTTTATTTTTTGCTAAAGTTATAAAACGATATGGAAAAATGGTTGGACGGCGTGGATACATAGTAAATGATTTGGAAAATGGTTGGACGGTGTGGATACATAATATATACATTACGGTAGGCCTTATGGTAACCACGTCGTAAGGGTCGCAACTTTTACTTAGGCCGGAGTCTCACCTAATCTACTTTCTAAATAACTTGACTTTTGTACCTTAATTGATAGATTTATACATTTTTTTGTTAAGTTTTGAATTATTTTTAAAATGGTGGTGACTCATCTCCTCACGTGGCACTGATGCATAAGCTATTTATACAATTAAATTTGTGGAACACATTGCGTATGGTGTATATTTATAATATCACACTGATAGTGTGATAAAAAAAATTTGAATTGTACAATTGATGGTTACACAGTGAAGGAATAAAAGTGAAAAGTTAGCGATCCAAATTAGCAAGGAAAATTCGAACCTTCTAGGTAAATTTTATAGGATTTCAACTACCCTATTAGTTGTAAAGATTTTACCAACCTTACATCACATTGTCACCTTAATAAAACATTGCATGCAAGTTATTTGATCTTAGACCGAGACTCGCTAGTGAAGTGATGTCAACAAGCCATTGGCTAGTGGGAGAGGGAGTAGCCCATCCGTTCTCTATTCGAGGGACGTGGATTAGGTACTGCCAGGTTAAGTAGAGAGACTCGCTAGTGAAGTGACGTCAACATGTTTTGTGGGCCCCACAATGATGTGTGTGTTATATCGACACCGTCCATCCATTTGAGAAGATACTTTATGGCATTATCAAAGAATGTGGTAGATCAAAAGCTAGAGCGGACCCCACCACAGAAAACAGTAAGGAGAGTGATGCTAACCGTTGAAACTTCGAGATTCAATCTTTCCATAAGTTAAAAAAGACATGAAAGAAGGGAAAACACAAATATTAGCTTGATCGAAAACTTTCATTGCCCTTAGAAGTTTTTAACGGTGGATATCACTCTCCACTATTTTCTATGGTGGGGCCCACTTGAGATTTGGTTCTGAATCATTCCTTGACTCTTGTCATAAAATGATCTCTCAAAATGGATGGACGGTGTGGATACAAAACATACATCATGGTGGGACCCACAGGACTTGGTGACGTCACTTCGGTTGCGAGTCTACCTGCTCAATCTGTCGGTAACTAATCCACGTTTAAATCCGAGTGCATGTGTATGGAATATTGAATAATGGAGGATTCGATGAGACCCCGGCCTCCTCACGCAAGTCGGTGCGACTCCTACGGCGGAACGCGGATCGCGTCTTACACCCGGAAGCGGATTGCTTACGGAATAACTCAGTAGAGAAAACTCTGTGGGGTCCACCGTGATTTACAAATTTTATCTACTCTGTCCATCCATTTTAACAGATAATTTGAGGGTTTGAACCCTAAAGAGAAGTATATCCAAATCTCAAGTGGACCTCACCACGAGAAACCGTGTGAATTGAAATTCTACCGTTGAAAATTTCTTGAGGCCCATGGAAGTTTTCAATCAATTTGATATTTGTGTTTTCCCATCATCAATGTTTGTTTGATCTTATGAACAAGTTAGATGATAAATATATATCACTGTGGGCCCTAGCAAGGTTTCAATAGTGGAAGTCATTATTACCACTGTTTCCTGTGGTGTGCTTCGCATGATATTTGGGCATACTTCTATTTTGGACTCAACCACTAAAACGAGCTGGAATATCGGATGGACGGTATGGATAGCCCACACACATTCATAGTAGGCCCAACTGAGTTTACTCGGTACGATAAGAGTGTACTGGGTAACTCACCGCGCAATCCGATTTCCTTACACCCGCCCCTCTCAAGCCCGGAATGGGCAGTTCTGTGAGAGGGCCCACCGTGATGTACTTGTACATCCAAGCCATCCATTCCTTTTCTCAAATCACCTTAAGGCATGAGAATAAAAAGAGGCAGATCCAATGCTCAAGTGGACCACACCAAATAATAAGCTTAGTTGCATTAAATGCAAAAAGCATAAATGCAAGAGTTATCTGTGGTGTGGTCCATTTGAGTGTTGGATCTGCCTCATTTGTGCACGTGCCTTAAAATGATACGAGAAAAGGGATGGACTGTTTGGATGTACAGATACATCACGGTGGGCCCGCCCACGGAGCTGCCTGTTCATGGCTAGAGACAGCGGGGGTACCACGTCCCTTGCGGCGAGGTTACAGTGGGCTCACCTTTATGTATTTATAATGTATCTAGGCCTTCGATCTGCTTTCTAAATCATTTCAGAGCACCATCCCAAAAAAGAAGTATATCAACTTATTAGGTGGACCGTACCAATAAAAACTTTTTAGGGTGCACCTTAATGTTTCCGCGGTATTTATTTACCATGCAATCTGATGATAGGCTCAAATAAGCTTGGACGAAGGGGAAAAGGAATTATCAGCTTGATCCAATGCTCTCGTATCCCATTAATGGTCAATCAACATTGTTTCCTATGGTATGGTACACTTGATAATTGGATATGTTTTATTTTTCGGCTAAATTTATAAAACGATATGGAAAAATGGTTGGACGGCGTGGATACATAATAAATGATTTGGAAAATGGTTGGACGGTGTGGATACATAATATATACATTAAGGTGGGCCTTATGGTAACCACGCCGTAAGGGTCGCAACTTTTACTTAGGCTTGAGTCTCACCTAATATGCTTTCTAAATAACTTGACTTTTGTACCTTAATTGATAGATTTATACGTTATTTTGTTAAGTTTTGAATTATTTTTAAAATGGTGGTGACTCATCTCCTCACGTGGCACTGATGCATAAGCTATTTACACAATTAAATTTGTGGAACACATTGTGTATGGTGTATATTTATAATATCACACTGATAGTGTGATAAAATAAATTTGAATTGTACAATTGATGGCTACACAGTGAAGGAATAAAAGTGAAAAGTTAGTGATCCAAATTAGCAAGGAAAATTATAACCTTCTAGGTAAATTTTATAGGATTTCAAATACCCTATTAGTTGTAAAGATTTTACCAACCTTACATCACATTGTCACCTTAATAAAACCTAGGTAAATTTTATAGGATTTCAACTACCTTATTAGTTGTAACGATTTTACCAACCTTACATCACATTGTCACCTTAATAAAACATTACATGCAAGTTATTTGATCTTGGACCGAGACTCGCTAGTGAAGTGACGTCAACAAGTCATTGGCTAGTGGAAGAGGGAATAGCCCATCCGTTCTCTATCCGAGGGACGCGGATTAGGTGTTGCCTTGTTGAGTAGCGAGACTCGCTAGTGAAGTGACGTCAACATGTTCTATGGGCCCCATAATGATGTGTGTGTTGTATCGACACCGTCCACCCATTTTAGAAGATATTTTATGGCATTATCCAAAGAATGTGGTAGATCAAAAGCTGGAGAGGACCCCACCATAGAAAACAGTAAGGAGAGTGATGCTAACCGTTGAAACTTCGAGATTCAATCTTTTCATAAGTTAAAAAAGACATGAAAGAAGGGAAAACACAAATATTAGCTTGATCGAAAACTTTCATGGCCCTTAGAAGTTTTTAACGGTGGATATCACTCTCCACTACTTTCTGTGGTGGGGCCCACTCGAGATTTGGATCTGAATCATTCCTTGACTCTTGTCATAAAATGATCTCTCAAAATGGATGGACGGTGTGGATACAAAACATACATCATGGTGGGACCCACAGGACTTGGTGACGTCACTTCGGTTGCGAGTCTGCCTGCTCAATCTGTCGATAACTAATCCACGTTCAAATCCTAGTGCATGTGTACCGAATATTGAATAACGGAGGATTCGATGAGACCCCGGCCTCCTCATGCAAGCCAGTGCGGCTCCCATAGCGGAACGCGGATTGTGTACGGAATAACTCATTAGAGTAAACTCTGTGGGGTCCACCGTCATTTACAAATTTTATCTACTCCATCCATCCATTTTAACTGATAATTTGAGGATTTGAGCCCTAAAGAGAAGTATATCCAAATCTCAAGTGGACCTCACCACGGGAAATAGTGTGAATTGAAATTCTACCGTTGAAAATTTCTTGGGGCCCACGAAAGTTTTCAATCAAGTTGATATTTGTGTTTTCCCTTCATCCATGTTTGTTTGATCTTATGAACAAGTTAGATGATAAATATATATCACTGTGGGCCCTGGCAAGGTTTCAACAGTGGAAGTCATTATTACCACTGTTTCCTATGGTGTGGTCTGCATGATATTTGGGCATAATTCTATTTTGGACTCAACCACTAAAATGAGCTGGAATATCGGATGGATGGTGTGGATAGCCCACACGCATTCATAGTAGGCCCAATTGAGTTTACTCAGTACGATAAGAGCGTACTGGGTCACTCACTGCGCAATCCAATTTCCTTACACCCGCCCCTCTCAAGCCCGGAATGGGCAGTTCTGTGAGAGGGCCTACCGTGATGTACCTGTACATCCAAGCCATCCATTCCTTTTCTCAAATCATCTTAAGGCATGAGAATAAAAAGAGGTAGATCCAACGCTCAAGTGGACCACACCAAATAATAAGTTTAGTGCATTAAATGCACAAAGCATTAAATGCAATAGTTATTTGTGGCGTGGTCCATTTGAGTGTTGGATCTGCCTCATTTGTGCTCGTGCCTTAAAATTATACGAGAAAAGGGATGGACGGTTTGGATGTACAGATACATCACGGTGCGCCTGCCCACAGAGCTGCCTATTCATGGCTAGAGACAGCGGGGGTACCGCGTCCCTTGCGACGGGGTTACCGTGGGCTCACCTTTACGTATTTATAATGTATCTAGGCCTTCGATCTGTTTTTTAAATCATTTTAGGGCATCATCCCAAAAAAGAAGTATATCAACTTATTAGGTGGACTATACCATAAAAAACAGTGGTGATTGATTGCTCTACCATTAAAAACTTTTTAGGGTGCACCTTAATGTTTCCGCAGTATTTATTTATCATACAATCTGTTGATAGGCTCAGATAAGCTTGGACGAAGGGGAAAAAGAATTATCAGCTTGATCCAAAACTCTCGTATCCCATTAATGGTCAATCAACACTGTTTCCTATGGTATGGTCCACCTGATAATTGGATATGTTTTATTTTTCGGCTAAAGTTATAAAACGATATGGAAAAATGGTTGGACGGCGTGGATACATAGTAAATGATTTGGAAAATGGTTGGATGGTGTGGATACATAATATATACATTAAGGTGGGTCTTATGGTAACCACGCCGTAAGGGTCGCAACTTTTACTTAGGCCGGAGTCTCACCTAATCTGTTTTCTAAATAACCTGACTTTTGTACCTTAATTGATAGATTTATACGTTATTTTGTTAAGTTTTTAATTATTTTTAAAACGGTGGTGACTCATCTCCTCACGTGGTACTGATGCATAAGCTATTTACACAATTAAATTTGTGGAACACATTGTGTATGGTGTATATTTATAATATCACACTGATAGTGTGATAAAATAAATTCAAATTGTATAATTGATGGCTACACAGTGAAGGAATAAAAGTGAAAAGCTAGCGATCCAAATTAGCAAGGAAATTTGAACCTTCTTGGTAAATTTTATAGGATTTCAACTACCTTATTAGTTGTAAAGATTTTACCAACCTTACATCACATTGTCACCTTAATAAAACATAGGTAAATTTTATAGGATTTCAACTACCCTATTAGTTGTAACGATTTTACCAACCTTACATCACATTGTCACCTTAATAAAACATTGCACGCAAGTTATTTGATCTTGGACCGAGACTCGCTAGTGAAGTGACGTCAACAAGCCATTAGCTAGTGGGAGAGGGAGTAGCCCATCCGTTCTCTATCCGAGGGACGCGAATTAGGTGCTGCCAGGTTGAGTAGCGAGACTCGCTGGTGAAGTGACGTCAACATGTTCTGTGGGACCCACAATGATGTGTGTGTTGTATCGACACCGTCCATTCATTTTAGAAGATATTTTATTTCATTATCCAAAGAATGTGGTAGATCAAAAGCTAGAGCGGACCCACTACAGAAAACAGTAAGGAGAGTGATGCTAACCGTTGAAACTTCGAGATTCAATCTTTCCATAAGTTAAAAAAGACATGAAAGAAGGGAAAACACAAATATTAGCTTGATCGAAAACTTTCAAGGCCCTAAGAAGTTTTTAACGGTGGATATCACTCTCCACTATTTTCTGTGGTGGGGCCCACTCAAGATTTGGATCTGAATCATTCCTTGACTCTTGTCATAAAATGATCTCTCAAAATGGATGGACGGTGTGGATACAAAACATACATCATGGTGGGACCCACAGGACTTGGTGACGTCACTTCGGTTGTGAGTCTACCTGCTCAATCTGTCGGTAACTAATCCACGTTCAAATCCGAGTGCATGTGTACGGAATATTGAATAACGGAGGGTTCGGTGATACCCCGGCCTCCTCATGCAAGCCGGTGCGGCTCCTACGGCGGAACGCGGATTGCGTCTTGCACCCGGAAGGGGATTGCGTACCGAGTAACTCAGTAGAGTAAACTCTGTGGGGTCCACCATGATTTACAAATTTTATCTACTCCGTCCATCCATTTTAACTAATAATTTGAGGGTTTGAGCCCTAAAGAGAAGTAATCTAAATCTCAAGTGGACCTCACCACAGGAAACAGTGTGAATTGAAATTCTACTGTTGAAAATTTCTTGGGGCCCACGGAAGTTTTCAATCAAGTTGATATTTGTGTTTTCCCTTCATCCATGTTTGTTTGATCTTATGAACAGGTTAGATGATAAATATATATATCACTGTGGGACCTGGCAAGGTTTCAACAGTGGAAGTCATTATTACGACTGTTTCCTATGGTGTGGTCTGCATGATATTTGGGCATAATTCTATTTTGGACTCAACCACTAAAACGAGCTAGAATATCGGATGGACGGCGTGGATAGGCCACACGCATTCATAGTAGGCCCAACTGAGTTTACTTAGTACGATAAGAGCGTACTGGGTAATTCACCGCGCAATCCGATTTCCTTATACCCGCCCCTCTCAAGCCTGGAACGGGCAGTTCTGTGAGAGGGCCCATTGTGATGTAACTATACATTCAAGCCGTCCATTCCTTTTCTCAGATCATCTTAAGGCATGAGAATAAAAAGAGGCAGATCCAATGCTTAAGTGGACCACACCAAATAATAAGCTTAGTTGCATTAAATGCACAAAGCATTAAATGCAAGAGTTATTTGTGGTGTGGTCCATTTGAGTGTTGGATCTGCCTCATTTGTGCACGTGCCTTAAAATGATACGAGAAAAGGGATGGACGGTTTGGATGTACAGATACATCACGGTGGGCCCGCCCAAAGAGTTGCCTATTCATGGCTAGAGACAGCGGGGGTACCGTGTCCTTTGCGGCGAGGTTACCGTGGGCTCACCTTTACGTATTTATAATGTATCTTGGCCTCCGATCTGCTTTTTAAATAATTTCAGAGCATCATCCCAAAAAAGAAGTATATTAACTTATTAGGTGGACCATACCATTAATAACTTTTTAGGGTGCACCTTAATGTTTCCGCGGTATTTATTTACCATGCAATCTGTTGATAGGCTCAGATAAGCTTGGACGAAGGGGAAAAGGAATTATCAGCTTGATCCAAAACTCTCGTATCTCATTAATGGTCAATCAACACTGTTTCCTATGGTATGGTCCACCTGATAATTGGATATGTTTTATTTTTTGGCTAAAGTTATAAAACGATATGGAAAAATGGTTGGACGGCGTGGATACATAGTAAATGATTTGAAAAATGGTTGGATGGTGTGGATACATAATATATACATTAAGGTGGGCCTTATGGTAACCACGCTGTAAGGGTCGCAACTTTTACTTAGGCCGGAGTCTCACCTAATCTGCTTTCTAAATAACTTGACTTTTGTACCTTAATTGATAGATTTATACATTATTTTGTTAAGTTTTGAATTATTTTTAAAATGGTGGTGACTCATCTCCTCACGTGGCACTGATGCATAAGCTATTTACACAATTAAATTTGCGGAACACATTGTGTATGGTGTATATTTATAATATCACACTAATAGTGTGATAAAATAATTTCGAATTATACAATTGATGGCTACACAGTGAAGGAATAAAAGTGAAAAGTTAGCGATCCAAATTAGCGAGGAAAATTCGAACCTTTTAGGTAAATTTTATAGGATTTCAACTACCCTATTAGTTGTAAAGATTTTACCAACCTTACATCACATTGTCACCTTCATAAAACATTGCATGCAAGTTATTTGATCTTGGAGCGAGACTCGCTAGTGAAGTGACGTCAACAAATTTTTTGGGCTCCACAATGATGTGTGTTGTATCGACACCGTCCATCCATCTGAGAAGAAAATTTTATGGCATTATCCAAAGAATGTGGCAGATCGAAAGTTGGAGTGGACCCCTCCATAGAAAACAGTTAGGAGAGTGACGCTCACCGTTAAAACCTTCCTAAGGTCCTGTAACACCCCTGGTTTTCAGGGGCCGTATAAGAACTCGACTCTCGAATTCTCAGGTGCCACGGGTGCCCTAATGGGCTTTATAATTTAATTACATTTGGATGATCTCATAAACAATGGAGAGTTTAGAAGGGCATGAAGCATAAGTAGGTCATAAAGCAGTATCAAGTGTCACTAAATATAAAATATCTGAACCACAAATTCAAAATCATCTAAATAGGGAACTAGTCCTACACTTACATGACCCAAAGGGACTAGAGCCCTGACCCATACCCCGCAGTAGCCTGAACTCAGACTAGAAGGATCCGCCGAAAGTCTAGAGTAGGGAAGCTCTTCTACCTCATCCATGCTCACCCCACTCAACTCGTCGAGCTCCGCCTCACCTGCATTTAATGACGTGTCTGGTTGGTGTTTTAAAACACCGTCCCAGAGTGGAAGTGAGTAGCTAACTTAGCGGGTGTCATTAGCCATAAGTTACATCAAATAACAATTCTATGATGAATTTAATGAAAAACATAAATTCATACATCTCTAACTAATCTTGTTAAATGCGTATGCTTGAATTATGGTATGATGGATGACCTCACACACAACACTCCCTCGAGTGACTTCGTCTTACGGTCGCGCATGACCAACACTCCCTCATTGCGACTTCAATTGCCGAGTCGCCAAATCCTAGCTAATGCAATGCATGGATAATGTTAGCCGAGTATTTAGTTAATTCCGTTCATCCAGCAGGTTGAAAAAACTGGTACACCCCGACGATATCAATGCCCTCATCTATTTGTGAGGACAGGACCCTTCAACGTACGAGGCCAAGACCTCGCAATATTTGATCCCATCAGAGTCCCCACCCCCGATTGCAAGCACGTGGGGAGTGCTGGGAAGCGGGATGCTCGTGGTCACTACGAGGAGGCTCGTCGCCCAAGCGTAGGCTGACAGCCCGGACAAAGTGTCTCATTCCACCATGCCCGGCTCTCGAGACAATGGATCAATTTCTATCAGTTGTCAGTGGGCTTCAGTGGGCGAGGGGTGTTCCAGGTTCTATACAGGCATGATTAGGCATGGTTAACAAACATGGTTGGTCCGTAAGTGGACTAGACCGTCCAAGTTCAGGCGAGCACGTAACGGACGACATCGGGTGCAAGCAACCAACGTAGTCGCCCATTCGTATCCGCCCAAATCCGTTAGTTTAGTCACAGGATGGTCCTACCAACGGAAACCACCTTTGCCAATCCCAGCTCCCTGACCGACCTAGAAAGTGGATTGTATTCAATAACACGTCTAGCAATTACGAGATCGTCTTCTAGTACAAGTGGAATCATGCATACAATACATCAAGCATACATATCGAGCATAAAATTTCAGGATATCAAAATAAATGCAACTACTCTTACCTAAGAGACAAAAGACAACACACCACTCATAGTACAAGAATACAACAAGAAATAATACAATCATATATGTTATAGGAAAAATTATGCAAAAATCAAATATGAGATGATCATGTAACACCAATTTCATGCTCAAACATGTTGAAAACCAAACAAATAGCAATTATCATTGTATGGATGTTGGTGGACCTAATATGTAGGTTTCTAGCTAGGTTTTTTCCCAAATCACTCATGCACATCACTCTAGCATTCAAAATTATTAAATTTATCCTAAAATTGGTACTTGGTCACTTAGGGATAATGGTCCGCACCTTATGACGTTTCGCCCCATTTCACGGAGTTCGTAAGGTTTGGGTGTTGGAGAAAGGACGTCGAGAACCTAAGTAAGCATACAAGCTTGTAAGAATTGGAAGGAATTAAACACAAGACCTAAACCTACAAACATAACTCAATACTTACCTTCAATCGTCGCCAAATCGACACCAATGAAGGACAATGTTGCTATAGAGGAGATGAGAGGGTGTAGGTGCATAAACTCTCATGCTTCCAACCTCTCCCTCCCTCTTTCTCCTCTTTCTCTTCTTTTTTTTCTTCCTTTCTCCCTTTTTCTCTTGTTGAAATTCGTATGGGAGGAGGGGGTGCCCAGATGAAGCCCTTATATAGTGCCAGATTTGGTGTAAATGGCCCCAAGGGCTAGGTTTTTACTATACTAGCCCTATGGGAGGGTCTTTTTAACCTCTAGGGCCCACTACGGGGCGTACATGTCGATATACACCATAAGATAGTTAGTCATAATGATGATCTATGTATGGACATGATCGGCCCACCATTTGGATGCGCCGATCGACAGATATGATTAGAAGTCTGTTCAACGGTCACCGATGATTGATCAGGGCCGCGACTATACTTATACGAGTAGGGAAATATCCTTACTCCACGTGTAAAGTTTGGTCGTAAACCGACAGTACGAAATCCTCAACTTTGTATAAGAGTGGACGACCGAATTCACTTAAGTTTCAGCTTCTTCCTTTAGGGTATTTGCATTTCTCATGCACTCGTCTTTTGGCTTAAGTTGAGCGGTTCTGAACACTACCCAGGTCCGACTCCCGCGATGGATGTCGAGTCCAGTAAGACGGACATTATTCTATAGTTTTGGAACTAGTGGCCCACTAACGAGCGGTCTAGAGCTTGTTCGAAAAATTGGGGCATTTCTGGAATGAATTAGGTATTGAGATTTCTCGTGGGCAATGATTAGGGTTTGGATTAACTATCTTCATAGTCTGACCTATTTATAACCAGTGAAAGTAGAGATTTGGTCATGATTACTCTAAACCATCGGTTTTAGGCTAAAAGAGTAACGGGGTTGAGTTGGTTTATTAGTTAAGAACCGGGCCTTATCTGACACGGCTTAAATTAGATCTTTAATTTAATTATGATTGTCTTGATTAGTTAGCGACAAGTCGGTTAGATTTGGTCTCTATGTGTGTAATTCATGGGGCTAAACTTGATGTTCAAGTGATCGGGTGGATTCGTTGGCTTCTTACGGTTGATTAATCGGACTTGTGTGGTTCTTTACTGGTACCACCCGTGTATAAACTAACATTGAGTATTAATGGTCAGTAAGTGATAATATAAGTTAATTACATTAAAAAAAATTCAAGGATTTTTGGAAATCTAAAACAGTGAAAGTGAAAATTCAGGACGTTACAAGTCCACCATGATGTTTATTTGAGATCCAATCTTTTCATAAGTTAAAAAGACATGAAAGAAGGAAAAACACAATTATTAGCTTGATCAAAAACTTTGGTGGCCCTTAAAGTTTTTAACGGTGGACGTCACTCTCAACTATTTTCTGTGGTGGGGGCCCACTCAAGATTTGGATCTGAATCATTCCTTGACTCTCGTCCTAAAATGATCTCTTTAAATGGATGGACAGCGTGGATACAAAACATACATCATGGTGGGACACACATGACTTGGTGACGTCACTTCGGTAGCGAGTCTCGCTGCTTAACTTATCAGTAACTAATCCGAGTGCATGCGTATCCAGCGGCGTACTTTGCCAGAGTATTAAATAATTAAGAGTGGATTCAGTGAGACCTCGACCTCCTCACTCAAGCCGGTGCAGCTCTTTCGGCGGGACGCGAATTGTGTCTTACACCCGCCCCTCTCTAGCCCCGAATGGGCAGTTCTGTGAGAAGGCCCACCATGATGTACCTGTACATCCAAGCTGCCCAATCCTTTTCTCAGATCATCTTAAGGCATGAGAACAAAAAGAGGCAGATCCAACACTCAAATGGACCACGCCACAGATAACTCTTGCATTTAATGCTTTGTGCATTTAATGCAACTAAGGTTATTATTTGGTGTGGTCCACTTGAGTGTTGGATCTACCTCATTTGTGCATGTGCCTTAAAATGATATGAGAAAAGGGATGGACGGTTTGGATATACAGATACATCATGGTGCGCCCGCCCACAAAACTGCTTGTTTGTGGCTAGAGACGGCGAGGGTACCGTGTCCCTTGCAGCAGGGTTACCGTGGGCTCACCTTTACATATTTATAATGTATCCAGGTCTTCGATCTGTTTTTTAAATCATTTCAGAGCATCATCCCAAAAAAGAAGTATATCAAATTATTAGGTGGACCATACCTTAATAAACAGTGGTGATTGATTGCTCTACCATTAAAAACTTTTTAGGGCGCACCTTAATGTTTCTGCAGTATTTATTTACCATACAATCTATTAATAGGCTTAGATAAGCTTGGACGAAGGGGAAAAAGAATTATCAGCTTGATTCAAAACTATCGTATCCCATTAATAGTCAATCAACATTGTTTCCTATGGTATGGTCCACCTGATAATTGGATATATTTTATTTGTCAACTAATGTTATAAATAGGTTCTTGTGTAGGACTGCGATTCTTGTGTATGGATGTAAATGTTAGAGGTGAATTTGATTTAAAACCTTCGATAGTGAAATCCGATACACTTTAGGAGAGAGTGCATCCGCAATGAGTGAAGTAGTGAAACTGAACCACTATACATGCTTATGTTTGGGATTTTCATTTGGATAATTTCCTGATTATGTTTAATGTAATTGTTTAACTGAATTATATGTATGTATAATTCGGTGAATGCTATGATTGAAATAATTAGCACATCTTATACACACAAATGTACACTATCATTTATAAACTAATTACTTGAATAACATATCTATTGTTGTCACGCCCCAAACTCGGAAACCGGGCTCACAAAATTTTCGATCGCCGAATCCGGCGCCGACAGCCTCGTAGAATCCCATTCTCGGCTCCCAGCCCCCATTCGCCAGGTTCCGATCCTGGGATGCTACAAGGAGAATTTTCAACATCAGTTTAATTCGTAATAAGCATAACAAAGGCATAACCCACAAACAACAACCAAAAACTCCATCACATTTCCACTATGATAAAAAACTTTACAAGTATAATGAGCATAAAGGGAATACAATGATAATGGACAAAAGCTCCAAAATGATCTGCTCTGCGCTCCTGCCTCAACGCTGCTGCGTCCCAACGTCACCTGCACGCAACGGTCGTGCATAAGCTTATAGAATGCTTAGAGGGTGGTGAAAGTGTGTGCGCAAGATAGTAATGCAGATATGCAGAATCAGAGTAATGCAGAATATGCTGATGAATCCATGAATACCACTAGCCGTACCAGGGCTATGCGATGCAAGGCATGAATGATGTCGGCCATACCAAGGCCATGCGATGCGAGATGCAACTCAAGCATACAAATCCTCACCTATATCCACATATCAATACACTCAAATTTGGAATATCACCGGGGTCTAGTACATTCTAAACCAGATTGCCGCCCCATCGTGTGCAATAAGGTAAGTGGAAGAGACCTCACTATTCGTCTGTCAATATTGGGCGTGGCTCGTCGATAGCGGACTCATTCCTCGAGTTGGTCAAACTCAGCCTAGCTTTGCCCCCTCCTCTCGGGAGGGTAAGGCCGCACCCCCTTCCAACCGACCACGACACAGTGGAAAGCGCGACCATTTGGTAATTGGCACTCGGCGCTCATGCACCCACTCGGTCTAGACGTTGGAGCAACCTCTTGGTACCATAAGGGTTTAGGGACTTTCACCCAGGGATATCTATAGCACCCCATGTAGAACAAGATTTTCGGTATCCAATCCTGCCAACCACAATACGCCTGTGGAGGCTACGACCCTGATGTCGCTAGGGCGTACGGTAATTATGTCACACAATGCGAAATGCATGAATCACATTTCCAGTCATGCAGCAATCCTGCGCGTATCGTGCACTCATGTGGGGCAACACCGCCTAACCGGGAGTCCCTAAACAATCTGCTCAAAGGCATATGCTATGATCAGTCATTTCTCATATCAAGCATACATATGATGCATATGATTATGAATCGTGGAACTATACTAAACATGTTATATGGGATAGATGTTGTTCATAACGAAGATGGGCCTAGAAGGCCTACAAGTATGGGCCTAACAATGGGCCCTAGGGAGAATTATAATGCGGACGTTTAACCAACATTATTCTAATAATGTGGACGTCAAACCAACATTACTTCCAAGGCACGACTGTCATAACATCATTACACAAACCATGGTAGAGTCATACATCTTAATGGACTTGTGTACATCCAATTGGGCCTCGACCCATGGGCCTTAGGTATAACAAATGGGCCTCAATGGATGGGCCATAACTACATCAAGGTAGGCCTCCTCAAATGGGCCTTATATACATCATAGTGGGCCCTCATAAGGCAAGTGGGCCACACCACATGGGCTATATGTACATCAAGTGAGTCACAACAATAGGCCTCATGCATATCAAATGGGCCACACCGAACTATAAGTGGTGACAATGATTTCCACCATTAACATTCCCAAGGTTCATCATAACATTCATTTCTCATCTAATCTGATCATAAGGTCACACAAACCTGAATTAAGAGGGAAAATGATTTCATGTTGATCCAGAATTTCTATGATACCAAGGGAATTTTAATGATAGACGTTCAGTGCTCCACTGTATTTAGTAGTGGCCCACTTGATAAGTAGATCTATCTTATTTTAGTCTCAAACCTTAAGCTAGCTTATCAAGTGGATGGACGGTTGGATAAACCGGATGTAGCAGATGGGGTCCACGGTCACCGAACGGGTGAACGGTATTGATACTACACATGCCAAGTGGCTGGGACCCACATGACTTCATACGAAGAGAGGGAGAGGGAGAGAGAGAGAGAGAGAGAGCAGCACGTGGCTGCTGCTCCCTAACGGAAACAGAGGTGGGATTCCACCGTCCACAGCTGTGGACGGTGTGATATAAACACATACATTATTGTGGGTCCCACGTGGGGCCCACCATGACGTTTACTTTCCATCCAATCCATTGATAAGGTCACATGGACCCAGATGAATAGGAAAAACAAATTTTCATAATGTTCCAAAACTTCTGTGGCCCAAAAAAGAGTTTCAATGGTAGAGGTTCAATCCCACTGTTTCTTGCAGTGTGGGTCACCTGAGCTGTGGATGGAGCTGAAATTTGGAGGGGGCCCACTACTGGGAGTGGCCACCTCGTAACGGTGTGGATGTAAAATATACATTAGGGTGGGGCCCATGGCTGGAGCTGCGGGTTGCTGCTGCTCGCCCGCACGCCTGTGCGCAGCAGGCGTTGCTTGCGCCTCTGGCAGCAGCAGCGTCTGCTGCCTCTTTTTTATTTTTATTTTTATTTTTGTTTTTGGGGTTTTCTTGGGGATTTTCCCATGTAGGGCCCGCTTCAGGTGGATCTGACCCAACCATTGGTCGCTATGGCTAAAGACAAGCCAAACGAGCCCAATATACGATGCGTTTTGGCATGAAGAAACATCAGGTGACTTTTTAAAACGATGAAAACCACCGTTTTCTATGCTACGGCCCACCAGATACTCGGATCGGCTCCATTTTTCGGCTCAGCGCCTAAAATGAAGTGGGGAAAAGAATGGACGGCGTGGATTAAGTCCATACATCAAGGTGGGGCCTGCATAAGTGGCTCACCCAATAAGCTTTGAAAGAAGCTCATATTTGTGTTTTCCATTCAATCGTCCAGACGCTGGAAAGGTGGCTTGCTGGACGGTTTTGGGCATAACGGATGCAAAGGTGGGCCTGCTCAGGTGGGCCACCAAATGATGGATGGTGAGGGTGTAACACATATAAGGTGGGCCCCACTTATAAATGGCTTGGATAAAAGTCATGCCTCATGGTGGGGTCCACCCTGATGGGCCACATGGCCATATTATCACAAGAAAAGAAGATGAAAAGGAGAATGAGAGAGAGAGAGAGCAGGACACGCGCGATGGAGGGACCCCGACATTATGATCCCTCCCTTGCAATTAATCATTCATCAAGTGGGTCCCAATACATGTGGGCCCATCAAGCAAAGATCAACGGTGGAGATTCCTTCTCCACTAAAATAAACGGTCTAGATGACCCTTATCAACTAGGAAGTAAACATCATGATGGGGTCCATGAAGATTGGCCCCATCATGGAATGATCATGATGGTCAAAGTGGGCCATCGGCCACATCTTAGGGTCCCAAGTGAGATCCAAACCATTGATCGGTTGGCCTCAATGGCCCATCATAAACACATGAAAATCTAACCTATAACGCACCCACCGTTTGATCTTCTTGCTCCCTTGGTTTCCTTAGCTCCTTAACTTAGATTCTAACGGAGGAGATGAGGTTTGGATGGTTGAGATGAGAGATCTTGAGATGGAAATGTGGGTCTTACACATGCATTTTTTTCTCCATGGGAGGGCTTGGACGTGTGGAATTCTTCCTTGCTTGGGAATGGTTTGAAAAAAATGAGAAAGAGAGTTGTAAAAAGAGACAGAAAGAGAGAGTGATGGGTGATGGAGTGATGGATGTGGTGAGTGATGGATGTGTAAGAGATTTTTGACTTTTGTGGCAAATGGTGTAAGAAAAGTATGGGCTTTGTAAGAACTTTTTGACTTTTGGGGCTTGTTTGGAAAAAGGTGAAAGGTGATGTGTACTTGACATGTTGAGATTGATGTGACAAGTCATAGAGATTCTTTCGAAGTTCGCACACACGGCGTTTTTCCTCGCACCTAACGCTGGCCCACATCTCCTGGCTAGAGCATCGGATCGACGAGCGAGTCGCGGCATCGGAACCGCGGCGACGGTGCGGTCGCTAAAGTATTAGTCTTAGGTTGAGTCAAATCGGGTTGACGACGTGTAAATCAGGGTCGCGCGCAAATACCGGTTAAGGGTCGAAGGTTGTCGGAATTCGACCGGGAAGACCGCGGAAGTCTACGGAACGGTACGGTTTAGGATACGGGTCTTACAATTGTAGTCTATGTGATTGGATCATTTATTGGCTTGAAAGTCTTATAGTTAATTGCTTTACTCAATTTAAATTGGCATATTAGTTTAGCTAAACATTTGTGTGTTAATTCAAAATGTAATAAGCTCTAGCATGCTCGCACCATTCACACACTAACAACTAAATTTCAAGCCAAACAGGTTTGAGGATATTAGATATTAATACTAGGCCTTTTATAAATTGAATGTGGAGCCATTGATTCATTTTTCTTCAAAAACATCTATTTGTGGTCAACTTGATTCAAAACTTCTTAGCCCTCAGAAGATTTCAATGGCAGGCTTTCAATCTCCACTACTTCCAATTGTGTGGTTCACTCGAGCCTTCAATCTACCTCCTTTTGGGGTTCATGCTCTAAAGTTATCTATCAAATGGATGGACATTGTGGATAAAACATATACATCATGGGTCTCACAAAGCCCCTAACATGACCATCCATTCCTAGCTAGGTCCTGGTGGGGTAGTAACCAATCTGCGTCTGTTGTGAATGGAAGCGGAGGGAGCAGATCTAGTGAGACCCAGACTCACCCAAGACGGTGTGGCCCTTAGCACAGGGCCTACCTTGATTTATATGTTCAATATCTATGCTATCCATCTGTTTTTCCAATCATTTTAGGGCATTATCCCAAAAATGAAGCAGATCCAATTATGAGGTGGACCATACCACAAGAAAGAGGTGATTGATCATTAATGGACCACGCAAATTCTGAATCAAGTTTATATTTGTTTTTTTCCTTCATCCAAGTTTACATGACCTTATCAACAGATTGGATGGTAAATAAACACTAGAGAAACATTAAGATGCACCTTAAGCTGTTTTTAATAATAAGGATTCCAATCACAACTGTATCTTAAAGTTTGGTACACATTATAATTGGATCAGCTTGATTTATGGATAATGCCCAGAGAAGGTTTCAATGTGGGTGTTATTATCCTCACTTTTTCATGTTTTGTGGTCCAATTGAGCTTTTGGGTATAGTTAATTTTTCATCCTCTGAAATGAGCCGGCAAAATGAGATGGGAGTAGATACACAACACGGTGGGCCCCGGAGCGCACAAAAGCGAATCTGACTGCGTTCTGTTACTGTATGGACCCCTTGCCACCGGCCGGGTGGCTGGTGGTCGGTGCTATGTGGGCTCCACCATGATTTATGTGTTTCATCCATTTTTACAGATCATTTTCGGTCTTGAACCAAAAAATGAGAGGGATATGAATATAAGGTGGACCACACCACAGGAAAACAATAGTGATTGGATATCCACCATTTAAATCCTCCTAAGTCCCACTGTACTGTTTATTTGACATCCAATCGGTTGATTAGGTAATACAGACCCAGATGAAGGCATAAAACAAATATCAGCTTGATCCAAAACTTGTATGGCTCCCAAACTTTTTTTAATAGTCGACATTCATTCAACACTGTTTCTTATAATATGGTTCATTTGAGATTGGGATATATCTCATTTTTGGTCTCATACCATAAAATGATATATAAAAATAGATGGACAGCATAGATGAAACACATACATCATGGTGGTGCCCAAAGAGCACCGCCTACCAGCAAATGGCTGGTGGCAGGGGAGTAGGCAGTAGCAATCCGTTTCCGTTCTGAATATTCTTTGGTCAATATGACAGTCATTACCCGTACATTTTTTTCCCCCGTGTTTTCAGTTCGCGAGGCCTGCGGTTCCGACGGATTCGAATTTCCAACAATGCCTGTAGCATGGGGAAAAGGGATGGCTACTCCCCCTGCCACCAGCCCCGTGGCTGGTGGTCGGTGCTCTGTTGGCCCCACCATGATGTGTGTGTTTAATCCATTCCGTTCATCCATTTTTAAATCATTTTAGGCTAAATACCAAAAATAAAAGGGATATAAATCTCAGGTGGACCACACCATAGGAAAACAATATTAATTGGATATCCACCATTAAAATCCTCCTAAGGCCCACTGTACTGTTTATCTGACATCTAATATGTTGATTAGGTCATACAGGCGAAAAAGCAAAAATCAGCTTGATCCAAAACTTTTATGGCCCCCAGAAGGTTTTTAATGGTCGACACTCATTCAACACTTTTTCCTGTAATGTGGTCCACTTAAGATTGGAATATATATCAATTTTGGTCTTACACCATAAAATAATCTTGAAAAATATATGGACGGCATGGATGAAACATATACATCATCGTGGGGCCCACAGAGCACCGACCAACAGCCATTGGCGGGTGGCAGGGGGAGTAGCCAATCCGTTTCCGTAGCCTGAAGCGCGTGCAATAAAATGCTCCATGGGCCCACGTAGATATCTGGTAACCACTGCGTCCGTCCGTTGTGCCAGCTCACGTTGGCACGTAAGCCCAAAGGTAAGAACGATAAAAAACTGGGCCATGCCAAAGGGAATATTTAGGATAGATATACGCACCATTAGAGCCTTACTGGGTCCCACCGAAGTTTCTGATAAAAAAACTTAAGTGTGCCATGCCAAAGGGAATGCTAGAAACCTTTTAGGAATGGAGGATATATAGGTCCGGAACAAGCTTATAAAAAGGGTTTTGCCATCTATGAAATCCAATTAAGAGATTGTATTCCTTTTCGGTACTCGAATAAAAAGTTATGACTAATTTACGGTTTGCACTTCGAAGTCCAAATGAATTTCTTTGAACTAGGCATCCGAGGACTCAGTTACATCATGCCCTATGTAAAACTGTGCCTAGATATGACTAAGTATGCTTCCATTTGGACTTCTTTCGGTCCATCTGTTCTAAGAATAGGTCTGCGATCCACTCTACATCGTGCATGGCTTACATTGGCATGTGTACATCATCCAAACAGTCTAGAAGAGTTGGCGTGATAGCCCAAAAATCAAGCCTATTCAATAATCAGTAAAGCCCACTAGATAGAGTTCTTACATTATCCCACTTGGGCCTCATTGAGTAACGTCAATGATAGTCATATAAAATAATTTTGAAAACAAGTTGTAATCTTTTAAGAAAAAATATCCAAATGGTTAACCAATGAAACAGTTGGACAGTATAAGTAATGCTATTCAATCTGGTCCATCAAGACAATCAGTATCGAAACGCCATAGAAGCCAACTGATTGTCTTGATGGACCAAATTGAATAACATTACTCATACTGTTCAACAATTTCATTGATTAACCATTCGGATATTTTCTTAAAAGATCAAAACTTGTTTTGAAAATTATTCTATATGACTATTATTGACGTTGCTAAATGAGGCCCAAGTGAGAGAATGTAAGAACTCTATTTAGTGGGCCTTACTGATCAACGGTCTGGATTGTCATTCAGTTGGACTGGATAATTGAGTAGACCAGTTGACCCCGCTTCAAGTGATTCGCTGCGCAACTCTGATTGCGCGGCAGTGCATATTAGGGCTGGAATGCTATAGCTATTTATGCAGACAACAATTTGAGTCGAATTAGGACACAACAATATGGAGCGTGGGAGAGGAAGTTTTGATGAGTTTCAAACTCTCCCTCCACAGTCTCTATATAAGAGAGTTGGGTCCCCGATCCTACACTACGGAAGAATTCGAGTCTCATCTTGTGAATTGCAGAAAGGCTATGAAGGAGAAGAAGATCCTAAACTCTACAGGAATTCTGATATTCTGGTATTCTTATCTGGCTTCCATGGTGGCGTCTCATCTAGGTACGCTATCTGAACCCTTGATTGCTATATCTCATGCACAAACAGAACTGTGGGCCTATTCCGCATACAGATTAAGTCTCACATAATCCTGTTGGCTGTCACGTGAATTTCGAGGTTTTTAGGTAATTTAATGTTGTTTCATGTAGTGTGGCCCACTGAATAAGTACATACGTCTAATTTTTTGGATAAGCCCGTCATCATGGTGGGCGTAATGAACTGGTTGGTTGTAATACCACAATCCAATGGGCCCCACAAAGATATAAGCAGTGAACCATATTGACAGGACAATCCTAGCCGTCCCTTTTTTTTTCCCACCATTCCCAGCTGATTGCAACCGTTTAATTAACTCCCATTTGCTTTTTGCAGTCCAGTCCAAGGTCACAAATATGATTTTTAGAAATGTCGTTTTGGGTAACTTCTAAAAATGATCAATCCATGGTGGGGTCCATTAAATTAATGATCGATATCCACTGTTTACTCTGCCATGAGGACAGTAAGAGCGTGGCTCTATCACACGTTGATTGAGACGTTTTATCATTGCCCATGCAACACAATCATACCGAGAGATATCAAACGCAGAACTTTTTGGTGGGCCATCTTATTTAAACTCCATAACTTCATCTCTTTCTCCAGTGTTCTTGTAGGATGACTTTGGTGGGCCATCTTATTTAAACCGTTGGCCATTGTATGTTTGTAATTATTCATCGATCAACGGTCGTAGGAGGCAGGATCGGCTACAAAACTTTGTGGGGCCCACCGTGATGTGCAAATGACATCCAATCCGTTGATCATGTGTGAACCTTGTCATGTTCCTTTTGATCTCTGAAACTTAGGCTCATATAAGAATAGGTGGCCACACCATGTAAAATCATGCCTAAGATCATGTTTTGTTGCCCATCTGATCTTTGGAATGGCCTAATCTTTTGGGTTATCCATTCGTCCTGGTCAAGAAAATCTTCTTAATGGATTGGATGGCATATACAGAACAAGCTGGGCCCACACATAATCTGGAATGTTTTCAAGGAGAACAAGAGGGGATCACATGATGGATGGATTAGATGTTATTTACACATTATAGTGGGCCCTAAAAAGATTTTTTATTTTTTTGGTTAGGGTGAAAAAACTTGCACATGGACCACTCATGTAAAAAAATTTGAAAGAAATTTATAAAAAAAAGATGGGTGGTTGACATCCATTAATAAAATTGAATATAAGGTAAGCATATTTCTATCATCACCTATAAATAGAGGAACTCGATTAATGCAACTGAAACAATGTTTGAGCTACTCAATGATTTTCTTATAAGAATAATGTTCGGAGAGATCATATCGAATTGTTGAACATAGAACATACACACCGAGCATCTAATCTTCCATTTCTCCGAGTAAGAATGCTACCTACTCAATCACATATAAAGCACAACTTTTCCCAACTCTTTTTGATGTGAGACTAAAGAAAACATACTCTTTTTTAGATTTTTTAAAATCGTTTTTGAGAGAAAATAAAAAATTTCAAAATATTTTATTTATTTTTAAACAAAAAATTTCAACCATTTATACATGTACTTAATTTCTTTAAAAAAAAATTAAGAGAAGCAAAGAACACCAATCAACTATTTGTTTACATCATTCTACGTGCATATAAAATTCTAATTATTTTAATTAAGTTTTCTATTATATATATAATTTGTTTTGTAGGAAATATTTGCAATTTATGAAGTTCTGGATGTTGTGGCAAATATTGCTAAGATGTTCAAAATCTTATGACTTTTTAACAAAACATTAATAAAAAGATATTAACTTGTTAATATTATGAATTTTCAAAATCTTGGCAAATTTCAATTTTGCGTGATTTCATTGCAAATTATTGTGATATTAACATAACATATGGTACAAAAAATTAGAGGTGTACACGAGTCGAGCCGAGCCGAGCTTTGCCCAGCTCGTGCTCGATTCGGACTACTCGAGTCCCAGCTCGTGCTCCGCTCGGCTCGGCCTTCGAGCTCGGAACGACAGCTCGTGCTCAGCTCTTCGAGTTCAAGTTTTCAAGTCGAGCTCGAATTCGAGTCTTCGAGCCTGTTTTGAGTTCGAGTTTTCGAGCCCAAATCATACAAATTTCTTTAACATAAATTAATCAATTCATACATGATACAACAAAAGGGTAGGGGCTTACCGGACTGGCTTGGGCCGACCGGACTGACAGAGCAGTGGCAGGGGCGATCGAGCAATGGCAACCCACAGGGGCGACTGAGCGGTGGCAGGCCTGCAGGGGCAACCGTATTGGGCGAGCTGCAGTGGCAGGGACGCAGAGGCGACCGGACTGATAGAGAGGGAGGAAGACGGGCCGTGCGTCGTGCGGTCGTGCGGGTAAGGGAGGATAAGAGAGATAGTAGAGAGAGAGAGAGAGAGGGGAAGGAGTTTCGCCGGTCGGATTAATAGAGAGGGAGGGAGAGAGGGAGGAAGACGGTCGTGCGTCGGTGCGGCCGTGCTGGTAAGGGAGGATGAGGGAGAGTCAGAGAGGAGAGAGAGAAGGGGAGGAGCTTCGCCAGCCGGACTGATAGAGAGGGAGGAAGAGGTGGGGTAGGGTTAGGGTCGTGCAGGCGAGATGTATTTTGAAAAGGGGGTAGGTTTTTTTTTTTTGAGGGTATATATATCCTGTACCGAGTCGAGCCGAGTTCGAGTAGTATTCAAGTCAAGCTGAGGCAAGATCAAACTTGGCTCGAACTCGTTTTGAGCTCCAAAAATCAGCTCGCCTCAGTTTGAACTCAGCTTCGATCCGAGTCGAGTCGAGCTTTTTCGAGTCGAGTCGAGCGAGCTACCGAGCTAACTCTGCTCGTGTACAGCTCTACAAAAAATCATTATCGCCTAATTTTAAAGTATTTAAATTAACAAGTTATGCTTTGCGATGTTAGTATTTTATATGGTTTAAAACCTATACTTTTACCAAGAGTGCGGATGTAACTTCGGGGATCCCGAATCTACCGAGGTGAGTAGGATCCCCTACTGTGGGGCCCACCTTGATGTGTGTACCTTACATCTACGCCATCCATCCGTATTTAAAACTCATGTTAGGGCATTATCAAAAAAATGAAGCCGATCCAAATCTCATGTGGACCAAAATATAAGAAACAATAGTAACTAACCATTAAAAACATCTTGTGGGCCACAAAAGTTTTGGATCAAGATTATATTTGTGTGGTCTCTTCATCCAAGTCTTTATGACCTTATCAAAAGGTTGGATGGAAAATAAACATTCCAATGGACCCCATGAAGTTTTTAATGGTGAGGATTCAATCACGACTATTTCATGTACTATGGCCTACCTGAGATTTAGATCTACTTTATTTTTTAATCATACACTAAAATGAGTTTTCAATATGGATGGACTATGTGGATGTAAGGTACACACATAAAGGTGGGCTCCACAGTCAAAGATCTCACCCACATTGGTGGATCTTGCTCCCAGAACGCACCGATTTTCTCCTAAATATATTCTGTACTACACAATATAATTTATTACGTGTGAAACTTTTCTGATCCTATCATGATTTATGTGTTAGATTCACACTGTCCATCAATTTATCCATATCACTGCAGAGAACGTACCCAAAAATGAAGTACATCCAAAGCTCAAATGGATCACACTAGAAAGCATTTGGGATTGAACAACTATTGTTGAAACCTTTATAATGTCCACTGCAAGGTTTATTTGCCACCTAACCTCTTCATAAAGTCACATACTCCCATATGGATCTACATATACATTATAATACCATGTAAGTTCCATATGCCAACACTTCCGATTCTCTTCTCTTTTTCCAATGTGCTACACAGTGAGCAGTCAAATTTCTTGGCATGTGATATTTACATGGGCCCTAGCATGATGTATTTCTAAGATCTACGCCGTCCATCCATTTTTCATATTATTTTAGGATATGAACCCAAAAATAAGGTAAATTCATATATCAAGTGGACCTCACCATAGAAAACAGTTGGAATTGGACTCATACCGGTGAAAACTTCCTGGGGTACAGAAGGCTCTGACCAAGATGATAGTTGTATTTTACCGTTATTCCGGTTTGTGTGAGCTTATCAACAGGGCCCTACCGTTATTCCGGTTTGTGTGAGCTTATCAACAGGCCCTATGAAGGTTTCAATGATAGTATATTCAATCCTCATTGCTTTTAGTAGCGTGGTCTAATTAAGCTTTGGATGTGTCTCATTTTTTGGACTCTTGCTTTAGAATGATCTGAAAATTTTGATGGATGGTGTGGATCTAATACATAAATTATAGTGGGCTCCTTAAAGCTCCACACATTAAAATTTGTGTTGTGCAGTACGCAATCTATTCTCTGCTGAGAAAAATCTACATGTTTTGTGAGCTTTGTCATGGGCAATGACGTACCAATGAGAAGCCACTGAGACATATTTCTCGCTAAAGGCTTTCATAAGTTCCTACACTAGGATACTGGGTAGGGCTCACCGTGATGTTTGTGAGAAATCCACTCCATCCACCCATTTTTTGAGCTCATTTTAAGTTATGTGAGGCAAAAATGAGGCGGATCCAAATCTTAGGTGGACCATACCACATAAAACAATGGTCATGGAAACAGACACCATTGAGATTATTGACCCCTCAAGTGTCGTGCTGAAAAAGCATTGGGTTTGTGATGATATATGTGTTATATCCACGCCATCCACCAGTTTTGCCAGCTCATTAATTTGAGGGCATGAGCCAAAATTTGATGTAGATCCATATCTTAGGTGGAGCACAGCACACGAAATAGTGGTCATTGAACACGCACCATTAAAAACTTCTTAGGGCCCACAATGCTTTTGTCATCCATGCCTATTCATAATGTAACACAGACTTAGATAAAGAGAAAACATAAATATCATCTTGATCGAAACTTTTATTGGTCCCAAGAAGTTTATAATGGTGGGTGTTCAATCACCACTGTTCCTATAGTAGGATCCACATGCTATTTAGATCTGACTCATTTATTTTGCTGATAGCCTAAAATGAGTTGTCAAAATGGATGGACTGTGTCGATCACACGTGTAGATTAACGTGGGCACCATCAAATCTTTTGTGAGGGCAAATATATCTTTTTATATATCTTAAGAGTGTTCACCCAAGAACCAACTATTTTTCCATATTAAAAAAAAACATAACTTTGTTAATTTAAATATTTTAAAATCAGTAAATGACCCTAAAGGCATATACTTATATAAAAAAAAACCCTTATATATAAGAGAATGCCATACACATAAAAAAAATAAAAATTAACCTTTAAAAAAATTCATACATAGACACCTTAGGGCGTGTTTGGCCGGGCGCTGGATGTGGTATTAGATGGGATTTGAGATGGTTATCCTGCGCCATCTCATCCCATCCCATCTCCCCTTTGGGATGGTGGGATGTACCTCACCTTGTAAACACCGCATTTAGCCAACATGATTTGCCAATCCTAGGATGTGATTTTTCACCTCTATGTGGGGCCCACCAAGATATCAATGAGATATCCACTCCGTCCATCATTTTCTGCGGCCTATATTTAGCCATAAATTTGTTTTAAGGCAAATATAAAACAGCTAGTGGGGCACACCACAAGAAGCAGTGTAAATGCAAACCCATTCATTTGGGACGGTCCAAATAGGATGCTGTATATCCCATGGGCTATCCCAAACCCATGGGATCAAGGGACAAACACTGACACAACCATCATTATCTTAAAATCCATTCCATCCCACCTAATCCCATGGAATTGGTCCAACCAACCACGCCCTTAATAAATCATTGCATTGGTGGATGTGATAACCATTATATCATAAGATCACATTTATAAGTACGATGCATTGAGTTGAATTTCAAGTTTTTGAAGTATGCAAAAATATAGTCATGTGGATGACAAAATGACAAATAACCCCCCACCCCTGAGCTAGAGATGGTCAGTCTTGTCTGGGGCTCTGTGGAGCCACCATGATGTATATGTTTTATCCATACAGTCCATCAATTTTGATAGATAGTTTTAGGGCTTAAGCCCAAAAAGGAGGAAGATTGAAGGCTTAAGCGGACCACACCATAGGAAGCCGTAAGGATTATATATATATATATATATATATATATATATATATATATATATATATATATATATATATATATATATATATATATATATATATATCTCAATGCTCACGAGAACTCGTGAGAAAATTTTGAGAACTCATCTCATGTTATATGAGCCCAAAATCTAAACAGTTCGCGTGATGCAACACCCCATAAAACCTCTAAAGCCCAAAATTTATCCTGATCCAAATTTTGCTAGAAATAGCTTCTTCCCTTGATTTGCCTCACCAGAATTTTGGATCAGGCTGAAAGTTGGGCCCCAAGGGATTCATGAGCGCATCACATGGGTCATTCAAATTTATGCCCATAACACGTGTGCAAAGATGTGCAGGTGCACATGACTATATATATATATATATATATATATTATATATATATATATATATATATATATAAGTAATAATTTAATTGAACCCAATTAAAATTGATTGCAGGGTGCATGGTGGAAAGGAAAAAAGATCACCGTCTTCCCTTAATTAATGATTCTTGAATCCACATAGAGAAAAGCTCTAAAATAAAAAAATAATATTATTCAATGAAAGTGTTGTTATAGTGTAATTGATGGTGTTATATGAGTAGAGATGCAAACTCCTACTTCAAATTTGTTTGTACAAGATCTGGTAGAAGCAGACGAATGGTACAGGATCAGCCACGTGGCGAGCATGATTTCTTTATGGTGTGCGCCGAATATACGAAGGACAGTTTATTGATGAGTAAATCTTCAAAATGTCATGCCGCTCACGTAACTTTAAGATATGGAAGAACAAACGTTAGGGTTATGCTAACGCTAAAACATGTTCGTGAGACTATAGTCAAAGGCGAAGCATGATCGGGAGAAAGTAACCATTACTTTATATATGATTGCTTCTGGCATTGCCACGTAGGTAACAATTATTTACAAGTCTATAAATAGCATAAGAGAATACAAAGTGAAAGATTAACGATCAATCAATCAAACCTAATACAAACAACAATCAATCCAATGTAACAATCTTTATCTAGTCCTTTGGAATATTTAGTTTTTTGCATTGCTTAGCAGCCATGGAACCTTTATTATCTACGATTAGTTCAGTCTACCCCTGCCTTACGTTGGACCGACTTAGTGGTAGCTAATAACTGTAACTGGTAACTATAATCCCCTTCCATTTGTGTTAACGTGGTGAATCTAAAGAAAGACCTTAGCTTTAGAAATCGCCCACCTATGCTCATAAGTTGGGTCAATAGTAGGTTGTAATCTTGGCACAACTCAATTCTCGCTCATTAACGCACTGCTTGACGAAACATCCCACTGCTCTTAGCTAGGTTGGTGATCCAACTTTAGTGGTAAGTTTCGCTTTTAGCCATCTATCTTCGACTTATTTTTTCTCAATCGTATAATTGATGCACCTTCGAAAGTCTTTGATTCTCAAGGCAAAAAAGAACTCATGAAGGAATATTCCAAACCTCCACAAATTGCCTAATACAGTTAGATGAATAGACGGTTAGTCTCTTGACCATTCAACCACTTTATCTTAATGCCAGAGGTTGATGGTTTCGGTTTGAATCGGACCTAATCAACTCTAGCATGCTCGCAAATCTCAAACGTGTACCACGTGGCCGAATTCCATACCAACAAATTCAAAATAAATTACTTTCAATGAAATTTAAAAAGTACTTGCTAAAATAGCAAAAGACATTTAATCTTATCGAAGCAGTAAGGATTATACACACACACACACACACACACACACACACACACACACACACCCCAATGCTCACGAGAACTCGTGAGAAATTTTAGAGAACTCATCTCATGTGATATGAGCCCAAAATCTAAACGGTTCACGTGATGTAACACCCCATGAAACCTCTAAAGCCCAAAATTTATCCCGATCCAAAATTTCGGTGGGCCATGGCAAAAGGAAATAGTTTCTTCCCTTGATTTGCCTCACCAGAATTTTGGATCAGGCTGAAAGTTGGGCCCCATGGGATTCATGGGGTGCAGCATCACATGGACCGTTAAAATTTATGCCCATAACACGTGTGCAAAGATGTGCAGGTGCACATGACTATATATATATATATTAGCAATAATTTTATTATACCCAATTAAAATTGAATACAGGGTGCATGGTGGAAAGGAAAAAAGATCACTGTCCTCCCTTAATTGATGATTCTTGAATCCACATAGAGAAAATCTCTAAAATAAAAAATAATATTATTCAATGAAAGTGTTGTTATAGTGTAATTGATGGTCTTATATGAGTACAGACGCAAACTCCTACTTCAAATTTATTTGTACAAGATCTGGTAGAAGCAGATGAATGGTGTAGGATCAGCCACATGGCGAGCATGATATCTTTATGGTGTGAGCCGAATATACGAAGGACAGCTTATTGATGAGTAAATCTTCGAAATGTCATGCCGCTCACATAACTTTTAAGATATGGAAGAACAAACGTTAGGGTTACGCTAACGCTAAAACATGTTCGTGAGACTATAGTCGAAGGCGAAGCACGGTCAGGAGAAAGTAACCATTACTTTCTATATGATTGCTTCTGACATTGCCACGTAGGCAACGATTATTTACAAGTCTATAAATAACATAAGAGAATACGAAGTGAAAGATTCACGATCAATCAATCAAACCTAATACAAACAACAATCAATCCAATGTAACAATCTTTATCTAGTCCTTTGGAATATTTAGCTTTTTGCATTGCTTAGCAACCCTGGAACCTTTATTATCTACGATTAGCTCAGTCTACCCCTGTCTTACGTCGGACCGACTTACTGGTAGCTAATAACTGTAACTGGTAACTATAATCCCCTTTCATTTGCGTTTACGTGCTGAATCTAAAGAAAGACCTTAGCTTTAGAAATCACCCACCTATGCTCATAAGTTGGGTCAATAGTAGGTTGTAATCTTGGCACAACTCAATTCTCGCTCATTAACGCACTGCTTGATGAAACATCCCACTGCTCTTAGCTATGTTGGTGATCCAACTTTAGTGGTAAGTTTCACTTTTACGCATCCATCTTCGACTTATTTTTTTCTCAATCATATAATCGATGCACCTTTGAAAGTCTTTGATTATCAAGGTAAAAAAGAACTCATGAAAGAATATTTCTAACCTCCACAAATTGCCTAATAGCGCACTTGACAGTTAGATGAATAGACGGTTAGTCTCCTGACCATTCAACCACTTTATCTTAATGCCAGAGGTCGATGGTTTTGTTTTGAATCGAACCTAATCAGCTTTAGCATGCTCGCAAATCTCAAACGTGTACCACGTTGTTGAATTCCATACCAACAAATTCAAAATAAATTACTTTACAATGAAATTTAAAAAGAATACTTGTTAAAATAGTAAAAGACATTTAATCCTATCGACACTTTTAAAAAAAAATTCTCATATGATAAATTGAAGACTCTGGGCTATCGAGGGACTTAAATTCTTAAATATAGTATTATTGCTTACTAAAAATAGTAAAATAATTTGTACTTTGAAATCAAATTTAACCTTTGAAAAGGTTAAATTTTGTGTAGCTTGTTAGAATCCCTCTGAGTTGTACATATGACTTTCATTGAATACGACCGTTCACATAATTATACAATATCTATGAGATCAAGTACCCATTGTGGTGTGAGTGCATGAGTATGTGAGGGGTGTGAGTGTATGTAATAAAAAAAATTTAAAAATTGAGCATGAAATTCCGTTTACTCACTTTAAATTATATATTTCTTTCTTTTTTCTGATAAGATTGGAAATCTTATATTTCATGTATTTACATAATCTAGCCCTTACATTTTCAAAATAGTATTGCAGGGAGTAGTGCTTTGAATCATTTTTATTTTGACTTCGGCTTGTTCTAAGAATGTCAAGGTATTTCGAATTATTTGTTGACACAAACAAAGAAAAATCTGTTAAATAATTTCAAATTGAAACTCAGGCATATAATAGTTCCAAATTAAATATCTTTAGAAAGAAGATCTCATTTTCTACCAAAACTTTCGGAATTGGGTTAGCCATATAGTTCATATGTTCCCATAATTCACATGGCATGATCAAAATGTCTCCTCTCAACCTTAGCCTGGACCCAATTTAAGTAGGTTCCAAAATGGTAGACCAAAGGATTCCAGAATGACACTTTACAAAGATCTTGCTTGTTTTATATGATATATTTATTTTTTAATTTGTGTTGTTGCTTGTCTGTGGACGTTTGTATCTGTGTCGACAATAGTACGGCTTGAGTTGGCTGGTTGTGGAGCTTGTCGGGTCTGCGCCCAGCCTCTTCTCTTTTGCTTTCGGGACTTCTTTTTCTAAAGGAAAGTGGATTGTATCCTGCTCCCTCATGGATGGAATCGGTCCATACAGGGGTACTGTGTGTCCCATCGTGATATATAGGCTTTATCTACGCCGTTCATCCATTTTTTCAGATCATTTTATGTTGTTAAGATGAAACTTAAACACATTCAAGGCTCAAGTGAACCACACAGTGATAATCGAACGATCACCGTTAAAGACTTAGTGGGAGCCACAGAAGTTTCGAATCAAGCTGAAATTTGTGTTTTCCCTTCATCCAGGAACATGTGACCTTATGAAAAGGTTATATTTCAAATAAGCATCATGGTGGGCCCTAGGATGATTTCAAAGTTGAATGTCATTGTTAGTGTTGCTTCTCTGGTGTGGTCTAATTGACTCTTAGGTCTGTCTAATTTTCCAGTTAATACCCCAAAATGATATGAAAAAATGGATGAACGGTGTGGATAAAGCTTATATATCAAGTTGGGACACACGGAGCCCCTGCATGTACCGATTTCTGTCCAGCAGTGGCAGGACGCAATCCGCCTATAAAGGGTTTGTTGGACTCGTTACCACTTCCCTACATGCGCCTTTACATGTAGCCACGTGTGCCAACCTTGCACACGTGTGTGGCATCCGATAGGTAGGGCCCACCATAATGACTAACTGGCCAACAAACCACTATAACCCACTTGACAATGAAGACTTGGGAATAGTCCCAATTCAGTGCACCCGCGTGGCCCACCTGACAGGATCTTATCTACAATGGTGCCCACCTGATGTACGGCTAGGATGTGGACTGAGAAAGGCCCCCCCATCATTACATTTGCATGGATTCGCATCTACTCATGGCAATAGAAGATTATATTTCCCATTATGGAGTGGGCTCCAAACGGACGGTAGTGCGTTCCATAATTCTCACAGCTGAGTATATAATTCAGTGCTCTCGCGTTGTATCAAACCAAATCTTTATTTCTTATTTATTAAGTCCACGTCAAAAGCAACGGTCTTCCTCTGTCGTTGGAATTGAGGAACGAGGTAGTCATCAATCAAACGTCAAGCGTGTCCTGATGGGACCCAGGCACGGGAAGTTTCAGTAGCTGGGAAGCCGATAGTGCGTTGACGTCACGAAGGACGTCTTTGGGCAGTGGGATTATAAGGGATTAGGTGGGATGAAATTCATCTGTGTTCCATGCCAATTTCAATCCATGTTTGGAAAGAATAAAAAATCTTGGAATTAGATTATACGGAATTGCATTGGTCCGTGTCATTTTTACTCAATTTCAAGGGATTGAATACTTATCATTGAAAACTTCCTTGGGCCACATAAGTTTTGAATCTACCACAATTTTAAGCTCATGCCATGAAATGAGGTTACAAAAGAAATGAACGGTTTAGATATAACACATGTGTATTATTTTCATTAATTTCAAATGATGGTGGGTATATCTATTTAATATACCATATAATTATCAACAAAGCATGTAATTAATCTTATCCCATGGCAACATGTGACAATACCTACAATGGGTAATAGTTATGTTTTTGAATCTCATCCCACCTAATCCAGTCTAATCCCACCGCCCAAACAGGCCCTTAGTTTTGTGGGTCCCACATGAAGTATCTGTTATATCCCAATCGTCCTTTCATTTCGAGAACTCATCTTAAGGCTTAAACCGAAAAATAAGATAGATCCCAAGATCAAGTGAACCACACTGCAAAAAGTTGGGATTGAACTTCTACCATTGAAACCTTTTTGAGGTCGTTGAAGTTTTGGATTGATATTATATTTGCTTTTACTCTTCGTTTAGGTCCATGTGACCTTGTGAACAGATTGGATGGAAATAAACACTACAGTGAATCATATGAATGTTGTAAAAATCATTATCCCCATTGCTACTTGTGGTGTGGTGCATTTGTGATTTGGATATGATTCATTTTTTAGCTGATCTCGAAAGAATCAATGAGCGGTGTGGATATAATAAAAACATCATTTCACGGCCACGATCTCCTTTGAAACGTTCGTACAACTTGGAGATCAAGGGGCTGCAACGCTCGTCTTCGCATGACACGTACCCACACCAGCCGTATCACTTGTGTGCGGTACACCAGCCAATCCGCTTCCCTGTAATTGGAAGCTGTGTGGGACATATGGAGATTCATTCACAAATCCGGAAACGGATTGGCTACTAAAGCTGGGCATCTGACCGAGTCGGACCGGATTCGGTCCAACCCGATCAGATCCGAAATCTACACGGCTAGATCTGAATCCGATCAGATCCGGCACCGAGTATAGGCCATCGGAGTCGAACCGATCAGATGCACAGTTGGTCTGACCCGAACCGCCAGACCGAGTTGATGCTGATCAGATTTTTTAACGGTGAAAGTCATTATCGTCGTTGCTATTTTCGGTGTGGTCCATTTGAGCTTTAGATATGATTCATTTTTTTACAAAATGCTTTAAAATGATCATGAAAAATAAATAAACGGTATGGATATAATAAATACATCATTGTGGGCCCATCTTAAATTCATTTGAGCCATTCGTACAACTCGGATCTCGAGGGTCGAGGCTTTCAAAGATAGCTGTTTTACAGCTGTGAACAGCCAGTGTCAAGTCCATCCACCAAGGGAGCATGTTTTAATGTGGGTTTGATCACGGTGCATGTGTTATATCATGGTGCGTGTGTTATATCAAAACTGTCCATCCATTTGGCGAGCATGTTTTAAGGCTTGAGACGAAAAATAAGATAGATCTAACTATTATGTGGGCCACACTGAAAAAGCAGTAAAGAATGAACGCTTTATCATTGAAATCCTTTTTGGGGTCACGGTCTGATGAAAGTTCTTGATGATTTAAAATTTATTTTTCCTCTTAATTGAGGTCTTTGTGATCTCATGAACAGATTGGATGGAAAATAAACGTTATGGTGGGCCTTACAAATTGCTTAGAGGTGAAAATCATTCTCAGTCGCTATTTGTGGTGTGGTCCAAGTGATCTTTAGATTTGATCCATTTTTTTGGATAACGCTATAAATTGATATGTACATATGTATGAATGGTGTAGATATAATAAATACATCACTATGGGCCATATAACTTTAATCTCCTTTTAACCATTCGTACAACTCGCAGGGAGCAAACTCTTGACACGACACGTACCTATGCTACATAGCTACTATGTTTGGTACACCGGCCAATCTTTTTGCTAATGTACACAGTAACTCTGTTGGGGCCCACCTTGAATGCATGTGATTTATCCACGCCGTCCATTCGTTTTTGCAGATCATTTTAATGGTTGAACCCAAAATTTATGTGAATGAATCAGTTTTCGGGTCGGGTCGGGTCGAATCAGGGTCAATCCAAACTCGACCCGAAAAGTTTCGGATCTAGACGGGGCTACCCGATCAGCACCGATCCAGACCGTCGGTTCGGTTCTGATCGGGTAAGATCGGGTCTGATCGGGTCGGATCCACTGGATCGGGTATATTTTGCCCGGCTCTATTGGCTACTCTCCCTGCCACCGACCAATGGCTGATGGTCGGTGATCTTTGGGCCGACCATATGTGTATGTTTCATCCATGTTGTCCATCTATTTTTGTAGATCATTTTAGGGTATGATACCAAAAATGAGGTATATTCCAATCTCAAGTGAACCACATTACAGGAAACAATGTTGAATGAATGTCGACCATTACAAACTTTTTTGGGGGTATATAAGTTTTGGATCAAGTTGATCTTTGGTTTTCCCTTCATCTAGGTCTTTATGACATAATCAACACATTGGATGTCAAATAAACAGTACAGTGGGCCTTAGGAGGATTTTAATGGTAGATATCCAATCATTGTTGTGTGGTCCACCTAAGATTTATATCTCTCTCATTTTTGGTATTAAACGATAAAATAATCTATAAAAATGGATGAACGGCATGGACGAAACACATACATCATGTTAGGACACAGAGCACCGACCACCAGCCACCCGGCAAGTGGCCGGAGGCGTAGCCAATCCGTTTCCCACAAATACACTCCGTACATCAGTTTTGAAAGATGACAATAGGACGGGAAGTTGAAAATCAGGCATATCTAAAACTCATGTGGATCACACCACAAGAGACAGTGGAAACGGAAACATCCACCGTCGAAACCTTACAGGGGCGGAACATGATGTTTATTTGCTATCCAAACCGTTCATAGGGTTACTACCACTCAGATAAACTGTAGCAACATATATCATCCTGATAAAAAACTTCCATGGCCCCCATAAAGATTCTAATGGTGGGCATTCAATCCCTTCTTTTTAGTGTGGTGTGGCTCACGAAAGTTTTGGATCTGCCTGACCTTTAGAATTCTGACCTATTGTTGTCTTGCAAAACTGATAGACGGATTGGATTGGTCACGGGGAATCTTTGTGGCCCCCACAAAGCTCCCGACTACACGCAATCCAAGCGGTCCAAATACCTGGATTGGAATTATGCAAAATTCAGCTAACTCGGAGGACATTCACGGCCTGTTTGGGCGGTGGGATTAGAAGGGATTAGGTAGGATGGGATTCATCTCGTCCTTAGCTAAATCTACTCCATGTTTGGGAAGAATGGAAAAGCTTGGAATTATATTATATGGAATTGCATTGGGTCCGTACCAATATTACTCAATGTTAGGTCACACCATGATGTGTGGGCTATATCCACACCGTCCACCCATTTATCAAGATTATTTTAGAATATGGGCCAAAAAATCAAATAAATCTAAAGCTCAAGTGGACCCCACCGTAGAAAGCAAATGGGATTGAATACTTACCGTTGAAAACTTCTTTAGGGCCACATAAGTTTTGGATCTACCTCATTTTTAGGCACATGCCATAAAATAAGGTTACAAAACAAATGAACAGTTTAGATATAACGCATGTATGTTATTCTCAGTAAGTTCAAATGATGGTGGATATATCTATTCAATATAAACAAAGCAGGGAGTTAATCTTATCCCATGGCAATAGGGGACAATCCCTGATCTGAGTAATAATTATGTTTTTTGAATCCCATCCCACCTAATCCCTTCTAATCCCACCGCCCAAAGAGGCCCTCAAGAAAAATACTAAAATGTCATATATTGGATGACTAAGATCATTACATATCGAATAATTTAGATGTACCCACCATCCAAAATGGGTCCCACCATTTTGACGGTCCTGATCACCTAACGAAAGTCTCCATAGGGACACCGTTCATGTCATGACACGTTTGATTGCGTGAAGAGAGAATATGCCATTTTTTGTAGGGTATTTTGGGAAAGCGGGGAACAAGAACCATTAACCTCGTTGACGGATCTTGTTTTAGGTAAAACAGGAATCGACATGGTGGGGCCCACTTCTAGTCACGCGAAGAAACACCCGATGGAGTGTCCAGCCACTCTCCGCGTGGTGGCTCGAACGTACGGCCACGATCTCCTGCTAATAATTCTTAGGTTCTTAGAAATCAATTTAATACACTGGCAGTGTGTGATACTTGATACGCATGCACTCGGAAACTTAATGCCTGTCATATAGAAACTTAAATTAAACCGTTCAAAAAGTGTGAATTAATATAGATGGCTTGTGAGGTGAAAATTACTGATGTTTGATTTTCTGTTTATCTGATTGGTGCTCATTTAATGAAGGGTTATGATGGAAAGCATTTGGCGACCCAAATTGAACAAGGAAAATGTCGGCTAATCAAAGGTTAGGATCTTTTTTCAATTTGAATCTTGAATGATTATCTGTCTACATTTTCACGCATTTGAATGGTTCAATTTGAGTCGATGTGTGCCACGTGTGCAGTTTTGAAATGCCTACGTATTGACATTCACACACTGCCAGAGTATTAAATCTTTTAAAGTGAGGAATGTTTCGTGCAACCGTCCCAACGTAGGCTTACCATGCTACAGTTTGTCCTCGCAAGGGGTCACGTTCGCAGGACATGCGGGCTGCGGAAAAGTGGGGTCCCATCAAGAACATCACCTGCTCTGGAGACGTGGCTTTTTGCTTGCCCCGTCTGCCCCACAACGTGATGATCCCAACCAGGGGCGGCTCAAAGGGATAGTCACGTGAGTCAATCCCCCAAGGCCACTAATTATGAAGGCCCTGTATTATAACAAAATTATTTATTTTTTTAATTACCAAAGGTCTTATATTATAGTAAAATTAAAATTAAGAAGATGAAAAATAGTCTAAAATTTTTAAAATAAAACTTATTCAAAGGTCTACAAAATAGAAATATCTAAAAATTAGTTTACAAATTTGAAATTGAAAATAAAAAACAAATCTTAAAAACTAGCACATTAATAATAACAATCTAATTCTATCGTCTCTTTTCAAAATAATAGCATCATTCCCAAATATTTTTCTCCTAAAACCTAGGACCACAACCACCTACTTTGTTGCTAATTAAGTTATCAAAAAATTTAATTCTAACATCATTTTTTTAAATTATATTCTAACTTCATTTTTCTAATGGTTTGGATTTATTTTCTGAATTAAAAGTTTTAAAAGAAGTTGCAAAAACAGAAATTAGTACTCCAATTGAAATTCTTAATCTAATAAAAGGACTAGATTGTTTTCCAAATTGTTTTATTGCATATAAAATACTACTTACTATACCTGTTACAATTGCATCCGTAGAAAGAAGTTTTTTAAAACTAAAGATAATAAAAAATTATTTATGAACAATTATGTCTCAAAATAGATTAAATGGTTTAACAATTTTATTTATCGAAATTGATTTATTGGGTAAACTTAAATACAAAAGTTTAATTAGTAATTTTGCATATAAAAAGGCAAGAAGTAAATTTATGGTTTAATTTTAAATTTATGATTTTTTTTTTTTTAAAAAAAATTAAACTAAAAAGCCTCATTTTTATGATTTGCATAAGGCCCTCGAAAATGTTGAGCCGCCCCTGATCCTAACTGTTGATCTAAAGCTTGTATATTATAGCATCAAAATGGAAAGAATCAACCAATCATAGATGATCCTAACATTTGGTCAGTGGAATTGAATGGTATTAAATTGTATTAGATGAGATTAACATCATTATTGCACAATGATTGCATGTCTGGAAATAACATGGTATTGTAGCCATCCAATCCCATGTTTGGGATAATATATTTGTTACGGAAAACATTAGATTAAGCAAAATCATGTTTGGTGTTCCATGGAATTGTAATCAACGGACCAAATTCACAATGGATGTCGTTCACTTGAACACATATATAATCATAACGTCACGTGTAAATGGTGTATATGGATGGACGGCATGGATAAACGCATGCATCAATGTGGGGCCCACATGTGTAGTGGATTTCAAAATCCATGAAATTCATGCATGGGATCAAATGCAATTCCATGGGACTAAATGCAATTCCATTCCACCTAATCTCAACCAATCTCATCCTCTCCAAATGTTGGATGAAATTGCAAGGGACCAAATGCAATTCAATCCCACCTAATCCAATCTAATACTCTGTGCCAAACGCCCCTTTATAGCTTATTTGGAACGCATTGGAGTCAACTGCTCAAGTACACACCCAAATCAACTGATTCAAATCCTAACTGAGTTTGGCAACTTATAATTGAAATGCAATGGAATCCAAATTTCTTATTTGGAGCTTGTATTTGAAATGTACTTTTAGACAGCTTTAAAATATTAAATTAGCATGTATATGTGATATTTGACGGAATGATTATAACAAACTCAATAAAATATATACTTCGGGTAAAAAATAAAAAATACTAATCCTTGGATGGGACACAAATGTATAGATTACAAATGAGCATCTCATCGATATTTTTTAAACAGCAGTTTAAATGGCCAATATTGGATATTTCATACCATTCTATTGATGTGATTTTAGTATTGCAATCAATTATTAGATTGTTTTGGAGTATCATTAGTCCGCTATATATACATAGTAAATACAAAATGTAGTAAATACAAAATGTGTTTCACTTCAAATATACTTGAACCTCAGTAAAATCTTGAGATTTCCGAACACACTTAAAGTATGTATTTAAAATAACTTTGATTTCATTTACTACCAAATATATCGTGCCAAAATGGGTAATTGTATTTAGAATACACTCAAATTTTCTCAAATGCCTCCAAATATAAGGTCCCGGGAAGCCTCTTTTGTGAAGGTGAGTCGGAAAATGATTTTGTGGACCAACCTTTCTAAATCACTTTGTATAGATTACGATATTCTTATGAGTGGGATTTTTCCATATGATCATCTCAAGTGAGGAATTTGAGATGAACACCAGAGTCATCATATATATGGTGGGGTGGAAGGAATGCAGATTGCATGCTAACACTCCCTTGGTGGCCCCAAAATGATGTATGTTTTTTATCCACTCGTTCATCCATTTTTCCAATTCATTTTAGATCTCAGGTGGACCACACCACAGGAAACAGTGTCATTGAATGCCCACAATTAAAAACTTCTTAGCGTCATGAAAGTTTTGGATCAAGCTGATATTTGTGTTTTCTTTTCATGCAAGTTTATGTGACTTAATCCACAAGTTGGATGGTAAATAAACATTACAATGGGCCTTAGAAAGTTTTCAACAGTGGGCATTCGATCACCATTGGTTTGTTGTGCCGTGGTCCACTTGAGATTTGGTTTATACCTTAAAATAAGGTGACACAGTGATTAGACACCAGATAAAACACATAAATTGTCACGCCCCGAACTTGGAAACTGGGCTCACAAAATTCTCGATCGCCAAATCTGGTGCCGACAACCTCCGTAGTACCCCATTCTCGACTTCCAGCGCCCATATGCCAGATTCCGATCCTAGGATCCTACAAGGAGGATTTTCTAACGTACATTTATCTCATAAGAAGTATATCCACAAGTTTACCCAAATCACAAAGGCAACATCATCATCACATATCCGCTAATATAAACAGTTGAATACAGTGCTGAAAGGGAAATACATATATCAAAAATCAAAGCTCCAGAAGACAGTTGCACGCTCCAAGCTCAACGTTGCTGCGATCGAACGCAACATGCACGCATCTATCATGCATAAGCTTATAGAAAGCTTAAGGCCTGTTTAGATTCGCGTATAAGGGTGCGTTGTATGGTACTATAACATAATATTCTCGAATATACTCATTATGCAGTGTTTGGATTAGAGCTGGCTTCCGGCGTTTACCATGCGTGCGAATACACCAATAATCCAGAACTTTCAAAAGGCGGTAAACTGATTTAAGATGCCACTGCATCGTGCAGTGTAGTCTCTTCAATGCATAGTATTATCGGGCGGCGTCTATCTCTTTGGATATTATAAGTTTCAACTGTGGAGAACGGAGATATCCTGCTCCATCATGGCATTTTCTCTCTCAAGGATATGGATCCCTGCTTCCATTCAACACTTCTTGCCTTCCACCAAGAAGAAAATGCCAAGCATGTGACAGAAGCTAATAAGGAGAGGATAGGTGAGTTCTACAAAGAGATTGCAGCTGCGCAGGAGTCGCCGGTGCATGTGAAGCTGGCCTCTGTGCAAGCCCAAGAAGAGCATGCAAAGATCCTTTCAGAAAAAGATGTTGAGTGGCAGAGCACAAGAGATGCAATAGAAGAAACCCAGATGAAATTGGAGTCTTTGAAGAAAGAATTTGATCCTGAAATGGGCAAGAACCTTGACAAGAAGCTGGTTGAAACGGCTACTGAGATTGAAGCCTTACAGAAAGAGATTGAGAATGCCAAAAATTCTGATCTTCATGCGGTGAAAGCAATAACCTCTGATCTTGATGATGGGAAAGAGACACTGCAGAAACTCGCAGACGAGGAGAGCTCTGTTAGATTTGTGATTTTTTTTTTTTAAAGTTTATTTTTGCTCTCGGAGGGAAAAAGTAAAAACCCCAATCCGTTGGAAGGCCAGCAAATCGGACGGCCTGGATTGAGGTCACTGCTCCTCCTCCATGGGGTAATAACCCTCCAGATGTTGTACGACAGTACAATACGCAGGCTCAATACATCGTATCCAAACATTGCATGGTACAAGAAATTGTATATTACCCGAACAATACGTCCTATCCAAACATTGAACAATGGCATGCTGATTTGGGTGTATTCTCAAAACCGTCCAATGTATACATGAACAGTACCCAATTACAATACAATACAATACAATACTATATGCGAATCCAAACAGGCCCTTAGAGGGTGGTGTAAGTGTGTGCGCAAGGTAAGTACCAAGTATACAATACAAGCCCATAAGTCATACAATATTAGAGTAAGCAGAAATACTGACAAGGCTATAAGTCATTTAATATCAGAGTACGCAATGCAGATCAGCCATGCGATGCGGAGACATAGTAAGCCAGATATCATATACTGAGGATATAATGCAATATGCAAATCCTTATGAGTCCACGAATACCATCAACCTCATCTAGGCCATGTAAATGCAGAAACATAGCGACTCAAAATACCATATACCGCAGTTATAATGCAATATAAGGTGCGAATGAGATGACCAAGCTAGAGTGTGAAGTCGGGATGATAGTACGTAGTATCGCGGGTTATGGGGTCCATCACAAGGGACTTTTATCCAAACCAGTCCCATACCTAAATTTGGATAGCCAGACTCAATGTGGTAAACTCCTGATGTCAGGTTGGTCGCACGCCCTAACCGAATTCCTGGCCATTGCGAAGGTACACATAACAAGTAGTTGCATACCACTAGCCCGAATGGATAGTGAATGAATGAATGAATGAGTAAATGCTGAGTATGCAACTCCTGCTCAATAAATCCACATATCAGCACCGTACATCTCTGGGATCATCACCGGGGTCTAGTACACTCTACGCCAGCTTGTCGCCCCTATCCGATCGCACAACTGGGTAAGTGGAAGAGACATCACTACCCGCCTGCCAATATCGGGTCCGACTCGTCGATAGCGGACTCATTCCTCAAGCTGGTCAACTTAACCTAGATATTGCCCCCTCACTCAGGCGGGTAAGGTCACACCTCCTTCCAACCGACCACAACACAGTGAGAGACGTGACTTACTGGTATATGACCCTCATGCGCTCATGTATATCCACTCGGTCTAGACGTTAGAGCGTCCCCTGGCCTCGGAGGTTTAAGGATTTTCACCTAGGGACATCTATGGTGCCCGTATGCTAGAACCAAATATTTTCAGTGTCCCATCTGGCCATCTACGACATGCCTGTGGAGGCCACGACCCTGATGTCGCTAGGTTGTACGGTGGTCATATCACAAAATGCGAGATGCATGAGTCATACCATCCAGTCATGCATCAATCCTGTGCGTATCGCGTGCTCATATAGGTAACTCCTCCTATCAAGGGAGTCTCATAATAATCCGCCCAATGACATGTGCTATGATCAATCACTCATCATATCAAGTATACATATGATGCGCATGAACATGGATCGTGAAGCTATACTAAGCATGTTATATGATGATGATGTACTCTCCTCATGTCAAGGATGGGCCTAGACAGCCTATGTAACGCCTCGTGTTTTCAGGACCCGAGTATACGACCCGTTTCCCAAAAACCCGAGTGTTAACTTATAGAGAGACAAAACTCCATACATATTTTTTTTTCTTTCATTAGAGTTAGCAAATTAACGTAGCATGAACAAATCAAACTGTAACGCCCTGAAAATTGAGGGTCGAGTAAAGACTTAACTCCCGAGTTTCAATGCATCACTTATGCAATATAGATAATGATGATTAAATATTGTCCGTGTTAGTGCATTAAACATGAGTGAGATTAAGCCAAAACAACTACACATAATCCAGGGACAGTTGTAATACAGTATAAACCAGTATAGGTCCCCAAAGTATGTAAGCGTTGCCAGGTCAATAAGTACAAGTATTGTGTCAAAATACAAAATATTCAAAATGGTAGTCCTCTATAAAGTATGAACCCTGAAGCCCTGTCGATTCAGAACGGCTCACATGAACCTGCCTAAATACTGCATGTACTAGAATGTTTCCTCATCATCACAAAAGTCCGGCTCCGCCTCAAGAGTTACATCGCCATCTGAAATCAAGAAAGAGTTTGGTTGGTGTTTAAAACATCGTCCCGTAACGTGGGAGTGAGTGATCAACTCAGTGAAACAATAAAGCAAAGGTTAACATGCAATCAATTCAGTCAAGCAGTAATGATAACATAATACAACAATCAAGTCCTAAGTACTCATGTTAATGCGAGAATGATATGAAATAATGATGCATGCTCTCGCCTATGCTCCCTTAGCGACTTTATCTCACGATCGCGCATGCAACCCTTCCTCAGTGCTTGACCTGCTACGCCAAACGCACACGTAATGCGGTGCATGTACATGATTACCAAGTTCTTATTAGTCCTTTTCATATGACAGGATTGGGAAACTAAGGTACCTCCCTTATGTCATTTCCCAAACAATGATCCATCCTAGGGTCGTCAGTCTTAGTAACTCTCATACGATGTTGCGGTTCTAGGTCGCTACAAAGGACTCGTCACCTGATCAGTGCAGGCCTAGTTTATACTCTGATTACTACAGAAAGGCTCTTCGCCTCAACGCAGGTTCAGAGTATGCTCGAGGTCACTACAAAGGGCTCGTCACCTTATCAGTGTAGGCCGACAGCTCAAATACAGTGTCTCATACCACCGTATTCGGCTCACGAGCTTTGGTTGCTCACTGGTCACTACGGGTGGGCTCGTCGCCCCTGCGTAGGCCGACGGCTCGACCACAGTGTCCCATACCACCATGTCTGGCTCATGAGTCTTAGCGGATCGAGGTACCATGGTTTAACGAGATTTCACTGGTGAGTTTGATACCTTAGGTTCAAAAATTAGCGTCCATACATGGTGAACATACAATAGGCAAATTGGGTTACTTGACGAGCTCGACTAGTACGAGCACACATCAATAGATCAACATGAAGCGTGTGAGCACTTCGTGTGGCCTAACCACTGCCGACGACCAATGTACGACTCGGGTTCATCGAACACGTCCAATGTGGCGAAAACAACCTCAGCCACCAAATCATGGCTTATTACCGATTGCCTGGACTATATCATAGTCTTAACTCATTCAATTTCTACAGGTAGTCATATGAGATAGTCAAAGCAGTAATGAACAAATAATTCAATTCTTACAATCATATGAGCATGTTGTAAAGTACAACACAAACATGATTTCACACACATTCATTCCATAAATAAAACAGACATCATAATGTAACGTACATGAAGAAAATCCTACACATAATTAAGGTAACCGAGATTCATATCTCAACCCTCATACAAAGTACTTCTTACTAACAACTAGCTCATTCAGACATTTCTACAAACACTTAGGCTATATACATCATCATACATGATGTATGTTGATTACACATGTATTAGGCCAAATCCTTTTACTAGGGAGTTGCCCCGTATACCACACGCATATACCCATGGCGGATAATCATGGCATGCATGAATCCGGGTTCCATATTCATTTAATCATTTCCACAAACACTTGGGCTACACACTTTAACATATATAACGTATATTGGCTGTGACGTGATTTAGGGCAAATCCTTTCGCTAAGGAGTTGTCGCATATATAACAAACATATATCCACGACAGATAATCATGTTAGGCACAAATTCAAATTCTATACGTATTCAAACATTTCAACATCTATATAGAATACACTATATTCCACATAGTTCATATATAATTGTAAGGCGAAACAGACGACGCAATTTGCATGTGAAATAACACCCACGTCAGTTATAAATCATTAACCGACATTGAAAGCCTTAAAAACCATAACTTATACGTTTATTGTCCGCACCTTACGCCGGTAAACGCGTAACGGATTTGTTTTAAACACGTAGTCTTTGTCACCGGAATAATGACAACTTATAGCATGAACTAGGTTAGCTATTTCATCATTTCAACTATTTGAAACTCTAGAACGGATTAGGGTTAGGTTTTCTTACCTAAGAACGGGATCAGTGTCGCCGGTAGAGCGATACGAAAGTAGTGGTAAGGCACGTGGAGTAGTAGGGATCGAATTCCAAGAGTAACTCCAACTCTCTCTCACTCCTCTCTCTTTCCTTCTCTTTCTTTTCTTCTCTCTCTCTCTTAGGGTTTAGAGAATTCATATGGAGTGAGAGAGTGAGGGTTTTAAGCCCTTATATAGGCCCAGAACTGATGGAAATGGCCCAAGGGCCATGGTATACTTAAGTTATAGCCAAAGGGCGCTTGTCCCGATTCAACGGAGCATTTCTGGAGGCCCCTTTTCTACGTACGGTCGGACTTAAGCTCCCTGACATTAGATCTAGGTTAGGTTAAGTTTTTGGTCCAATTGGATTTACATATCGACCGCGGCAGACCAGTTTCAGCTCGACGGTCACCGGTACTCGATCGGGGCCACAAGTGCATTGGCATTTGTGAAAAATTTATTTCGATCCGAGGGTGTAATTGGGTCAAATTCTGACAGTCTGAATCCTTACAACTTGCTCGCAAATGGAACGACTCAGATTACTTAAGTTTGAGTTTAATTCTAATGATATTCGCGTTTCTCACACACTTTGCTTCGGGCTCAAGCGAATAGCTTCGGGATACTATTTGGACCTGATTTACGAGGTGGTGGTCAAGTCCAGGAAGGTGGTCTTAATTATATAATTTCATAGTAATCGGACTTTCGACGTGCGGTTCGGGTCCGATACGAAGTTTCAATGTGCTCCCGAAAGCAACCGGGAATAGAGTTTGATTTAGATTTTAGGGTAACCTAGCGTCAATGATTATACAAGTTTTGGGTCTTGCAGATCGTATTTAAAGTGATTAGTGCTAATTTCGCATGAAATCTAGTTTAACACTAGTTAACTCTCACCTAATTTCTAAAGGATTTGGTCCTTAGTGATTTCTGCCTGAGGTGGTACTCGGGTCTTTGTACGGATTTTTTTCGAGACGTTACACAAACGTATATGAAAGTTGCGTTATCATTTAAATATATAAGAGTTGCCCATAATGACTTATACAAACCAATGTCCTCATTCTTACAGTTTCGAAATAAAATAATATTACATGTGAAACAAAGTAAATTTATAACAATCTTGAGCTGTGAAATCCTGTAGCAACCATTAACAAATACAGTCATGCACCCTTATCAACCATAGCTTGCTCCTCATTAATATGAATATGAATGTTGTATGGGCCACCTGTGCTACCTGTATAGTTATATATTTGATGGATGAGTGGTCAACTCAGTGTGAATTCTCCTCAAGATTATACACCGCCACATTAGGTAAGCATAGTTATGAAAACATAACAAAACAATACATGATGCAGTCTTATAATATACATGGATGCGTGAATGCAATCATCGCCCCGGGGATGCTCATCCGTGTGGACATTGGGCTTGTCACCCATGCAATCATTGACCTAGGAAAAGCATCTAGTCGGAAAAATACGTACATCACATACGATAGCAATAAATGTTGGTCTGTGTCATGTATGCATGATTAACTGTAATACCCTGGTTCCCAGAACCCGAGTACACTACTTGTTTTCTAAAAACCCGAGTGTTAACCTGTGAAATGTCCCAAATTTCACATACATTTTTTTTCTTTTATCATAGTTAATAATATAACGGGATAGAAACAATTCAAGTATAAGAGGGAGTCAAAATATACAAAATTGAATACCCGAGTGGTTGCTCGTAAACTTATACAAACCAATGTCTTAACTTTTACAAACATAACAATATAAATTAAATACGAATAAAATTAGAAATGGAGAGTCGCAAGATCATCTGGCTCCTCCCATTCCACATGAACATCAACATGCGCATCCTCTAGGTCTCCTACACACTAAATACAGTTCGATAGCGTCAATGGCTATCCAGTGAGGTATAACCCCCAAGATTTATCGTATCATTAGGATAATTAAGCACAGTTATCATAGGTAGCGTATAACAATTATTACACAATAATTATCATGAAAATCAAGTGAGGTTCATCAAATACGCATTCATTAAATAAATTACAGAAGATAATCTTGTTTAAATGCATGGATGTATGCACATGCTCACAGACCTAGGGATGCACATCCAGCTGAAAAAGTCGCCCAAGGAGAACTAGCCACCTAGAAAATTACTCAAAGGTACGCCCAAGGAGAACTAGCCACCCGGAAAAGACTATGCAATGAGGTCGCCAAGGAGAACTAGCCACCCGAAAAAATACTCAAAGGTACACCCAAGGAGAACTAGCTGCCCGGAAAAGACCATATATTGTAGGTCGCCTAAGGAGAATTAGTCACCCAAAAAAGAGTACAAAGGCACGTCCAAGAAGAACTAACCACCTGAGAAAGATCAAATAACATAGATCGCCCAAGGAGAATTAGTCACCCGAAAAAGTACACAAAGATACGCCCAAGGAGAACTAACCACCCGAAAAGACCATAATATATGCCATGAAAATGTATGATTAGCCCAAACATTATTATTTTAATTTCAAACAATCAATTTAGGAAAACTCAAAGGTCACTATGGGAGTTTGTCACCCAGCATAGACCGATAGATCAGGCATACTGTCCAATTCTACCATCCTTGGCTCATGAGACTAACAAGTATAATGTTTTAAGGCAAAACTCTTCAACTAGTGGCCGACCGTAGTCCAACAAGTGGAACTTACAACCGCAGAGTTATATAATCCATTAAAGCCTCGTGGAGCAATTGTTCCATAAAAGCCACAAGGGCCAAATATTCCACCTAACGGTGTGATAAAAAGGGATTATTCCCCAAAACCCATATAAGCATAGTTGATCCACAAGGTGGTAAGTCTACAATGTAAATTTATTTAATCCGTTACACAAATGGCCACTAGTTCGAGGATTTCCTAAAAACACTATCCAGTAAGCATAGGGGATAGAATCAGCCACGTACAATGTCACTAGCACTCACACATGTAAAATACACATCAGAGTAGGGATACTAGTGATTCATAGTATATTACATTAATTAAATTTAAATCTAAACATGTCACATTTATAAAGGATTACTCAAATGGAACGTAACATTCTTCATCATTTTCACATTGTATGACATTAAGTAATCAACAAACCCAATGAATTAAGCTAAATATCATGACGTAGAAAAGCTTGAAGGGCGATCCTCACCTTTCAAGAGTTGGTTCGTCTCCCGCTAATGCTAGAGATAGTTGTACCCACCCTAGGATCAATATCTAACAAAAATTACAATGCTTTATTTGGTTAGATTACAACGTAACGAAATTACATGGTTAGGATTAAAGTTTAATGTTTAGATCATATAAATTTTAGGACTTTATCCAACCATTTAAATCTAAGTATAGGTCTTAGAACTTGAATTCTAACCTTTCGCATAAGGACTAAAATAATATTACTAATGATACTTTGCGAATTTGTATTAATTTCCCAACAATATCTAATATCATAAAAATAAGAGTTTAATACATGTTATAAATGATAATAAAATTAATAATGATAAAACAAAAATTTCATAAAAACTAATATTAATAATTATACTAACTCAAAATTGTAATGGCAATATTACCTAATAATGATAATGATAATAATTTTAATAGCAATTAATTATTCTAATGATAACGATAACACTATAATAATAACAAAAAGGATAACAAGAGGTGAACATCAACTTACCTAGTTGCAAAACTCGACTCGACAAGGTCTGACTCAACGATGAAACAGGGGGTCGACTCACTGAGTCAACTCAGCTGGACTCTCTCTCCTTCTCTATCTCCTTTTCTTTCTTTTTCTTTTCTTCTTCTTTCCTTCCCTTTCTTCCTTTCCTTCTCTTTTCCTTTCTTTCTTCCTGCTGGAATACATCCAGTAATGCACGCTCAAGCCACTTTGACTCAGATCCAGTCGGACTGAGTTAACTCAGTGCGGTTCAAACGGTGGGACAGGGATGCCCATGCCCATGCTCCTCTCTCATTCTTCCTCTTCCTTCTTCCTTCTGCTCCTCTGCTTCTACTCTCACTCTCTTTTCTCAGCATGGATTAGTCTTGGCTCGACCCAGACTCGGACTGAACTCGGCAGCACCCTACGCTCGCCCTCACCTTCTCCTATTTCTCCTGTTTTCGATCTTTCTTTCTCCTTTTCTTCTTCCTTTCTTCCTTCTTCCAGTTTCTTTCTCTCTTTTTCCTCTTCTCTTCCAGCTGGAAACATCCAGGAATGGACGTCGAGTTTAGACAGACTCAGTCCCACTCGGTGTGGAAGAACGATGGAGGAGAGGGTCAGCTCTAATGGCGGATTCGACTGCAACCCACCTTTCTTCGAAACGAGGCTGCTGGAAGGTCTAGGCCTTCCATGAGATGCTTGTAGGAGCAAGAAAACGAAGCTCCATTGGCATTTTTGTGGTGGGTTCAAAGGTGGAAGCTTCCGACTCGATTTTGAAACAAAACAGGGAGAACTATTGCGGTTGTTGCTTTTCTCCTGGAAGCTAGGGTTTTCCTAGGCATAAAAGTCTATGAATGGAGGGCTGGGATTCATCTAAATGGAAGGCTGAGATGATGAGAGAGGAACGAATCTCCAGCTTGGCGCGGTAGAAACGGGATTTCTACTTTAACAAAATACCACGCGTGACTCCTCTTTGGGTCAGGATTTGTTCAAGTACACACGCACTTCACTGTGCAATATGAGTTGGATTTTGTTCGGCCCACTGATTTGATCATGATGGACGGTTCCGATCATTGATTGGGACTCAATCGGTGGGCCCTATTTCAAATCCACCGTTGGCGGGAAACAGAGGAGGATTTCTCTTTTTATTGCAAATTCTCGCGTCAAACGCTCGATTGACCAGCTGGCTGGTATGGTGTGCTGCAAGTGCATGCGTACACCGATGTACATGTAACTAGGGTGGGGTCCACTGTAATGCTTGTGGGAAATTCACTCCATCCGTTTGCTTTGGAGGTTCCAAAAAGACCCCTTAATCAAGGATGAAGCATATCCTAAACTCGGATGCCCCGCACTTAACAATTCTAATGCATTTTTTGATAGTTTCCTACAATCCAACAGTCAGATCTTCCTCAAAACTGATCACTGATGTTTTTGAGTGCCCTCAAATTAACATGGGTAGAATTTATCTATTGATCTCTTAATTTAATGACCTGACAGTATGAGTGAATGATTGATTCCCATATTTAAATAACACAGGCAAAAAGAACAGGGAATCTGGTGATTTTGGATTATGAGTTGTTGAGAGGATTTAAGATCAGGACCATTTCTAGTTCACATTGGACAATTTTGATGGTTGGTTTAAGTATCAAATGTTCTGAATTTTCCATTTAACAATCCAATCTCACGTGTCTAATGGCCATTCGATGGCTAAACCCAATGATTTGGGGCCTTGTGACTATTGAAAGACGCATAATGACTAATCCCTTCGAATAGATGATTAGATTTGTGCAATCATCGCTCAGGTTATCTCACATATGGTGTGGGTCACTTTGCCCACGAGGATGGACATTTTGATTTATTGATGGGGATTACTTTTGATGGTCAGATTTTTGCTGGAAAGAAGGTAAATATTCACAAAATCTAGGTTTGTATTTATACTAAATTATGTTACACGTTGACACCTGAATACTGAAAAATACGGGGTGTTACATTAGCCAACCCGTTATTAGTCAAATTATAACCAGCCAATTTGAATAAGCTCAAAGGTCACTACGGGGGCTAGTTGTCAGCGTAGGCCGACAGCTCGGGCATAGGTCTCATACCACCATCTCCGGCTCATGAGACTACCACCTTAGGATGTTTAATGGAACTCCGTCGACTAGTGGCCAATCATATTACAATATATGGGGCTTACAATCGCATGGTTGCACAGTATAAAGCATCGAACCCATATAGGAAAATACCAAAACAAAGCCACGTAGGGCAATATCAAAATAAGCCACATAGGGCAAATATCAAAATAAGCCACATAGGGCGAGTATCAAAACCATGTGATAAAAGACCATCCTTGAAAACCACTTAGACACAGCAACCCTTGGATGGTAGGCCCACATCAACATTTAATTTAAACCACCATTCAATAACCACTAAGTCGAAGGTCCGTTATAAACACTATCAGTCAAGTTATATCCCAAGTATGGGTGTACATCGATAAGTGGGGGTTTCCCACTGATGTACCAGTTTAAGTTCCATAAGCAATCCACAAATAATCCACAAGCATGAACAAATATACAGGATAAACATTAAGCATGTAATATAACAATTCAATTTCCACCAGTTAACACATGTGATTATAAAAGGGAGATATCAATTATAAATTAAAATACAAACTATAACTTAAGCTAATGGGAAGATGGAAAGCTCAAGGGGAAGAATCATCACTTAACAGTTCATAGCTCCTCCCTTGATTTGGATCTCTGCGGTTGTCTAATGGTCCAATGTCGTATGATTGATCACATAGGATTATCTCCAACCCAAGAACTTGTGTCAAATAGTGTTTGTAAGACTTTAGCAAACTACCATGTGGTGGTTTGAAAACCCATGAACAAAGTCAATTGGGCCCGCATTTGAGCGACCAGGCCCGCCAAGTTTCATCCTAACAAATGGTCCAGATTTGGGCATGGACTCATCCCTAACCAAGGCCCGAATTGGGCTTGACCTTGGCTTGATTTGGTTCAACGCCTAGCTGCCCGATTGTAGCCCAAACTGGGCCTGATCGTGGCCTAGTGTGGCTAGCCATTGATGGCCCAGTTGTACTCTATGGTAAGGCCCACTACGCTTGGCCTGATCTCGGCTTGAATCTCGGGTTCCATACAGTAGCCCACTAGCTGCATGAGTGCGACCCACTCGTTCTAAGGTGAGGCCTGCTGTATGTATAGTGTGGCCCACCCATTTTGAGGTGAGGCCCACTGAGATGGAAACTTAGGTGCGGCCCACCTGATCCAAGGTGAGGTTCATAGGATGTGTAGAGCGGCCCACTGACTGATTGCTGGCCCGGTCTTGGGCTGATTTCAGCCCAGACCGAGGGCTGATTTCGGCCCAGCATATGGCCTGTATTAGCTACTAGTCTTGGCCCAAAAAATAGCCCAAACTGGATAGCCATTTTCAGACTGTTGCAGGGGCCAGAAAAAGGCCCGATTTTAGCTCCTCTCAAGCCTGATTTTCATCTTGATACAAGGCCTATCTACGGCCATTTCCAGCCCATCACAGAACTTGAAAAAAAAAATGATTTTGGACCAGCTTGCAGGTCCCATTACTGGTCCCACACGACCTGGTGAAGCCTGGATTTTTTTGGTCCGTTTCAGGGTGTAGTTAGAGGCTCAGTTGGAGCTTAGTTTCAGCTCTTTGGACGGCCCATCAAGGGCACATTTTGGGCTGAGACCATGGCTCATCTTGGGGCCTGTTGTAGTTCCATTTGCGGCCCATTTGTGAGGCCATTTTTGGCCCCGCTGGAGGGTTGTTCATGGTCCAATGCACAGCCTCCAAGCATGGCTGCAACCTTCATGAAAGGAAGAAAAGAACGGAAAAAAATAAGAGGAGCTAGGCCATTACCTAGCCGGACCTGTGAGGTGGCCCACGCCTCCTTTCTCTCTCTTTCCTTTTCTTTCTCTCTCTCTTTTCTCCCCACTCAGGGTCACACGTCCAGCGGCGTTGCTGGACTGAACCAGCCCAACTCGCTAGACAGCAGCGGCGGACCAGCTTGGTGCAGTCGCACCACTCGAACTCACTCCGTCTCTCTGTCCTCTCTTCTTCTTTTTTCCCGTTTCTCTCTTCTTTCTCCCCCTTGCATCTAGTTCTGATCCGAGGTTGAATCGGTCCTAGAATTGCAACAATTCAGTGAGTCGAAACGGTGGTCGTACATGGAGTTTTAGCGAGGAAGATGAAGTGGCTCTAATGGCAGCTTTGGATGCGGACCATCTTCCTATGAAACGATGTTGCCAGAGGGTCTAGACCTTAGTAGGAGCTAGAAAACGAAACTCAAATGACATGCTCATGGTGGGTTCAGAGATAGAAGGAAACGGTCGTCTGTCTCTCTCATCCTCTTTCTTTTACATAGACCTAGCTTGGAATGGCTAAGATTTCACTCACGGACAGCTGGGATTATGAGAGAGCAGCTCATGTGGATCGCCAAGCTGGCAATACAACAGTTTCCATTTTTAGAAACATTGTGTTTTTGGGACTTGTTTGCACCCAGAATCGTGTGCTTGCACACGTGCTGAATCACGTGAAACTTGTGGGTTTTGGTCTCACGTGGACCTTCTACCAGATGGACGGTTTAGAACATCAAGGTGGTGCTTGATGGTGGGCCACAATGCGTCCCAAACGGACACTCTGTCGGCTGGCACAACTGAAGAGAGAGAAATTCTCTCCTTATATTTGGAAATAGCGGCTCAGCCCTGTTTGACCGGGCTGCCCTGACCAGTGCATGGCGAGTGCACCTCTCTGTTGTGCACTTGCGCTGCGAGGTGGGGCCCACCATGATGTTTGTGATAAATTCACTCCGCCCATCCCACTTGGTTGACCAAAGATGGGGCAGATCCAAGGTCCAGATGGGTCATACGAGTTTATTCCTGGCTCTAACGGTGGCTTTCCATTGATCTAGTGGTCGGATCATCCCGAGATTGAACGTCAACGGTCAAAAGATCCTAATGAGTCATTTGTAAGGCTCTCATCATGTATTACTAACCAATACTAATATTAATATAAATTTCATTATTATTGTACATTACTTACAGTTATGATGATTAAAATCGCATACACATGTATAATTATAATTTCAATATTAATGTACCACTATATACATGTTATTGCTCACGTATTTAATAATACATAATTCGTAATATTACATTATAAATAAACGTACGTATAAATGAATTGAAAAGATCATGTTTAATTAAAATCATACTTGTATTCAATAATATTGTTAAATAATATATAATTTTATTAAATTATCTAATAATCTTTTGTATACAAATTTATAACAGATATTTAATACTGCATTAATATTTATAGTTTAATTGTACATTGAAAAATTATCACCCGTTATGTCTATTTAATATAATATTATTTTCATAATATTTTATATACGTTAGTTAAATACATATCACTCAACTATAACACATTTTCATACATTATTTATATGATAAATAAATTATCAAATACATCCATAATTCTTTTGATCTATGTTTGTGTAAAACTTATAATATAACAAATATATATATATATATATATATATATATATATATATATATATATATATATATATATATATGAAATATTACTGGATGATTTGATTCTTCTATTGAAGTGATTGAGATTCCAAAATAGATGTCTCTGGACTATTTTGAAAATCAATTGAATGGATGACTTGATGTACGAATGAATGTTATACAAGACGGTTGAAATGAATAGATCGAGGATTTCTGGGTGTCGGTGTGCATGGATGACCACGTGTGTTTCTACACACGTGTAAACAGATTTAGACTTCCCTGGTGACACTCATGTACTGAAAAGTACGGGCATTACATCCTACTTATATCCAGAATGGGCCTAACGAGGCCTAAGGGAAGGTCACAATGTGGACATTTACCATCATTGCCCATCAATGTGGACATTCAACCAGCATTGCTCCAAGGAGTGGCCCTCATTTGGCCAAACAGATAGTGGGGCCCATGACCTCACATAAGGGTCTCACATATAACATAATGGGCCTCACATATCAGAATAGGCCGCATCACATGGTCCTCATATAGATCAAGTGGGCCACATCGCATGGGCCACATATGCATCACATCGGGCCTTATCACATGGGCCTCGTAAATCACAATTGGGCCACATCACATGGGCCTTACACATCGTAATGGGCCACATCTCATGAGCCTCTTACAGTTACGTCGTAATGGGCCGCATCTCATGGGCCTCATATACATCGCAATGGGCCTCTCACACGGGCCTAATATACATCGCAATGGCTGCTCACTCGGGCCTAATATACATCACAATGAGCCTCTCACACGGCCTAATATACATTACAATGGGCCTCTCACATGGGTCATAAATACATCACATTAAGGTGGGCCCTGCACATTCCAAATGGGCCCACCAGATGAACAACACGGGTGTACAACACCTACATCAAGTGGGCCGCACGTCCAGTGGTCCAGACGGCGCTAATAAAACACTTGCATCACTCGGGTCCCACGTGGACAACAGGGATGAAATACATACATTAGGTGGGTCCGGTAGATGGACGGCATGGACATAAAATACATACATCATGGTCGCCCACATAGCACCGTCCAGCGATGGACGGTGTGATGTACAACACATCATCAAGGCAGGGGCCCACCATAACATTTATTTCCTATCCAATTTGTTCACAGGGTCACAAAGATCTAAATTAAGAGGAAAAAATAAATTCCATATTGATCCAAAACTTCTATGATCCCAAATGGGTTTCAATGGTAGATGATCATCCTCCACTAATTTTTGCAGTGTGGTCCACCTGATAGACGGTGTGGATATAGAACATATACATCAACGGTGGGTCCCACCGTCTAGCCATCTGGACGGTGTGGATAAGACACATACATCATGGCTGGCCCCACATGGATGGACGGTGGGGATGTAAAACAGATGAACGGCGTAGATGTAAAATACATACATCATGGTAGGGCGCATAGGTGTGCGGTGTGGATGCAACCCATGCACAGTAAGTGGGTTCCACGTCCAGCAAAGGACGGTTGGGATGAAACACATATACCACAGAGGGCCACACCGTCCTCAGCTGGACGGTGTGAAGGAAACACATACACCATGGTGGTCCCACGTGCTGAATATAGCACGGTAGGCCCCACCTGATATTTGAATCTACCTTATATATGGGTGGACGGTGTGGATCAAAACACATACCCCAGCGGGTCCCACCGTCCCTGATAGACGGCGTGAATAAAGTACTGACATCATGGTGGGCCCCAGAACTTGCTGACGTCATTTACAGCAGCTAAATAGCTGAGAGGGCTACTGGCCCACTGTCCAGATGATGGACGGTTAGGATATAATGCATATCTCATGATCGGACCCTCAGTTGCTGACGTCCATCCAGCAGCTACATAGCTGGTAAGAGGTACTCCAGCCAATCTGCTTCACACAGCAGGTGGTTCCCACGTGGGGCCCACTATAATATACATCTATGTATATATTATATTATATATATGTTATTATTATAATATATGTTTCATTATTTTAATACAATATAGCGTCCAGGCCCTGGACGGCTTGGATGCAAATACATACATCGAGGTGGGTCACACCGTCCAGGAGGTTGGACGGTGTGGATAAATCACATACATCACGGTGGTCCCACATTGGTCGGCCACACGTGTTGGACCAAGCCGATATTTATGTTTTCCTTCAAAACGGGGGCTGCCCAAACGAGCAGCGAGGTGGCTGCAACGTCGGCCTGCTTTGGTCTACTTGGTTGGACGACGTGGATCATACATCAAGGTGGGCCATCATACGAGAAGGGAGAGAGAGAGAGAGAACGGCGTGATGAGGGACCCCGCCACTATGGGCCCCTCTAGGATCTACAACACATACATCAAAACAGGTCCCATCACAAGTGGGCCTTACATCAAAATCAAGATCTAATGCTATGAACACCCACCAATTTCACTCCTTCTTGGCTCCTTGGAATGCTAAGCTCCTAAGCTTTCTCTTTGATGGTGAGAGATGAAGATTGAAGGGTGGAGATGGGGGTTTTGAGGTAGGAAGTGGGCCACACACTAGGCTCTCTTTCTTGGAAGAGCTTGGACGGTCTCTCCTTTCTTGGGTTGCTTTGAAAAATGGTAGAGAAAATGAGAGAGAGAAGAGAGAGAGAGAGAGAGAGAGAGAGAGGAGATGTAAGGAGAGAGGGATGAGTTATTGTAAGGAAGGGATGGACTTGGTTGAGTTTGGGAATGGGAGAGAGAGGGGTGCCATGCTTTGTTAGTAAGAGGGATGGGTTGTGTACTTGCTTGTACTTGATTGATTGATGTGATGTTTGGGTAGAGATTCTCTTAAAATTCACAATACGTGGCGTTTCCTCGAAATATATGCGGGCGCACAACTCCTGCTCTGGGTATCACATCGGTACGCAAGACGTGGCGTTGGAACCGTGGCGACGGTGCGGTCACTAAGATACAAGTCTCGGGTCGAGTTGATTCAGATATACGAGATGTGACTCAGGGTCGCGCGCAAATACTATTTACGAGTCGCAGGTTACCGAAATTCAACCGGGAGGACCGCGGGAGTCTACGGAACGGTACGGACTAGGATACGGGCCTTACATAAATCATGGTGGGCTCACGGAGCTCCATCCAGTAGCAACCAGTAGTGTCGGTATGCAATCCACGTCCCGGCAGTAGGCTAAAGCTTAGGGCGTGTTTGGCCCGACACACTGGATGGTATTAAGTGGGATTTAATCCTGATTTCTATCCAATAGTCTATTTGGATGGCTGGATGTTACTCCGGCACATAACGCCTCGTAAACTGCACCGGCTTCCCAAGGGATTCGTGAAATACTTCCTTCAGACTTCGCTCGTTTCTCGATGTAGTGTGGAATATGGGATGGGATCACAGGCGGCCTCACAAGCGGCCCACCGTGATGTATAACTTCGATCCACACCGTCCGTACGTAAGGTCCATTCAGTATAGAGAATTGGACCAAAACAAAGGTAGATCGAAGGCTGCAGTGGACCATACCCTTGGAAGCAATGGTGCTAAGGACACTCACGGTTGAAAAACTCTTGCATTTCCAAACACTCCCACGAGTTTACAGCTAGAGGAGGGCCGAATCCCATCACCCATCCAAACAAAAAAACCAGATCATCCCAAGCTTTTTCAATCCATTGAAATTCCTGGACAACCACTGACAATCTTCTCATTACCTTAAATCTAATTCCATCCCTTCTAATTCACTCTAATACAATGCCCCAAACTGGCCCTTATTGAATTAACTCTACGGGCCCACCATGATGTATCTTATCCACGTTATTCATCTATTTTATTCGCTCATTTTAAGGCAAGAGCTCAAAATTGTGCGCCCATCTATTTTATTAGTTTGTTTTAAGATAATCTCAAAATTGAAGCATATCTAACGCTCAAGTAGACCACACCACAGGAAATTGTGTGAATTAAAAGACACCGTTGAAGACTCCTTGGGAGCCATAGAAGTTGTAGATAAGCTGATATTTGTGTTTTCCCATTATTCAAGTCTCAGTGTGACCTCATGAACAGGTTGCATGACAAATAAACATCACTGTGGGGCCATGGTGGGCGTCATTATCCCATTGTTTTGTATGGTGTGGTTCACTTGAGCTTTAGATATACTTCAATTTTAGGATCAATGATTTAGAAAAAAAGGATGGACAGCATACATGAGACACATACATCTATGGTAGGCCCCACAGAGTTTGCTCAATATGCGACTACGCTGCTCAATCAGCTCTCGGAAGGGAGTAGCAGGGTTTGGAAAGCCTCTCGCCAGAGAGAAACTCCTGGCTAACCTGTCGTACACATCAGGCGGAAAATTTTGTAGATTGGAAGCTGATTGCGCACTGAGTAAACTCTGTGGGGCCCACAATGGAAATAATAACATCCACCGTTGAAACCTTCATAGGGCCCACAGTGATGTTTATTTGTCATCCCACCTGTTGATAAGATCACACAGACATGGATGAAGGGAAAACACAAATATCAGCTTGATCCAAAAATATTATGGGGTTTAGCTGTCCACGCCATTGATATTATGGGCCCCACATCCATTTGCAAAAATCTTAATCTTTGTACCACAATTAAACAGAAAGAAAATGGGAAATGATACATCAGAGCCGGTCATCCATGACAAGATAAAGCACCAATCTCAAAAAAGGCCAAGTGCTGTCTAAAATCATTTTTCATAATTTTCATTTTTGATTTTTTTTGTGAAATATGTACTTTTAAGATGCCACGTTGCATGCATTAATTGGTGTTCTATCTTATCATAACTCAATCTGCTCCGAGCATTATATAGATCACTGCACCATCTGATCAATCCACCTTGGGCGGGCCACTGATGGTGGAGACCATCATAACAACGGTTTAGATAATTGAAATAAAAACAACTCTATGCCACTTACGTAGGACATGGGTACCATGAAAACAGTAGACCTTCATGCCACTCAAGATTACCCTTCTTGAAAATCCGGTCGATCTTATCACTAGGTGGGCCACACGCGCATATTGAATTGCTGTTGGTTGTTTACTCCAGGGGTTCTAAGGGGCAACCGTGATTATGGATTTTATCCATACCGTCCATCCATTTTTCCATATCATTTTAGTGTAGAAATCCAAAAATGAGGTAGATCCAATCCTCAAGTGGACCACACCACAGATAGCAGTAACGATAATGACATCCAACGTTGAAACCTTCCTAGGGCTCACCATGATGGTTGATTCTCATCCAACCTGATTATAAGGTCATATAGACCTGGATGAAGGGAAAACACAAATATCAGCTTGATCCAAAACCTCTATGGCATCCAAAACGTTTTCAACACTAGGTGTTTAATCTCCACTGTGTGGTCTACTTGAGCCTTGAAACTACCTCATTTTTTTTTCATGTATTTTAAAACTATATAGAAAAATGGATGGACCGTGTGGATAATACCAAATCTGCGTCCCCAATGGTTTGGCCCACTGATCAATAAAACAGACTGCTCTCCATAGCTGTGTTCTTCACGATGGGGCCTACCTTTTTTAAGGTACTAATATCCTACCCAAGTGGAAGACAGGACAATACCTCAACGGTTCTCATTACATAATAAATTCTTCTGGATAGAAATATCATGCCATAAACATGATATTTAGGTACGGTTGGCTGAGTCAAAGACAACCAACTTTCTGCCGTACGCCTACATTAGGAGCTATATATGTACATGGTGTAAAGACTTTATAATAAGTACCATGCGGTGAATTCTAGATAATGGCAAAAGCATATAGAGTAGTCTATAGATCTCTAGGGAGGTTTTCTAATATATCCTGAGGGATCTAAGTGCTTTTTAAAGTGTTTCTGCCCATTGGACGATTGCCACTTGACTATATACCTATAATCCTAAGTACTGATAAGAACTTTTCAAATCACATAGCTAGGTATTTATATCTAAGAGAGGCCAAGTACTAATTATCCTAAGTATTGATAAAAGCTTATATCTGAGGGTGGCTACATATATATCTAGAGTTATGGGTGGATATTGCAGGATTTTCAGTAGATTTCAAAGTCCACTACATCTGCCGACCCTAGGTTATGACCCCAGGTTGATGCGTGTGTTTTTTGTGTTTTATTCATGTTATTCATCCATATGTTCCCTTTAGTCTTGATCTTTAAGTTACATATATAGGGTGACCAACATTAGTAATAAAATGTGGTCCGTTGACTAAATGTAGACTTCACTTAATGCAGTGTATTTTTCAAAAAAAGAATTTGATCTCAAACAAGGGATTGGACGGGTATTTTCATACGTGTAATCATTATGCAACAATGGTGTTAATTCCATCTAATGCAATTTCATGTTAATTCCATTAATGCAATTCCATACCATTTAATACTACTATTAAGGGTGGCTATGAAGAAAAAGTCTCATTTGTAATCAATATTGCTAGCCATAGTTGCAGTACAAAACAAGTTCTCTTACCTTCGAGTCATGGTTATGCGGTCACTCTTCTCCTCCAAGCAGCCCGGCTACACTTGAGTAATAGGTTAATTCATTCATAAAGACACATGTGAGTTTCACATGGTATACACTTGGAGAAGCCCTTGAACCATGGCTTGGTATTCTAAACTATTGGTCCATTAAAGCTCGAGGTGAATGAAGAATTTTTAAAATTTTCTCAAATCACAACATTCTACTGGCCTATATTAGGCCAATTTTAGTTGGAAGTGGACCTTTATATCATTTCTCTTATTTGGGAAATGATCACATTAACTACCATGTGTTTGAGCCATGTAGGGCCCACCGTCATGTGTGAGTGCTATCTAACTTGCCCATTAAATATGTCCCCAGATGTTAGGCTTAGGTCCCAAAATATAGCCTAGTTAATGATCTAGGTTCGACCACACGTTGTGAACAATATAATGAGGGGCATTTGGGAAGAGACGTCGTGTTGGAGTTGTCCTTGGAAAACTAATATTATCCACCAGTTATGTGGGTCTTGGCCATCGATTATGATGACCATGGGTCCTAGGTGGACATGTTATTATGTCATAATTAATATTTGGAAGTATCATAAACGTACAAAGACATGGATTAAAAAAGAAATTTCTTTCATTATTCCTGAGAACTTGAGATTAGATACAATGGTCATTGAGCAAATGAGGGTTGTATGTGATTAATTTTAGTACCCTCTTGTTCTAGGACCACTTAATAGGTTGTAGGTAAAATATGATGAATTTTTTAGTCTAAACATTGCAAAAACTCAACATGATCCAAAATCTAATTAATTCATTCATCTTAGGAACTCCATTTGTAACAACATCATATTTCTCATCATAAATATTGAATAGTTTAATTCTTAACTTAGTACGATAAAATTGTGAAGACGATTTTAAACAATAATTGTTGATATTGATCTTATACTGAAGATGTCTCTCCTCGATCTATTTCAAGTGGGAGAGACGAGAAAGTTGTCGTTTGCTCATCTAATAAGGGCTAGGGAGACACATCGTTTATTAGGTGGACGTACACATCCATACATGTGAAGGATAAAAAAAGCAAGGATGAATGAAGGATATGG
>JAJHSJ010000018.1:13471250-13588208 GCA_021015155.1 Magnolia officinalis | reverse complement strand
AAAAAAGATTTTATTAGTTTATTTCTATTTTCTATCTCTCCTTGTGGATTCGAGGAATCTCTGTGAGGAGTCCAGAGAAGCTCCGTGGATTCAGAGTAATTATTTCCTGAGGAAGACAGTGTTTGACCTCATCACGCCCATCCTTATGTCATATAAGAAGAGGAGAAGGCTATGGTTATCTCAGGCAGAATATCTAGAGAAGGTATTGGTGAAGTATGGATGGACAAGGCAAAACTGGTTAGTATTCTCCACGCGGCTCATTTTAAGGTTGCTTTCGAATAGTGTCATGGAATAGATGAAGAAAAGCAGGTTATGTCTTGGGTGCCTTATTCGAGTGCGGTTGACAACTTCATGTATGTTATGGTATGTACGAGACCAGAAATTTCACATGCAGTGGGTGTTATTAGCAGATACATATCTAACCCGACAAGCAACACTGAGAGGCTGCTTCGATATATTCAAGGTACGCAGGACTAAGTCATGACATTTGAAAAATCATGGCACAAGTTAGTATGCCATGTGTATTTAGATTATGCGGGCAATGTGGACAATTGAAGGTCGACTTTCGGTTACTCGTTTGTGTTAACGGGATAAGCAATCAGTTCGATGTCGAAGCTTTAGTCTGTAGTGGCTCTTTTCATAATTGAAGCTGAATATATGAAGGTGACAGAAGTATTCAAAGAAGGTGTTTAGTTGAGAGGGATGATAAATTAGTTGGGCCTTTCAAAGAGACCATGTCGGTTAATTGTAATAGTGAAAGAATGATTAATTTGGTAAAGAATTATATTTATCACTCACATACTAAATATATTGATGTGTGCCATCATTTTATCTGATAGGTGTTAGATTATCTGGATGCAGAAATACCTGAGATTGAACTGTGCATAGGACAGGGAGATCAAGGGTTCGGATGACTTACCTAACTGAGACGCCATAGATACCATATTAGAATACCAGAAAACCTCTGCTATAGTCTTCCTCTCCTTCACACCAATATACAGAATAATAGATGGGACTTAGGGTTTCGTCGTTGTGTAGGATCGGGGACCCAGCTCTCTCTTATATAGAATCTGTGGAGATAAGAGTTTGAATCCCATCATAACTCTCTCTCCCACTGATCCACATTGCTGTATCCCAGTTCAACTCAAACAGCCCTATGTAAGGGTATAACATTACACCCCTAACGCAGAGTATCTGTGTAAATCACATAGAAGTGGGGTCCACTAGTTTAGATAATCACACAGTCCAACATTCAGATCAATCTAGACTGTTGATCAATAAGGCCCACCTTATAGAGTTCTTACATTCTCCCATTTAACCATAGTACTGATTAGATGCCTCGTGGCAGACAATAAATTCAGCTTCTATGGTGGACGAGGCTATGGTAGACCGTTTCACGCTTTTCCAAGACACAGCTCCTCCAACCATCATGAAGATATATCCTGAGGTGAACTTCTTAGTGTCAACGCAGCCAGTAAAATCTGCATCTGAGTATCCAATCAACTCCAATTGATCAGATCTTCTGTATGTGAGTCCGAAGTCTTTTGTTCTCTGTAGATACCGTAATACTTTCTTTGCAGCTATTTAATGTTTCATTTCTGGATTAGATAGGTATCTTCCCAACATTCCAACAACAAAGGTAATATCCGGTTGCGTACAGACTTGAGTATACATGATGCTCCATACTACTGATGCGTACGAAAATTCTTCCATTCGATTCTTTTCCAAATCATTCTTTGGACACTGAAATAGGCCAAATCTGTTGCCCTTTACAATAGGCAACTGTCCGGAAACACAATTTTGCATGCCATATCTTTCGAGTACCCTAGTAATATAGGCCCTCTGTGACAGGCTGAGCAGTCCAAGTGATCTGTCACGGAAAATCTCAATGTCGATGATTTAGGAAGCTTCACCAAGATCTTTCATTTCAAATATTTGAGATAAGAATTTCTTGGTGTCGCTCAACATCCTGATATCACTGCTAGCCAACAGAATGTCATCAACATACAAAATCATCATAACGAACTTACTCCCACTGATTTTAATGTAGATGCATTTATCTGTAAAGTTTTTTACAAAGCCATATGAGGAAATTACTTCATGAAACTTTAGGTACCACTGTTGTGATGCCTGTTTCAACCCATAGATGGATTTATTTAGTTTGCAAACCAAATGTTTTGAGTCATTAGCTATAAAACCTTTAGGCTGCAACATGTATACATTTTCATTCAGATCCTCATTGAGAAATGTAGTCTTTACATGCATCTGATGTAACTCTAAGTCTATATGAGCTACAAGAGCCATTATAATTCTAAATGAGTCTTTCTTAGATACTGGTGAGGAAGTCTCCTTAAAGTCAATGCCCTCACGTTAATTAAAACCCTTGGCAACAAGTCTGACTTTATATCTTTTGACATTACCCTTAGAGTCCCTCTTAGTTTTAAATATCCATTTATAACCAATCGGCCTTATTTCAGTGGGTAATTCTATAAGATCCCATACTTTATTGTCCCACATGGATTTCAACTCATCTTTCATGACATCAAACCAACAAGAAGGATCAACACTTTGTTTGACTTGTGTAAATGATTCATGATCATTTTCCACCCCTATCTCAAAGTCGTGCTCCTGTAAGTATATGATGTAATCGTCTCGATTTACAGGCCTTCTCTCTTTCAGATCTTCTCAATGCTTTTTCTTGTTGGGTATGATTTTAATCTTTATTTTCCTCATCAGTGGTTCGTATATGAGGTTCTACGTGGTATCTGTAGTGACTGCAGAATCGACTACATCATTAATATCCATGTGATCTTGATTGACTATGACTGGAGTCACAGTCCTTTGTTCCTCAAATACAAAATTTCTAATGTTCGTGCTCTCACTATTTCAGTGTCCTCAATGAATTTGGTATTCTCAGTCTCAACAATCCTGATAGAGTGTGAAGGACAGTAGAATCGATAGCCCTTTAATCTTTTTGGATATCCTATGAAGAAACAACTTACGATTCTAGGATCAAGCTTCTTTTCATGCGGGTTATAAATTTTGGCCTCAGCAGGACAACCCCAAACATGTAGATATTGGAGACTTGGTTTTCTCCCATTCCACAACTCAAAAGGAGTTTTGCTTACTGCTTTGTTGGGGACCCTGTTTTGTATATGAACTGCGGTTTTGATCACATCACCCCACAGTGATTTTGGCAATGTCGAATTACTAATCATGCTTCGCACCATATCTATAACGGTGCGATTGTACCTCTTAGTTACACCATTCTGCTCTGTAGTACCAGGCATAGTGTACTGGGCGACAATGTCACAATCGTGCAGGTATTTAGCGAATGGCCCTGGATTGCGACCTGATTCGTCATATCTGCCATAGTATTCACCACCATGGTCAGATCTGATAACTTTAATCATTTTATCGAGTTGATTTTCAACTTCGGCCTTATAGATTTTAAAAGCATCCATGGTATCTGATTTCTCATTGATAAGGTAGAGGTACTCAAAACGGGAGTAGTCATCGATAAAGGTAGTAAAATATTTGTGTCCACTTTATGAAGTTGTAGGCAATAGTCCACAAATGTCTATATGTATCACCTCTAATAGACCTACACTCCTGGTTGCACCTTTCTTTCTAGTTCTAGTTTGTTTTCCTTTTACGCAATCAATGCATACTTTATAGTCGGAGAAGTCTAGAGAATGCAGAATTCCTTCTCGTACAAGCCTATCTAATCTCTCACGAGATATATGGCATAGTCGCCTGTGCCACAGCATGGAGAAATTCTCATAGTTTAGCCTTTACTTGGATCCTACTTTATTTCCATGCAAAGTATTAATATTATAGACGTGAGAGGCAATCAAGTCTAAGTGGTATAAGTTGTTCACCATAGATCTGGTCCCAACTTTTATCGAACTAAAGTAAATACTACAGCTTTTATTTCCAAATTGAAATGAATATCCCAATTTATCCATACAGGAAATTGAAACTAAATTGTGTCTTATAGACGACACACAAAATGTATCTACTAAATTCAAAAAATAACCAAACTTTAACTTAAGCCTATAGACTCCTATTGCCTCCACGTCTACCTTGACACCATTGCCTATGTATACTAAGCGCTCTGCATCAGTTGGTAGCCTGACCTATAGTAATTCCTGCATAGAATTGCATATGTGAATAGTAGTTCCTAAATCTTTCCACCAGGAATCCATCGATACATCGGTAAGATTAGTTTCAAAACAAACAAGAACAGAATGATTACTTTTCTTTATGAGTCAATTCTGAAACCCTTCGCAGTCTTTCTTTAGATGACCCATCTTTTTGCAAAAGAAGCACGGTTTTCCTTTAACCCGTTTGCGTTTTGATCCATTTCCAGATTGATTCTCATAGTTTCTAGATGGAGGACTAGATGATCTATTATTAGAATCTTGTTTCCTTTTCCTTTTACCTTTATTCCCATGCCCATGCCCATGACCTGAGGTCACCATATTAACATTTTGAACTTTAACCATCTACCTGATCCTGTCTTCTTCTTAGACGCGCTGAGTGATTAGTTCATCCAATATCCACATGTCCTTTAGAGTGTTATAGTTTACCAGGAACGTGCCGAATTGGGGAGGTAGGTTGTTCATGATCAAATGAACCAGTTGATCATCAGTGAGTACAAGCCCTAGAGAAAGGATCTTAGAAACAATCTCGATCTGCTCTACAATGTATTCACAGATATTTCCTTTTCCATCGTAGGATGAGCGAGTCAATTTATTCAAAAGAATGCCCACTTCAGATTTATTAGATTTCTTGAATCATTTTTCCATTTCAGTCAGGAAAGCTTTGGCCTTATCTGTTTTAGGCATGACATCCTTCATAGATTTAGAAATCGAATACTTTATGACTTTCAGGCATGTATCATTTGATCTAAACCATGCCTCTCATCGATTATAGTCTACTTCAGTGGCATCATCAGATGGTTTTGGCGGTTCTGGTGTTATCAGGGAAGATCTAATTGTAGGCAGCCCAGGACAACTTCAATGGAGTCCTTCCATTAAGCATAATTAGATCCATTTAGGGCAGGGACTTGATGTGTATTAGTTGGAATTGAGACTGAAATAGAAGAGATACATATATACTCACATTAGTTCATTATTTCATAAAGCAATTTCGTGAATGTAAATAAAAATATCAGGCAAAGTTAATTAATTCAGTTGCTAAGGGAGGCATCAACTGAATTATCTAGGTAGCTGATGGGCCCAACTGTCACATCCTGGTGAGGATCTATTACATCATCATCATTCTTCCTATGAAAGTAGTGATAACATGTCAGTGATCCTCCCGAACATGAAGCCAAGTGGTATTAATTATGTAAAACTGAGACACTCAACACCTGTGGGTGAGATGAGTCTTTCAGCTTTACATCATCAGCACCATTTACTTCACTCGTTCATGTGACTGCCAAACGGTAATTGTCTGTGTTTTCGTTACCATACGCATGAAAATGTGAACGCAACTGTATGCAATCCTCCTTATCCCAATGTTACAAGTCTGTACTTGTAAAATTTTCATCGATTGAGGTCACTATGGTGGCTAACACAACCGAATCCTACATTACAAATATAGACTTAGGATCACGATTATAATCATGCCTCTCAATGGATTATATCTAAATTAGTCCGATGTGGGCCATAAGTTAGTTGGTACTGACCTTTTGAAAAATGAAGGAACCTTAAAGTGAAACATACGAATAGATTTCACACCATATATTCCAACGGTTCGTATCAACTGCTAAGGATGGGTGATGGGCCAACAACAGGGCCGAATTAGAACTCTATATTGTCAGGTCATTATAAATGAGTAAATCGAATCTAATTTATGGCAATTCTCATGACAGATGGGGAATGTTGACCTTTAACAACTAAATGTGTAGATCCATTTAGGGGTGTCTACAACATGGATGGATCAACCCGTATACCGCATATTTGACAAATATAGGCTATTATCTTTATCATTTACCTAGAGAATGAACTAGATTGAGTGCTCATTATGAACCGTACATATAGATCAGATGTGGGCCTAGTTAAGATCTGAATTTAATGTGAACCACATGATCTAAATAAATGGACCCAACTAACATCCATGCTAAAATTTGTTGATGTGGCCCACTGGAGACAAAAGGAAGCTAGATTTAATGTCCCAGAGTATATGAAATGGGCCTAGAATAGATGTTAGGCCCAATGCAAAATTAGATGGATCCATAACTCGAAATGGGCCCTGGAACGAGCGCCAGGCCCAGTAGGAAACAGAACCAGAATTAATGAAATCGAGTCCGAAACAGAAACCCATAATCTGATGAAATCGTGTCCGAAACAGAACCCGAATCTGATGAAATCGGGTCCGAAAGGCCCGACTTTTTATAAGGTCATTCACGACCTAAAACCTGCCGAAAAACAGTCATCCTTGACTGTCTGAGAATAACAACTGGAGAAAACTCATGCGAGAGCTCCGCCGCCAGCATCTGCCAAAAGAATCTCTCCATGCGACGATGATGACTGCCAAAGAGAGAGATCATGGCGCTAGTGGTCATGGCTTCGACGATGGACATCTCATGGAGCAGACGACCATCGTCGATGAGACTACATGTAGAGTTCTAGCACCTTGATGCTCATGGAGGGAGAAACCAACGCATGAGAAGAAGGAGATGGCCGAAATCCGGGCCTAACTTAGATGAAGATGCATAGCTAACCAACAGAGATGCCTGCGGAGTCCTAACATCCATGACTATCTCCCAGAAATACAGGTAAGTGTATATAAAATCCCCAATTTGGGATTATTAGATTCGAATATGAGCTCTGGAATTTGGAATTTGAAATCCCTAATTGTTGTATTTGGGGATTGGAATCCGAAATCCCTAATTGGATGTGGGTTTCGATTGGAAAATCCTAATTACTGAATCTGGATTTGGGGATTCGAATTCAAAATCCCTAATTGATAACTGGATCAGGGGTTTGAATTCAAAATCCCTAATCTGGATTTAGGGTTTTGAATAAACCCTAATTACTGATATGGGGATTTCGAATTGAAAAACCCTAATTAGATTCAAAATTTAAAATCCCAATTTGCCTAATTTGGGAATTCAAAGATCTGGTTTTGAATATGAATCTCTAATGGATGAATCTGAAACTGATCATCCATGCCTTTGCACAGTTGCTTTGATACCAACTGTTAGATTATCTGGATGCGGAAATACCTGAGATCGAACTGTGTATAAGACAAGGAGATCAAGGGTTCGGATGGCTTACCTAACTAAGACACCATAAATACCAGAATAGAATACCAGAAAACCTCCGCTGTAGTCTTCCTCTCCTTCACACCAATATACAGAATAATATATGGGACTTAGGATTCTGTCATTGTGTAGGATCGGGGACCCAACTCTCTCTTATATAGAATCTGTGGAGATGAGAGTTTGAATCCCATCATAACTCTCTCTCCCATTGCTCCACATTGTTGTATCCCAGTTCAACTCAAACAGCCCTGCGTAAGGCTATAACACTACACCCTTAATGCAGAGTATCTGCATAAATCACATAGAAGTGGGGTCCACTAGTTTAGATAATCACACGGTCCAACATTCAGATCAATCCACCTTATAGAGTTCTTACAACATGTGCTTGAGGAAGGAGGCGTGACAAGATACACATACGCATGAATCCGACTTACATGCTTATGAATGTGGTTCCCCCAGAGAAGTTTAAGTTATGTGCAACTTTTCTAGGCTTGGCGAAGTTGTAATGAGCAGGAGTATGCACGAAAAGCGATGATGAAACTATGATGGAAGACAATTAAAGATGGGGGTGGCAAAGGAGCAATGACAACTGAATATCGAACATGGTGGAGATTGTTTTCTAATGTCTTAAACTTATCTGTAATAGGGTCTGTCGATGCCATCGAAGGACCACTTGATCCCATCGAGTAGATGTGGATGATGTTGATGCCATCGACAAACCGCTTGATCCAATTGAGAAAATCCGAAGAAAAAAAATCCTACTTTAGTATTGGACAATTTTGGAAATTGCTATTCAATGGCATCAAAGGATCTTTGATGTCATTGACTGGTGTTCGATGCATGTCGATGCCATCAAAGGTCTCATCGAGCATGCGCACAGAGTTGCGTAAGTGCACAATTTGTTTCATATTTCGGTTGGATAGTATATATACCAAGTTTATTAGGAATTAGGGAAAGGATTATTACTTTTTAAAGTGTTTTAAAGGGCTCAAAGGCATGCAGAGAGTTTCAAAGTAGATTGAGGGTTTTTCGAATCGGTCAAATCTATTATCTTTTGTAATTTTTCTTGTATGGTGCACAAAGGTTTTTGTAAAATTTGGATTAAATTCTTGTTGGGTTTATTCGTGGATTGGCGTCCCAGCACAGATGTCGTATACATGTGCCGCTTGTGCGGAGATATAGTATTCCAAAAACAGCATACACTATGCTTCTTTGGTGAAGATCGAGTGCACTCTTCATAGTCTACTTGGAAAATGCATACTGGCCAGATGATCCAAACCATCCAGTTAGAAGAAGATAGGACTCGGTAGCATGCACAACACCTATCCGGACGGTTCGTTAGGTGAAGTGCACTCTTCATAGGGTACCTTGGAAAATGCATGCTGATCAGATGATACAAAACGTCTAGTTAGTGGCATGCGAACTGAATGTAGAAGATTGTTCGAAGAAGATAGACCCAGTAACATATATTTAGAGCCGTCTGATTTATGTGATCTTTGACATTAACGAAAGAAGAGGGGTCTGAACGTAATGACGGTTTAGATAGGTAGTGAGAATGCCAGCAACGTCAAATGCAACTAGGTTTCCATTCCATGCACTTGGCCCACCAGATCACTGCTCTTGCTTAATAAAATGCATCAGAAAGTAACGGATTGGAACATGGAGTCTAATCCGTTGATCTACACCGTTCATTAGCTCCAACACACATTTCATGGGATACCATGCAAACTAACACTGATACAACACAAAGTAACCATTCAATCAATGGCCTTAATATGGACGGTCACATAAATTAGGTCAAATAAACAATTTAATCCATCTATTTGTCAGGACCATCATGGATTGCTTATCATTCCAAACATTAACTTTCGTTAGGCAATTCTAACAATTCCATCCATGGTTTGGAAAAAGGATGTATATAGAAAATTAGGCCAAATCAAAGATGCATCGGATCATCCTATCTATGCCGTTCTTCGGTCATGGCCCAAAAAATCTATTTTGGACTCAGTGGATGTTTCAGATCCATCGGATGGATTGTCAATGTGAACTGATGCAACTAGGAGCACTATAACTTATAGTGCTCTGATAGCACTGTGGCATTTCTCAATTTATATCTTACCTAGCAATTCCTCTCTATTTTAGTAGGAAATCTATTTCTTATTTAAAATCCTTGTGAACTTGAAACCAAAATCCATGATTTCAGTTTGCCAGAAGATCTCATTTCTAAACTCTCTCACACAGTATCAATCCATCTTTTATTACAGGGCCGGATCCAGATACGTTTGTATCTGGTATAAGCTTAATGTACAAATTCACATGTCGGGCCCACTGTGATGTTTAAATGACATCACACCGTTCATCATGTTCTAACCTTCGTTTTCTCTCTAGAATCCAAAATCTCGCACGATTCAACACTCAGATGGGCCACACCAAATGGAACAGTTGGGATAAATGTACATGAAAAAATTCTTCCTATTTCAGAACTTTTTAAAAAAGGATATATATATTCATTTAATGGGAAAAAAAACTTTACATACCGAAATATTCCAGCGGAGCTGCTTACCAAAAACAAAAAACAGGCCCGCCTATCATGAAAAAAGAACAAAAGGAAGATTATCCCTCCCTCAAACTTCCCAAACCTACTCTATCCATAAATAAACAGACATGTAAAGATAGAGGAGAGTTAGGATGGGGACCGATAGAATCTAAACAGGGCCACGACACCTAATTTTAGAAGTTTAGGCATGATTTTTCATGGTTTGGCCCACCAGAGTTTTTAAATGACCTGAGTTTCGGGATACGAGGAGAATAGGAAGGGCCACACATGATGTACGGATTGTATGTCATTAGAATATTAGAATGGCCCCCACATATCGATTTGTAAGTTAAACCTATCCTAGAAACGTTTTTATTGGATCTAGCCTCTTATTAGTATAAAGAAGTCATCCACCCAAGCAATGACCTATCCTAGAAACGTTTGTATTCTCCTCACTTGTATTTTCTTCCCATTTCCCTATTCCTAGCTTCACTCCATGCATACACCCACTTTCACTTTAGTTACACTCTTCATCATCCTCATCCATGTCCCACCTTCCCTCTCATCACACCCACATGCCGACATCGGCTTCGCGGCCCGCCTCATCCATCGTGACTCCCCACTCTCCCCCTTCTACAACCCAAACACCATATCTCTCCATGACCGCACCATGGCCGCACACCGCCGCTCCGACTCCCGACTCCACTACTTCCAATCACGTCAATCAAGATCATCATCAATCAACGTCCCAAACGCCCCTCTTCGGCCCACTTTAGGTGAGTATGTGATGAGCTTCTATATGGGCACACCCCCAATTAAGAGGTGGGCCATCATCGACTCAGGCAGCTCGTTGTTGTGGGTCCAATGTGAGCCTTGCGTAGAATGTTATGAAATGAATCAGCCCCTATTCGACCCTTCCAAGTCAGTGACGTTCGACAAGGTTACATGCAGCAATATCTTTTGTGAGGTCGAGTACACCGCCTCGTGCAAGCCCAACACTAATGTCTGCATATTCAAGGAGACATTTGGGGATGGTGCAGTGACGGAAGGCGACGCTGCTTACGAGACATTCATCTTGGAGGATACCAACGGTCCCAACATTACCCTTGAAAGCATCATCTTCGGTTGTGGCCATGAAATTACCGGAGCCTACGACGAAGATGAGGCCGGTTTGGTGGGCCTCAGCAGGGATCCGTATTCGTTTGTTAGGCAGATAGGGGCCCTTAAATTCTCCTATTGCTTGGTTCCATTCTATTATTTGAAAACCTGGAGCAAGATCCTTTTTGGAAAGCAAGCTCAACTTACAGGCAATTTTACACAGATGTTAAAGGTAATGCTTTGTATCAAGATTTTTTATTTTTTATTTTATTTTATTTTATTTTTTTGTCACGTTAAACCCTAGACCATGCACATGATGCATGTTAACTTATACATGTATGCAATTACACACGTGTGTAAGCTATATACATTCACACACGGTCACAGGTGCTGTGAAACGTGCGTGAGATATGAGTTTTCATGTGAGGTTGGAAATAATGCTTACATCTTCTGCCTAAAAATACTGCATTTTTATTAACTAGTGAGCGAGGTAACGGCGGTGTGATCCACCTGAGGTATAAAATTGCTCATTTTTATTCCAAAAAATTAATAGTGTAGCTGCGCCGATGGAAAGCTTATATCCCACACAAGTGTCACGTTGTAACACATGTGCTCATGTGTTTGACTGTGTATGACTCCCTGTTGTGCAAACATCTATTTTGGGTACCTATTTCCTAACCATCCATGAAAAATGTAGATTGTGTCTAGCGAATGAATAAGTGCTACCTGTGCATGTATAGGCACAGGACCTATGCTGAATATTTCTAGCACGAAATGAAGATTTTATGTTTATACTGAGTTCCCATTATATATATGGAGTTTTTCAATTGGCACTACATCCTATCCCAGCAGGAGTTCATAAGTGGGGTTTTGTGGGGTCATCTTGATATATATTTTTTATCCATGCCGTTCATCCATTTTAACGGATCATTTTAAAGAATGAGCACGAGAAGAAGGTAGATCTAGGTTTAAAGTGGGCCACACCACAGAAAACGATGAGGATTAAATGTGTACAAGTGAAAACTTATTGGGGGCCACAGAAGTTTTTTATCAAACTTTGTGATTTCCCTTCATCCAGATGTATGTGATCTTATGAACACGTTGGATGGCAAATAAACATCATGGTGGGCCCTAAGAAGGTTTCAAATGGTGGCATCATTATCACAACTGCTGCTTGTGGTGTGGCTCATTTGAACCTTGGATCTATCTCCTTTTTGAGCTCATTCCTAATTAAATCGGTCTGTTAAAATGGATGGATCGTGTGGATAAAACACATACATCAAGGTGGGGCCCACAGAGCCCCTGCCACGACCAAGTCGATCCTCTCAGTTACACCCAAGTGGGGTGCTGAAGTGAGCATTTTCTGAGGTTCCTATTTAATTCCCTACATTCTTTGTTGAGCATATGCCCCATCAGGATAGATTGTTGGATTAGGCTCGACATCTGACTCCATGGTTAGGATCATCCTATCAATGTGGCTTTTGAGCTAAATGCCCCACAAAAGTGGGGCCATTAAGAAATCATGGAAAACATCATTTTCACCATTGAATCTTTTGATCAACAGGTTAAGGGCCAAGAAGAGTTTTACCATGTCAGTCTTGATGGCATCAGCGTCGGGAATAACCGGCTACCAATCAAAGAAGGACTATTCCATGCCAATGAGAAGGGTGAGGGAGGATTCATAGTCGACTCGGGCACAACATACACACTCCTCTTCAAGGAAGGTCTCGACGCCTTAATCAGTGCATTGGATGATGAAATATTTCTAGACCCAGCTGAGGACCCCTACGGAAGACTTCATTTGTGCTACTATGTAAATTCGATCAATGACTTTGAGGTCACACCAGACATAACATTTCATTTCACCGGAGCCGATGTAGTTCTACCCAAGATAGGGACCTACACAGAGGTAGATCGCGGCATATATTGCCTTGCCATGAAGGCGACCACTGACGTTTCGATCTTAGGAAATCTAGCACAGCAAAATCGCATTGTGGGCTATGACCTTGATAAGGAATTGGTTGCTTTTGCCAAGGCTGACTGTACCAAATTCTAGTGTTTGCACCATATATAGTTCAAAAACTTGAAAATTCAACTGGACCTGACCCGATATCTTGCCGAGTTGGGTTGAGTCAAAGACTCGGACGAGTCTTTACTTGACTGGAATCGATAGTTAATGCTTAAATGATTTATTATTTATAAATATTTTAAAAAGTTGTAGAGGAATGCTGTAGTGATCTTATAGCAATATAAGTTATAATGCTCCTAATTGCATTCAGTTATTTTGGGCCACTTGGACTATCCAATCCATTGATGTAGATTGTTCACTAGGTCCAATAATTTGAAAAATATTAACCATTTTATCAATGATCTTTAATATAGACAGTCAAGATCATTCAAACAAAAATAGGTCTATTCAACAATTTGGTCCATCTATTTGTTAGAGAAAATCATAGATTGCAGTAAAGATCACTCTTATTAGGCAACTGTATCCATCCCATGTCTTGGAAAAGGGATGGCTACGGAAAATAAGGCCACAGCAAGGATGGATTGGATGATGGGATTTGTGAGATCTTTATAAGGTAACCTTAGAAATGTGTTTATAGGTTTAATGTACAGTACTGATTGATCATCAATCAATTGGACTGTTTAACTGAACTGATGCAGCTAGAAGCACTATAAGTTACAGTTCTCTGATAGAACTAGAGCAGTTCTCAAAGTTATGCATGAATAAAACATAAGAATAGGGTTGAGTCGAGCTGACTCAACTGAGTTTCAAGTCAAAGTACCGAGTCTAGAACTATGTTTTGTAGCATACAGTTCATTGGCCTCAATGAAAGAAGAAAATTGGAGAAAAGTAAGAAGAAGTTCGTCTATAAAACTTGTGCCATCCAGCACAGGTGCTGCATCGAGGGCGAAGTGGTTGCTTTCACTTTTGGTCGATTTTCTGGGTTTTGCACCATCCATTGCATGCTTGGTTCAAATGGATCCGGAAATTTCCTGTAACTTGAGCCTTTGTGGAGACCACCATGATGCTTTTGTGGTGAAAAACTACTTGGTGCGAATGCGTGGGTGTGTGTAAAAAAAATAATGATGCCTGTATTATACCCACCATATTTACACCTTACGCTAGTTCATGCTAGGACGTGTAACGACCGTGATTTTTTAGACTATGTAAAATTCAGACTAACCAAATTAATAAATTAATTTTGTAGTTATTAATAAAATTAAACATTTAGCCGAGTTGGTAAGAGTATTCTCAATTGAGGGATAGGTTAAAGCTTTAAGGATTAACTCCTAACTTCATAGCATTTTATTTTTTGCCAAATTCCACAAAAGATTCGTGGAATCTTCTAGATTCAAGGCTCTTTCTCTATCTAAAGGTGGAAACTGCAGAAATTTCAGCAGAAAATCCTAAACCTAAGAGCAGCCTAAAGAGAGAGAGAAGCCCTGTGAAAGAGGAGTCTCCGCCGATAAGTTAATTTGATCAATGTTTCCTTTAATTTTTTGTAATTTTTCTATCTAAAAATCATAGATCTAATCAATGGACATGGAGGATTAACCTTATATCCATCATTTGGACCTATGGATAAGTTTTGTGGAAGAGAAAACAGTTTTCACGTAATTTTTGTAATATAGAAGATAGACTTTGAGAAACCCAGTTGTATCAGTCTAGGAGGATTCGAATTAAAAGATTCTAAAGTCCAACCATATTAGGACTTTGAACCCTAGAGTGATTCGACTGAGGAATTTTCCACAATGATCTGCGTATGGTATAGATAACTATATATAGTTATGTCAAAAATCAATTTTCAAACACCAGTACTTCTAGATTCTTGATGTTTTGGATCCAAGAGATCCTTTGGGTACTCCGAATTCGATGATAGGAAAAACCATTGGATGGGTTGAACTCAATTCTGAGATCAATGGGATTCATCAAAACTAAGGAAGAAGAAGAGAAACCCTAATTTTTTTTAATATAAAATCGGATTGTGTAGCAAAACTTATTCAATTTTGGTTGATCGATTGAATGTGTCGATTTTTGTACAGAGACCAAAATTTAAAATCGTGCTAAATTGCGATTGATCGAAATCTAGGTTCAATCGATCAAGGTCTCCTCGGGCGTTGTCGATCGATTGAGCATACCAATCGAGAATGATCAAATTTATCCAGCAACTAAATTGAATTAAATTTGATCATTTTTGCCCGATCAATGGGTAGGTTCGATCGATCGATGATGACCAATTTTCTCTAGAGACTTGAGGCATTAAATTCTAAATTTTATCGATCCCTAATAGGTTCGATTGATCATAGCATATGTCATTGGGTGGATTATTATGGGACTCCCTAATAGGAGGAGTTGCCCCACATGAGCATGCAGTACGGGCAAGATTAATGTATGATTGGATAGTATGACTCATGCACCTCGCATAGTGTGATACGATTGCTATATGCCTTAGCGATATCAAGGTTGTGGCCTCCACAGGCATAGCGTGGATGACAGGATTGGATACCGAAAATACTTGTTCTAGCACTAGGGCGCAAAGGTGTCCCTGGGTGAAAGTCCCTAAACCCTTATGGTACAAGAAGGTTGTTCCAACGTTGAGACTGAGTAGATACATGAGCGCACGAGGGCCATATACCTTTAGGCCATGTCTCTCACTGTGTTGTGGTCGATTGGAAGGGGATGCGGCCTTATCCACCCGAGGGTAGGGGGCATAGATGGGCTGAGTTTGACCAGCTCATAAATGGGTCCGCTATCGATGTGCAAGGTAGATATTGGCCGACTACTGGCTGGGCGGATAGTGTGGTCTCTTCCACTTGCATGGTTGCGCGTCCAATGGGCGGCGATCTGATGTAGAGTGTACTAGACCCCGATGACATTCCAGAGTTAAGCTGTATTGATATGTGGATTTGGATGGGGATTGGTATGCTTAAGTTGCATCTCGCATATAACATTGGCCGTGTAGGCCTTGCATTGCATAGCCTTGGTACGGTTGATAGCGTTCATGGATTTACCAGCATGTTTCCACATTATTCTAATTTGCATACTTGGCACCTACCTTGCGTACACACTTACACCACCCTCTAAGCTTTATATAAGCTTATGCACGATCGTTGCGTACAAGTGACGCTGGGACACCACAGCAACATTAAGCTTGGAGCATGCAGCCGACTTCTGGAGCTTTTAATATTGACACTGTATTTCCCTTATGCATTGTACTTAAAGTTTTTTTTTTATAGTGGATATGTGGTTATGCTTGTTGTTATTGTTATTGTGGGTTATGCTTATGGTTATGCTTCTTACGAGATAAATGTACGTTGGAAATCCTCTTTGTAGGATCCCAAGATCGGAACTTGGTATATGGGGTGTCAGGAGCCGAGAATGGGGTACTATGGAGGTTGTCGGCGCCGGATTCAGCGATCAGAAATTTTGTGAGCCCGGTTTTCAAGTCTGGGGCATGACACGAGTAACCATATTTAATGCGAATCATAACAACGATAAATTCCCAAGGATGGTCGAAATGTTGAATGACACACTTTGGCAATTTGAGAATGAGGAATATACTGAAGCTATATGCATAAATGAATCCCATGATGGAAATGATGTCCAAGTTCTGGATGATTCGGTAGAGGATATTTGATACATGAATATGATGGAGGATGCGATAAAATCCGTCTCTCTTCTTGAGAATGGGATATAAAATTGTCAGTTACAATTGAGTTGTTGAGCATGAAGACTAGATATCAATGGTCCCACAAGAGTTTCGATGGGTTGTTGCAAATGATGAAAATGATACAGTCAAGTGATAACACTTTACTAGAGAACACGTACACTGTAAAGAAGATGATCAAGTCTGTGTGAATGGAGTGTCAACTTATTAATACATGTAATAATAATTACATACTGTACTTGAGAGATTATGAACATCACGATAATTGTCCTAAGTGTGGTGATAATAGATGGAAACCAATAAATAAAAGGAAGCTGATAAGCAAACGTATACCACAGAAGGAACTAAGATATTTTTCACTAACAATACAGTTAAAATGATTGTACAATGTATCGTGGAATATTGTAAAGAAAATGAGATGACATGCGAGTGTAACTCAATACGGAAACATAATATTAATGCTTCATCTGGTGTATTATACTTGTTAGAGAGTGGATTGTAAATTCCCAGACTTTACTATGGAGGCATGTAATGTTCAGTTAGGACTTGTAACGGATGAATTCAATCCTTTTGGTTACAAGAATAATGCACACAATTCTTGGCTTGTTATAATTATTAGGTATAATCTACCACCGTCTTTATGCATGCGGAATGAGTTTACGATATTAACACTATTGATTTATTTTTTTAATGGTCTAAGACATAATATTGATGTCTACTTGCAACCGTTTATTGTAAAGTTAAATGATTTGTGGTTTATCGGAACTGAAATACATGACTATACTCATAAAAGTATGTTTACTATGAGAGCAATCCTTTTATGGGCTATTCATTAATTTTCAGATTACGAACATCTGTGGCATTATAAGACCGCAAGAAAGTATGGTTGTCCTGTATGTAGCGAAGGGATAGAGTTAGGCTCCGTTTGTTAAATCTGAAGTCTAAAGATCGAATCTGAAATCTGAAGCCTGAATTTGAAATCTGAAGCCTGGATCTGAATCTGAAGTCAAAAAACTTACTTGATAATTATGACTGAAGTCAGAAAATTAAGTACTAAATTTGAAACAACCTGTTTGTTAACAAACATCTTAAATGTCTAAAATATGTTAATTTGACACATTTTCTCCTATCTCCCATTTAGAAATGTTTTACATTATAAAGAAATTATTTTTTATTAAATGAAAATAAAATCATTATATTTAATTCAAATAAAATAAAATACTTAATAGAAAACTAAAATATCATTATTCATAAGGCCCTTAATTCTTTTTAGCGGGAAGATTGTCACTATGTGTCGTATAGGGTAGAGCACCAGTAGCAATAAAATCCCCCGCTACTTTTTGCAGTGTGGTCCACTTGATAGTTCGATGTCTTATTTTTCGTCTCAAGCCTTAATACGAGCTCACCAAATGGATGGACAATTTGGATATAATACATACCTCATGATGGGACCCAAAGAATTTGCTGACATCAATACAGTAGTTATATAGCTGGAGTAAGGTACACCAGCCAATCCGCATCCGACTGGTCATTAGGTCAATGTTGAGGGTCAAATATTGTATATTATCCCACATTTAATCTTGGTTTTATGAACATGATAATGCTTAATGTTCTATTTTACTCATGTTTGTGTTGCAATGTGAATTTAAGAGCTTGGATTGAAAAGGGTGCTAAAAGCATGGATTTGATGCTCAAGAATCACCAAGGCAAGGGATGGATCTTAGGAGACCAAGATTGAAGAATTCACATGCTAAAGATCTAAGAAAACCAAGTGAGGAATGCAAATAATCAAAGATTTGAAGTGAAGAAAAGGAATCCTGAAATCGTCCTGAAAAAGTATATTTTGAAACTCTGGGTCATTCTGTGAAATTGCACAAAGTGAAGTTTATTTTGGGAAACTGCATAGAGTGAAGTCTATTTTAGCAAATTGTGTAAATTTGATGCGGTTTTTAGAGTTTTCCAAACAGGTGCGAAAGTTGGAGTTCCACAAATATAAATAAGACTCCCTGGGATGCTCCAAAGCATATTCTAGGTTTTGAAGGAGGCAAGCACAAGGGTGGAGCACCGTCGCTACGCATTTTTTTTTTTTTCTTTCTTCCGTAATTTTTCAGGCTTTCTTCTAGGGTTTTAGTTTCAATCATGTCTATGGTTGACTAAACCTTTTAACTAGGGCTAAGAGGTGAAGCTTGTAGCATGATGGAATGTTTTTATTGCTTTGATTCATGTTTATGTTAAACTTACTTTGATTTTAGTTTGATATTTAAGGAATGCCTTCAGTTTTTAATGATTTATTGTGACTTAAATTACAGTAAATCTACAATAGCTTTGAGTATCTTCTTTTCTTGTTTTGAGATTATGGGATTGGCAAATCCTGTTGTTTGCCATTGTCTCCTGGGCATGGTTTGTGATGGAATCCCTGCCAATTATCATAATTCTCCCCTTTTGAGAATTAGGTCAAAGGAAGTTCAGATTTGATCTTAATTGCTATATCTTCCAATTGGATAGGATAAGACTTCAATTCCAATTGTGTTACTTGAATCAAGTAAGGAATCACCCTGATTGTTACAAGTGGATCCTTGGAAACCCTAGTTCCCACCTTTGAATTCTTAAGTTTCTAATTACACACTTCACAATTACTCCATTTAATCCTAGATTTAGATTCATATCTTTTTCTAGCTCTACTTCGAGTTGCTTTTAAAATACACACGAGATTAGTCCCTATGGATTCGACCTCGGTCTCATCGAGATTATTACTCCATCGTGACCCTACACTTGGGATTGTGCACAAGTTTTGGCGTTGTTGCCAAAGACTAACAGTTACATTTTTCTGAGATTAACTAGTTTTGAAATTAGTTTAAGATTAGGGCTTTTTCTAGTTTCTATTTTTAGGTTAGGATTTTTTCTGAATTATTTTAAAACTTAACTAATCTTTCTATTGTTAGGTTCAGAAACTTTCCTTTTCTGTTTTTAAAAACTAATTTACTTTCTAGTTCTATGATAGAAACTTTCCTAATTTGTTTTTAGAAACTTTCTTAATCTATTTTTAGAAACTAATTTACTTTCCTTTTTCTTTTTTAAAAACTAGTTTACTTTCCTTTTCTGTTTTTAGAAACTAATTTACTTTCTAATTCTAGGATAGAAACTTTCCTAATTTGTTTTTAGAAACTAATTTTTTTAAAACTTTCTTAATCTGTTTTTAGAAACTAATTTCCTTTCCTTTTTCTTTTTTAGAAACTAGTTTACTTTCCTTTTTCTTTTTTAGAAACTAACTTACTTTATATTTTTAGAAACTTTCCTTTTTCCTTTTTTAGAAACTAGGTTGCTTTCTTAGTTCTTTTTTTTTTAGAAACTAACTCACTTTCCTTTTTCTAGGTTTAAAAACTTTTCTAATTTGTTTTTAGAAACTTTCCTTTTTCGTTTTTGGAAACTAGGTTGTTTTTTTTTTTAAATTTCCTAATTTGTCTTTAGAAACTAACTCATCTTTCTATTTTTAGAAACTTTTTATTTCTCTTTTTAGAAACTAATTCACTTTCCTTTTTCTTTTGTAGGATCCTAATATAGAAACTTCTAATTTAGTAACTTCTTTCTAATTCTATCTCTTTCTATTTCTAGATTTCTATTTCACTTTTTCTTTTTAGGTTTAGGTTAAATTCTGAAATTAATGGTTGAGAGTGTTTCATGCCCAAGTGGGTTCGTGGCAACACTCGACGTCTCTTGAGTGAATGAAAATTAGTTGAGAGGTTATCTATCCATCATAGGATTAGACACCACTCGAGATCTATAGAGTTAACCGAAGTTATGGCTGCAAATCAACTGGCCAATCAACCTCCAAATCCACCCCAACCTAGGATGGAGGAAATCTAGGATGAAAACGAGGTGCATCGAACACCCCCATCTCATACTTTATGAGACTATTTACAATCGGCGAGGGTGAGCACCCCTTACTGTATGGTTTTTTCAGAAAATATAGGAAACATAGACATCAAGCAAAGAGTGATCCAACTCCTTTCAAAGTTCTTTGGGCTTGAATCTGAAAATCCATATTTACACTTAAAAGAGTTTGGTGGGATCATAGCCACTTTATACTTTCCTAATGTGTCTGAGGACACTATCCAGCTGAAACTCTTCCCTTTCTCCCTGGAAGAAAATGCTAAGATGTGGTTACATTCATTACGTCCACGATCTATTGGCAGATAGAATGACATGACAAGGGAGTTCATAAAGAAATTCTTCCCATATCATAAAACAAACACCATCAAAAAGTCGATCATGAACTTCGCCCAAAGGGAAAATGAAACATTCTTCCAATGTTGGGAGCGGTTCAAGGATCTTGTCAGTTCATGCCCATAACACGGTTTTGAAACGTGGCACACAACAAATTTCTTCCATGAAGGACTGACATCTTCCATGTGCCAATTTGTCGAGACAATGTGCAATGGGGAATTCCTTAACAAAGATGTTGATGAAGTGTGGGGTTACTTTGATAAACTTGCTGAAACTGCACAATCATTGGACATCTCCCCAAGAATGAGCATCACGTCTAAGCCTACTCAATTAAAGGAGAGGTGGAATATATCTTTAGAAAGAGGAAGATGATATCAACGCTAAAGTGGTTAGTCTCACAAGGAAACTCGAGGCTATGGAACTTAATTAGGAAGGATAATGATAAGGAAGTTGTCTGCGGTGTTTGTGCTTGTAACATTCATACAACTAAAAATTGCCCAACAATGCTTGCGTTTCAAGAAATATTGAATGATCAATCAAATACCATAAACAACTACCAAAGGTCTTTCAAGGGACTCACTTCGAACACATACAACTCCAGCTGGAGAAATCATCTGAATTTCAGTTGGAGGAATGGACAATTTGTTACACCTCAAGGAATCCCTAATCAATTCTTAAATCAAGGAAAACCTCAAGAGGAATTGGTTCAAAATCCTTAAGAGCTCATCCAGCAAAGTACTCTTCAAGCTTTACAATAACTCACAAAGGTTATACAAAAGATAGACTCACGCGTTACGGTTATGGAGAAAGGGATGCTTCCGGCTCAACCTACACTACGTGAAAAATGGAAAAAAATGACGGATTTAGAGACGGTTCTGGACCGTCTCTAAAATTGCTTGGTTTAAAGACGCTTTAGAGATGGCCGTAAACTGTCTCTAAACTTTTAGACGGTCCTTGACCGTCATTAATATTGTCTCAAAAATTTGAACGTCCACAAATCGTTTAAGACGGTCAAAAACCGTCGTTAACTGTGGATAAAAGACGGCCACTGACCGTCTGGAATAAGAGACGGTCACTGACCGTCTAATATGTGGCGATTTGAGACGGTCAAAGACCGTCCGCATTAGAGACGGTCATCGGCCGTCTGTTACTAGTAATCTGAGACTGTCAAGGACCGTCTCAATTAGCGACTGTCATTGGCCGTCTTTACCTGTATTACGAGACAGCCAAAACTAGTCTGTATTAGGGACGGTCCTTAGCTGTCCGCATTTGAGACTGTCAAGGACCGTCTCTATTAGAGACGGTCTTTGACCGTCTCATATGCGGTCATTTGAGACGGTCAAAGACCGTCCGTATTAGAGACGGTCATTAGCCGTCTTTTATTATTAATCTGAGACTGTCAAGGACCGTCTCAATTATAGACGGTCATCGGCCGTCTTTTACTGGTTACCGGACAGTTAAAAATAGTCTATATTAGGGACGGTCCTTAGCCGTCTCTATTTGAGACTGTCAAGGACCGTCTCTATTAGAGACGGTCCTTAGCCGTCTTATAGTGGTCTTTTGGGACTGTCAAAGACCGTCTGCATTAGAGACTATCCTAAACCGTCTCTAATGCTCAAGTCAAAAATTAAGAACAAAAAAATTTATGAATTTCGAAAAGAAAAAAGGTAAAAAGCTTAGAAAATTAACTAACAATGTTTAAGAAAAAAATTTAGATTTTGAAAAAAAAGTGTAATTTTATAAAAATCTAGATTTTGAAAAAAAAAATTAAGAACTTTGAATAATGTTGATAATTTTGAAAAAAAAAAAAAAAGATTTCGATAAGAAAATGATATTTTGAAAAAGAAAATTTAAAAAATTTAACAAAATTGTGAAAAAATTGACGAATTGTAAAAATATATATATTTTAAAAAAGAAAACTAGATTTTGTATTTTGAAAAGAAAAATTAAAAAGTTATATAATAAAAGTGATTTAAAAAATGATATTTTGAAAAGGAAAAATTAAAAAATTAAACAAAATTGTGAAAAAATTGACAAATTATAAAAAAATATATTTTTTAAAAAAGAAAACTAGATTTTGTATTTTGAAAAGAAAAATTAAGAAGTTATATAACAAAAGTGATATTTAAAAAATGATATTTAGAAAAAGAAAATTTAAAAAATTAAACAAAATTGTGAAAAAATTGACAAATTGTAAAATATATATATATATATAGATTTTGTATTTTGACAAGAAAAATTGAAAAGAAAAAGGATCTATACCAAATTGAATGGATGTGGCCTACAATACACAATGTGGGATTAAAACATGTAAACGTGAAAAGAAAAAAGAAGAAGAAGAAGAAGAAGAGTGCAACTCGAGGTTAAGAAAAAATATACACGTTTAAGAAAGAGGAGTGCAAATCAAAGTTCCTCCATACCCTGGTCAAAAATAAAATGGTCTAAATTCAACGGTAATATCAGATGGTTGAGATTATCCAATCATTGTGATATTAAAATAAGTGTTCTACCCAACAGAATAGATGTGCCCTTCAACACAATAGGAGTGCAGACTAAAGGAGATTGAAGCATATAGATGTTTAAAATGAATAGTACAACTCAATGTTCCTCAGGATAGTAAAAAAGAAAATGGTCCAAATTAATCCAACCGCAATTTCAGACAGTTAACATCATCCAATTATTGTGACCTTTGGAGAGGTCATTCTCATGTTATCATTTTTCAGCTATTAACTCGTCTCCAAAGCAATGAGATGTAAACTTGCACAACTTAGATATAGTTTAAGCTGCTTGTTAAAAAGGAATTGGAATATAATTTAAGCCAAATGGAATCTCCAAAAAAAAAAAAAAAAAAAAAAAAAAGGACAACCGACATCCATCCAATCGTACCAAGTCCACATTCAGGCGGCAGAGATTGTTCCATGAAAGGCATTCCCAGCCCTCCCCCATCCACAGTCGGCCCCCACATATTAACTCCAAGGACTCCAAAACAGTAAAACACAGCACATAAGTCTCACTAGAAACCCTAGAACTTGCAAAAACACAAGACATTGACACAGACAAAATTTTTCCCAAATGGAATCAAATTAATATCAGAGGTTAGTTTCCAAACACCACTAGTAGAATCGAACAATCTTTAACAAGAAAACAAAATCAAACCCTACAACCCCTAGAATTCAACATACAACCTCGTCAAAACAACAAAATCCAATGGTGAAAAAATCATCGTAAGAGCGATTTCATGACCCACCTGAGATTATTGAGTTCTTATGATTCGAAATCACATCCTAAAATATGATGGAAAAATATATGGACGGTGTCGATATACATAAAATATATCAAGGTGGGCCCTACACGGTTAGAGTAACACCCATGAAGGAGTTACCTAAATAGTGAAATGGTACTATAAGGTCACCTCATGGGAACTTCCCATGAGGTTAATCTGTGTGCGCCCCACCATGATGTATGTAGAACATCAACACCATGCATTTAATGTGTCCCATTTAAGTCCAAAAATCAGTCATATACAAAACTCAGGTGAGCCATAGCATCTAAAACTATGTGAAGACATCCCTAAAACATATAAAAACATTTAATTGGTAGGGCCGACATGAGTTTTGGATGTGTATGAAACTTGGGCTGACTCCTCATCCAAGTGGGACACACGTATATAATGAATGGGCTGGATCTATGAACCACATCTAGGTGGGCCCAATAAATGATTATGAATGTTTTAATGGGAGGGTAACCCTCTCAACTATAGTATGTGGTGTGGCCCACCCAAGTCATGGATTGACTTTATTTTTAAGCTCGTGGCCCAAAGTCATGGTTTATGATATCCACACCGTCAATCCATTTTTCCATATCATTTTAGGGCCCGTTTGGACAGGTGGATTGGAAGGGATTGGAAGTTAAATCCCTAGATTGGCCGGGCGTGCCAAACAAACTGGGTGATCTGATCCTGTGATATATAGCAATCCCATGGATCTTAAGACAATCCACTGACAACACCATCATTACCTTTAAATCCCATCCAATCCACCCTAATCCATTCAAATTTGCCTGGGACATGTTTGGTTCAAGGGATTGGAAGGGATGGGAAGGTTTAATCCCGGGATTGGCCGAGTGTTCACTTGAGTTTTGGATTTACCGAAAATTTGGGATAAACCCACACCGTTCATCCATTTTTCGAGATCGTTTTATAGAATTATCCAAAAAATGAATCATATCCAAAGATGGAACACACCATAAATAAGGGGAACAGATTGGCTCCTCCCCCTACACCATCCAATGGCTAGTGGTTGGTGCTGTGTGGGCCCCACCATGATGTATGTGTTTAATCCATGCCGTCCATCTATTTTTAAAGATCATCTTATGGCCTGAGGCAAAAAATGAGGCATATCCCAATTTGAAATGGACCACATTACAAGAAATAGTGTTGAAAGAGCGTTAACCATTTAAAACTTATGGGGGCCATAAAAGTTTTGGATCCAGATGATTTTTGTTTTCCCCCTTCATCTAGGCCTGTATGACCTAATAAACAGATTGGATGCCAAATAAACAGTACAGTGGGCCTTACGAGGATTTTAATGATGGATATCCAATCACTATTGTTTTCATGTGGTGTGGTCCACCTGATATTTATATACCTCTCATTTTTGGGCCCCACCATGATGTATGTTTTATATCCACACCTTTCATCCATTTAGAGAGATCATTTTGGGGCAATATCAAAAGATAAATCCAAAGCTCCAGTGGACCCCAACACATAAAACAGTGGGGACAGTGACACCCACCATTAAAAACTTCTAAAGGCCACAAAAGTTTTAGATCAAGCTGATATTTGTGTTTTACCTTATTTCATGTATTTTTCAACTTTTAACAGGTTAGATTTCAAATAAAAATTATGGTGGGCCTTAGGATAGTTTCAATGGTGGGAATCACTCTCTCCACTGGTGGGAATCACTCTCTCAACATTTAAAATAATATTTTAAAATTAATGGACGGAGTGGATAAATAAAATACATCACGGTGGGCCCCACGGTCCTAAAAGCCACTGTCCGTCATGCACCCCTCCCAAAACGAAGAAATCGAATTACATACTGAGTTACTCAGTACGCTCTTATCGTACTAAGTAAACTCGATTAGGCCCACCGCGAATGCATGTGGTTTATCCACGCCATCCATTCATTTTTCCAGATCATTTTATGGGTTCAACCCAAAATTGATGCATATACAAATCACAAGTAGACCATACCACTGGAAAAAGTAGAAGTATTGATTTCAACCGTTGAAAACTTTATAAGGCCCCCAGTGATGTTTATTTGTCATACAACCTGTTCATGATATTAGAAAGACATGGATGAAGGGAAAACACAAATATCAGCTTGATCTAAAACTTCTGCTGTCCCCAAGAATATTTCAACGGCAGATGTTCAATTCACTTTGTTTGTGGTGGTGTGGTCCATTTGAAGTTTGGATATACTCCATTTTTGGGATAAAGCCCTAAAATTATGTGTTAAAAGAGATGGACAGGGTGGATATAATGCATGAATGACACTGGGGACCACGGAGTTTCCTCAGTACACGGAAGCGGATTGCATACTGAGTAACTCAGTACCCTAAGCGTACTGAGTAAATTCTATGGGGTCCACCGTGATTTATGTATTTTATCCACTTCGTCCATCAATTTTATCAGATAATTTTAGGTCTTGAACGTAGAAATAAAGTATATCAAAACCTCAAGTGGACCACACCACAGGAAACAATGTGAATTAAACATCTACGGTTGAAAATTTCTTGGGGGCCACAGAAGTGTTGGATCAAGCTTGTATTTATTTTTTTCCTTTCATCCATGTCTGTGTGATCTTATGAACAGGTTTGATGGGAAATAAACATCCTTGTGAGCCCTAAAAAGGTTTCAACGGTGGAAATCATTATTCCAACTGTTTCCTATGGTATGGTCCACTTGATCTTTGGGTATGATTAAATTTTAAGATCAACCGTTAAAATAAGATGGAAAAACGGATAGACGGCGTGGATAGACCACATACATTCACGGTGGGCCCAACATACTCCCCCTGACACCAGCCAATGGCTAATGATCGGTGCTCTGTGGGGCCCACCATGATGTATGTGTATCATCCATGCCGTCCATCTATTTTTATATATCATTTTATGATATGATAAAATAAAATTGAATTATATCTCAATCTCAAGTGGACCACATTACAGGAATATAGTGTTGAATGAATTTTGACCATTAAAAATGTTTTGGAGACCATAAAAGTTTTGGATCAAGCTGATATTTATTTTTTCCCTTCATCTGGGTCTTTATGACCAAATCAACAAATTGGATGTCAAATAAACAGTACAGTGGACCTTAGGAGGATTTTAATTGTGAATATCCATTCATTAATTTTGTCCTGTGGTGTGGCCCACCTATGATTTATTTCCATATCATTTTTTGCATCAAGCACTAAATTATCTGTAAAAATGGATGAACCGAATGGATGAAACATGTACATCATGGTGGGGCCCACAGAGCATCGCCCACCAGCCACGGTCCCGATAAAATTTGGGCGCGCGCTCAAAATAGAGCCGCGCACCCAATTTCACCCCACCCCCCTTTCAACAGAATGCCCGCCCTCCCTCTCTCTCTCTCTCTCTCTCTCTCTCTCTCTCTCTCTCTCTCTCCTCTCCCTCTCTCCCTCGCCGTCCCAGTCCCAGACCTGCGCGAGAATCTCTCTCTCTGTTCCGATCCCAGACCCGCGCCTCTCTGCTTCTTCCTACCCCGACTCTCTCTCTCTCTCTCTCTCTCTCTCTCTCTCTCCTCCTCCTCACGTGCATCATCTCCAGATCTGGTGCGGTGACAGCCCCTGCCCTTCATCCCTTCATCTGGTGCGGCCAGGTACTCATTTCTCAATGCCAAGGTTTTTAATTTTTAGATCTGTAAATGTGTGCACAACATGTGTTTGATGAAATGTCAAGCCAGTTAATCCGCAGGCTATCAATATACAAGTCTTCTGATTGGGGACTATTTATATGGTTGATGACGGTGGGATTCAATCCTTTGTATGGGAGAATTTGGAAATGGGCTTTGGCTTGCCTGCATGTGGGAGCAATTCGGGCATCTGTCTCCTGATTTTGTGAATTTATTTCATTATGTTTGGATGTGATAACTCAGATGGCATTACTAGTTTTCTTGTTTTCTGAAGAGTCATGTGCTGGAGCTTAGATGGAGCATTTGGAAATGGGCTTTTGTTTCTGTATTTGTACCCGTATTCGTGTCTAGTACTCAATTTGCAGCCCACAAATTGAAAGGTTTGGGTTCTCCTATTGAGGAGAGTTTTGCTCTGTAGGCTGCTCACACTAGTAGTTAGAATCAAACAGCCGCCATTGAAAACTTGGTGGGGGCCTGAAAATTTTTGTACCAAGATGATATTGGTGCATACAGATTATCTGAGTGATAGTAACCCTATGAATGGTTTGGAAAGCCTATATAAACATCGAGGTCAGCTCTACAAAGTTTACCTGTTTTGTGTGGTGCGGACCTCATGAATTTTAGATTTGCCTGTACTCTGCTGTGGTCTTGCAAAACTGATGAATGGAGTGGATCTGTGATGGACATCTCTATAGGCCCACAAAGTTCTGACTGTTCTTTGGGGGCAAAAGCAATCTGCACTTGACAAAGACACCAAAGTAATGCCTTTAACACCAAAGTATTCTCTTTAACCCAAATTGCATATAGTGCTATGTGGGCCCCACCATAATGTTTGTATTTAGCCCACGTTGTCCATCCATTTTGCCATATCAATTTCCATCCATAGAGAGAAGATTGCTGGGGACCTGTTTGGATTCGTGGAATTCTTATTTTTATTTTTTGAGAAAAATGGTGTTTTTCAGGAAATGCCATTTCTAGAAAACATGACAAATGAAAAGCCATTTCCCTTGACTGTCAACAAGATCTGGGTCCTTACTCATGCCCAGTGGTAGACTCACAACTCACAAGAGTTTCAACACAAGGTCATGGGTTCGAGTACCCAATGTGGTGAAAAACCATTGTAGTGTGAGTATGTGGGTGTGTGTGGGGGTGTGAGTGCATGTAAAAAAAATTCTTGAACAGTTTTTCTTCATTTCTAAATCTATTGTTTGCAAACAAAAAGAAATTTTTCAGGAAAATTTTACTCAAAAACAGATGGCAAATATGATAAATTTGACCTTACCAATAAGTTGGATGGCAAATATTTATTAGGGTGGGCGTTAAATTTTTTTAATGGTGGCCATTCAATTGCTATTATTTCTTGTGGTTTGATCAACTTAAGATTTGATCTGCTTCATTTTTTGAGCTCATGCTCTAAAACTGAGCAAGATAAAATGCATGGATATACAATAGATACATCAAGGTGGCCCCTATGGCTTTCCCAACCTTACTAAATCAGCGTAATTGTATATTGATCACTCAATCACTCAAATTAAACTACTTAAATTACTATTCCCAATTGACCACTCAATCACTCAAATTAAACTACTTAAATTACTACACCCACTGTAAATAAGTGGCAGGTACAAAGTCATAATAGCTAAACTATCCTCTTCCCTACAACTGCCAAGAGGCTGGGCTTGGGTTGGATTGGACCTAGATTTTGAATTATTCAGGTGGGCTTATTTTAAATTTTGATTTTGCTTGGCCTGAGCCTAGTCCATTTACTACCCTACTCCCCAATCCATAATACACTTGTTTGTTGACACAGGGCCAATGGATATTTGTCATTTCAACCCTCCAACATACCGTATAATTAATTAAGTGTTTTTTTTATATTATTATTATCTTTACTATGTATAACGATGTATATTGAGGAGTATATGTACAAGTTTGTCTATATAATTAGTTTTAAAAGAGTCATGACCTTTGAGATTTTAGAAAACTAAATAATATTTTTAATATAAACAATTGATGCTTGCCTAACATTGAAAATCTACTTGCTTAGAAAGTAAAGACTTAAATGTTAGTTCCTTTTTTTTTTTTAATAATAATAATTATTATGCTTCTTCTTTTTCCTTCTTTTCCATTTTTTTAGACACACCATAACACCCATATACATCATAATGTGTGCTTGAACCCTTGACCTTCATGTTAAATCCTTACTATCACTCTATCCTTCCTATCTTCTCTTTGGATTTATGTGTTATCTTGTTTTTCTTAAGCCCTATCCAACAATAGATATGTGAAGCCCACCAGGATGTTTATGTAATATCCATCCACACATTTGTTGCAATACCTAATGTTAGCTAATGTTAGGATGTTAGTCCAAGCAAAAGATAGATTTAGAACTCAAGCCAGCCAAAAAAGTGGAAAAAAAAAGAAAAGAAAAAAAGGGATGACCCATCTTCTATTGAAAAATCTTCTTTCTCTTTGTACCTTATGCTTTCTTTCCTCGTGGATTCGAGAAGTCTTTGTGAGGAGTCCAGAGAAGCTCCGTGGATTTGGAGTAGTTAATTGTACCTGTATTCGTGTATTTATTTATTTTCTTTTGAAAAATGAATTTATTTTCATTTCCAATTCATGAAATCAGATTTTTTTTTTTTAATTTATTTATAACACACACATTCACACCCACGCACACCACAATGGGCACTCCAACCCACGACCTTAGTGTTGAAACTCACCAAGTCTACCATTGAGCCATGAGTAGGGACCCAATCCATGAAATCAAATAAATGAGAAATGAATCATCAAACAATGATATAGAAAAAAAGAAAAAGAAAAAGAAGACATTTCTTTGTTCTAGACCTCAACTGAGGAGGTAACCATCTAGTTCCAAGGGCCATTTTTTTTTTTCAAAATGACCATTACAGCCCGTATCACGTACCAACCCCCACCATTTCTATTACATGATTGTTTTTTAATACCATGGTGGGGGCCCAGTGGTGCAACACATGAAATTCTCCTTGGTACCAAGATAGGTCCACCCCACATGGATAATCGAACTCATGAGCTTAGCATTGAAACACACTCTCACTACCACTGAGTCATGGATTATAATCCAAACAGAGTTCTAAAGTAAAGAACTAGACCTAAACCTTAACCTATAACCTAAAACCTACACCTAATCATGTGCATATATTTGCGGATATATATAGATCTATATTTTTTTTTGTGATTGGTGACCACATGTGTGGCATGTTTTGACAGTTTATGAAAAGCCTCTTTATTGTATCTCACTTTTTATATGCTACATGCATGTGATAGCAGAAATGGATTTGACGCCCCCGAGCAAGAATTGGATGACGAAAGATATATTGAGTGATGAATACATTAAAGGCGTTGAATCGTTTATTATTTTTGCGAAAAGGAATTCGAGAGGTGTTGATTGGTATAGTTGTCCTTGTGCTAGATGTCGTAATGTGCGTGGGAAGAAAATACTAAGTACAGTTTCTGAGCATTTGATTCTGAATGGTATAGATCAGACATACACAACTTGGTTTTTTCATGGAGAACAACTTCCCAATATGGGTGTCAATGTCAAGGCTCCTAGTACATCTGCCACTAATTGTAATGAAGAGTTGTTGCCGAGAATGGTTGATTTGGTTAATGATACTTTTGGTCGTGTTCAACCCGATGACTTAGATGCATGTATGAATGAGGTCAATGAGGAACATGGTAGTCAGCCTCAAGATGACATAGGCAATGATACTCAGTACAATAAATTAAGGGAGGATGCGGTACAACCCCTATATCCATCGTGTAAACGTGAGTATACAAAGTTGTCAGTGACAGTTGAGTTGATGAGCATGAAGGCTAGATATCAGTGAAGTATATTATGGGAGGAGTAAGTTAGTGAAGTATATTATTCTTTTTTATATTTTTAAATGGCTTATGGTAATAAACATTGTTATATATATGTAATTAATTGCTATGATTTGGAATTTGTAGGAAGTACCAAACATACATCCAGGGCCAAACATGTACGGGACAAAATCGAAAGGGTAATCTGTTAGCAGGAAAACCAATGGAATACATTCCTTGGTTAAGACATCAATTACATAATCAAGAAATGACTCAATTTAAGAGAATTGCCGATGGTCCTGACTTCAAATGCATATCATATAATACTTACTCAGTAAATGGATATGTTTTTAGCACTGCGAATTCTGAAATGAACAGAACAACACAGAACAGTGGAGTCTCAATGAAAGCGCTAACTAGCTTCAGGGCAAGTGCGAAGGATAGGAATCTTATAAAAGAAGAAGTCACTTATTATGGCATCATTAGACAAATTCTCGAATTGAACTACTTCGACTTCAGAGTAGTACTCTTCTACTGTGATTGGGTGCATATTGAGGATAAAGTGAATGGATGTTTCATAGATCCCGAAACAAATTTGATATTTGTCAATCTAGGAAGGTTTAGACGAAACTTAAAGGAAGACGATGAGCCGTTTATTCTTGCATCTCAGGCAGCTCAGGTCTTCTACTGTAAGGATCCAACTAGAGATGACTGGCATGTTGTACTGGATGCTCCTAAGAGATTGACGAAAGATGCATATGCATTTTAAGATCCACTTGAGTTTGAGGCCAGAAGGAATGTAGGTTCTTCAGCACTTTCATTAATCGATGATTTAAATGATGAAGTTGAAGATGTACAGGAAAATTCATGGGTAGAGAGTGAGCCAAGTACCTCACGTCATAGGAAACGGAAAAGAAACTAATAAGATTCAAATTAGTTTGAAAGTGAGTTGAATTCTATTTAGTAATGATTATTACAATCTTTTAGCTATCAAAATATTAATAGAATGCCAATTACATAATAATGAGATATTGTTTTGTCTTATAAAATTGCAGGAATTATGTCGGAATTTGGTGGTTCATCAGCTTCAGCCCAAGGAAGTAATATAAGGAAGAGACTTGAATTAAATGAATATAAACAACCAGTCGGAGAAACATCAGCGCCTTTCAACACATTTTTAGGGCAACTTGGCAGGACACACTGTCCAATTTCATTTGCTGATTGGCGCAAAGTGCCTGGTGCAATTAAAGATAATATTTGGTCTATGGTTTTGGTAAGCATGTTTGTTCTTGATTTTATTTTTAATTCTTACTCAATAAGATTGTTTGATTATTAATTTAATGAAATAGGCCACGTACGACATTGATGATGAGTTAAAAGAATATGTATTTTCGAAAGTAAGCAAAGCTTGGAAGGTATGGAAATACAATCTGCGAAAGGAATATGATAAATTTGATAATGATGTAGAAAGAAGAAGAAATTGTCCCATTGGTGTAAAGCAAGAGGATTGGGACATTTTCATTAATTTACAATCCACTGAATTATTAATCAATCTTCGTAAGATGGGGAAGACTTCCAGAGCAATGGTGAAATGCCCTCACACGACTAGAAGACGAGGTGCTGCTAGGACATTAGAGAAAATGGTAATTTGTACTACATTTTTTGACAATTTAATTGATGAATATAAATTCTTCTTAACTAATTTGTTTATATAATTACAGCGAAAGGAAAATCCAAATACTATCATCACCAGGACCGACTTGTTTGTTGCCACTCATAGCAGACCTGATGGGTCTTACCCAACACAAACACATCTTGAAATAGCGGTGAGAAGAATTTTTCAGCTTTTAATCCTTTTTTTTATTTAAGTACAATGAAGGATTTATTGTAACAATTATCTTTTAACAGGAAAGAATATTATCGATAGCTAGCAGTGATCCTTCCAGTAAGCACAAGGATTTAGACCACGACCCAGTTTCACAGGTTTTCCATCAATTCTACTCACTTTACATACATTGTCGTTGGTTTTTTTTATTTTATTTTTTAAATAATAATATGCACATAACACTAAACTTACAAATTATTGTTTAGGTTTGTGGTCGTGATAGCAGAGGCCGAGTTAGGGGCATGGGTTTGGGTATTTCTAAGACTACTATGAAGGTTGCCACCCCCTACATTATAGAAGCTCGGTTTGAGAGGAATGCACGTATGTCCATTGAGGCTAAATTTGAAGCATCAATGACTCAAATTACTGAACTTAGGCAAGAATTTGCTGAACTTAGGCAACAAATTACTCAAAGCCAACTACTTCACCGCTCCCCTGATATAGCTGCATCTCAGGTACTGCATTTGCCGCGATCAAATGATATAATTATTATTTTTAAAGATAAAAGTAGCATTATTATTTACATGAAACCATTATTTTATTTATAGGCCCACCGTCGATCTGGTGAGCCCTCAAGTATTCGAGAAGACTCTGCAACAACTCCATCGATGGAACAAATTTGCCAATTGAGAGATATCTGTGGTCGGATTGTTGCTAGTGGGCGGATGGTGTCAGATAATACAGGCATCCCTCCAGAAAGCATCAGAGTTGTAATAGATGATATTAACGTTCGCACAGCAGAGTTGTTTAATGATGACAAGACATTTAAAGATATTCAATTGGGTGATATTGTTGTTTGGCCCAAATTCCTGATGAGAATTTGAATATTCAGTAGTTTTGTTTAACTTTTTGAACTCTAGGACATTTTGTATGACGAAAACTTAGGACATTTTGTATGACGAAAACTTAGGACATTTTGTATGACGAAAACTTGACTATTCAATGAAATCATTTTTTGATCAAGTTGCCTTTTTTATTTATTTAATCTTTAGCATCCTTTTTATTAATTATGGCTTGTTGTCATTTGTTTTTTATTAACCACGTCACTAAAGGATTTCAATTTCAAATGTAACTGAAGTATTGACAGAACGTTGTCTCTTGTTGCAGTACGAGATGTAACAAGAATATACATTGATTGTGTATTTGAATTTTTTAAATGCACCAACCAGAAACGATTTAAGACGACGTTCAATGATACTTTGTTAAATATGAAATTTATAACCTTTAGTTACTTGGTTAATTAAAAAGAACTACGTAGTGACTTGATCCCAATTTGACTTTTTGGGTACGTAGGCAGCCGTTCGTAATGTACTAGAATATCGGTGCAGCCATAAATCAATTTCCATCCTTTGAATTGTAACAGACTGTATCGGTCGCATTTATCTCTGTCATACAGGTTGTGGCTATCGAAGATATAATATCACCTCCTTATAGGGAAACATTTAATGATGTGTACATTTTAATACCATTTTTTCTTATTCCTTATATTATATCTTTAATGATGTGTAAATATTTAATGATGTGTACAGGTCATTTACGGTAGATTGTGGCTTGTAGACAAAGGGATGAGTAGCCAACAATACAAATATGGGAGGCCTTCCCCAGGTATTTAGATGCTTTTACATATATTTATGTTGTTTTTAAATGTATTAGCTCGAAAATAATGGAGTAGACTTGGATGTGCGTCGGAGCTATCCGAATGAGTGGGGGTCCCTAAAAGGTGGGAACCACTGTTATGACTATGATGAAGCTGTCTATTTCCTATGGACAGCATTGGAGGGGCCTGGCTATTTTGACAGGCCGGGTTTATGTATTTGTTCGAAATTAATGGAGTAGACCCGGATGTGCGTCGGAGCTCTCCGGATGAGCGGGGGTCCCTGGAAGGTGGGAACCGCTGTTATGACCATGATGAAGTTGTCCATTTCCTATGGACAACATTGGAAGGGCCTGGCCATTTGGACAGGCCATGTTTTTATCTGTATTTGCAGGGACCACACCCTTAACCTAAATCACATCCTAAACCTATAACCTAAACTTATTCTCAATTATCTAAACTTATAACCTATAACCTAACCCTAAACCTATAACTTAAACCTATTCTCAAATCTCAAAAGCTATACTTATAACCTAAACCTAAACCTTAACCTATAACCTAAAACCTAAACCTAAACCTAAAACCTAAATGTATTCTCAAATCCCTAAACTTAAACCTACACCTAATCCTAATCTCAACTCCCTAACCTAAACCAAAACCTAAACCTAAACCTAAACCTTAACCTAAGCCTAAAACCTAAACCTAATTCCAAAACCTATAACCTAAACCCTAAACCTTAACCTAAACCTATAACCTAAACCAAAACCAAAACCTATAACTTAAACCCGAACCCATTCTCAAATCCCATAACCTATAACCTAAACCTAAACCTTAACCTATGACATATAACCAAAACCAAAACCTATAACTAAAACCAAAAACAAAACCTATAACCCAAACTCGAACCCGAACCCGAATTCCTAAACCTTAACCTAAACATATAACCTATAACCTATAACTTAAGCCTATACCTAAACCTAAAACCTTACTTATAACCTAAAACTATTCTCAAATCCTTAAAACCTAACCTATACACTAACCTAAACCTATACTTATAACCTAAAACTATTCCCATTATTATAACCTAAACCTATTCGCAAATCCCAAAACCTATAACCTAAACCTAAACCCAAACCTAAACCCGATCCCGAACCCAAACCCGATTTCCTAAACCTAAATGTTAACCTATTCTCAATTCCATAAACCTATAGCTTATAACCTAAACCAAAACCAAAACCTATAACTTAAACCCGAACCCATTCTCAAATCCCATAACCTATAACCTAAACCTAAACCTTAACCTATAACCTATAACCAAAACCAAAACCTATAACTAAAACCAAAACCAAAACCTCTAACCCAAACCCGAACCTGAAACCGAATTCCTAAACCTTAACCTAAACATATAACCTATAACCTATAACTTAAGCCTATACCTAAACCTAAAACCTTACTTATAACCTAAAACTATTCTCAAATCCTTAAACCTTAACCTATACACTAACCTAAACCTATACTTATAACCTAAAACTATTCCCAAATGCCAGAACCTATAACTATAACCCAAACTCAAATCCCTAAGCCTATAACCTAAAACCTAAACCTAAACCTATAACCCTAACTCAAATCCGTAAACCTTAACCTATAACCCAACCTAAACCTATACTTATAACCTAAAACTATTCTCAAATCCCACCTAAACCCGAATTTGAACCCGAATCCGAACCTGAATTCCTAAACCTTAACCTAAACATATAACTTGTAACCTATAACCTAAGCCTATACCTAAACCTAAAACCTAAAGCTAAACCTAAACCTATAACCTAAACCTAAACTCAAATCCCTAAACCTTAACCTAAACCTACAACCTAAACCTAAACTTATTACCTAAACCTAAACCTAAACCTTAACCTCTAACCTAAACCTATATCCTAAACTAAATTCCCTAAACCTTAACCTATAACCTAACCTAAACCTAAACCTAAACCTAAACCTATAACCTTAACCTAAACATAAAACCTAAACTTAAACCTATACTTATAACCTAAACCTATTCTCAAATCCCAAAACCTAAACCTATTCTCAAATCCCAAAACCCATAACCTAAACCTAAACCTTAACCTAAACCTAAACCTATAACCCAACCTAAACCTACACCTAATCCTAATCTCAACTCCCTAACCTAAACCTAAACCTAAACTTGAAAACCCCAAACTAAACCCAAACCCAAACCCAAACCCGATCCCGATTTCCTAAACCTAAACTTATGACCTTAAGCTAAACCTATTCTCAAATCCCAAAACCTATAACCTAAACTTAAACCTAAACCAACCTTAACCTAAACCTAAACCTTAACCTATAACCTATAATCTATAACCTAACCTATAACCTACAATCTAAACTCAATTCCCTAAACCTTAACCTGTAACCTAACCTAAACCTAAACCTATAATCTTAACCTAAACATAAAACCTAAATCTAAACCTATACCTATAACCTAAACCCATTATTATAACCTAAACCTATTCGCAAATCCCAAAACCTATAACCTAAACCTAAACCTAAACCTAAACTTGAAAACCCAAACCATAAACCCGATCCCGATTTCCTAAACCTAAACCTTAACCTATTCTCAATTCCCTAAACCCATAGCTTATAACCTAAACCTAAACCTAAACCTTAACCTAAACCTAAACCTATAAGCTATAACCTATAACCTAAACCTAAACCTAATACCTAAATGTATTCTCAAATCCCTAAACCTAAACCTACACCTAATCCTAATCTCAACTCCCTAACCTAAACCTAAACCTAAACTTGAAAACCCAAACCTAAACCCGATCCCGAACCCGAACTCGATTTCCTAAACCTAAACGTTAACCTATTCTCAATTCCACATCATCTGTTAAATCCAATGTTTATTGTATTGGAATGGAATAAAAGATTGGCCTAAACCACCCAAAGACCTTCAAATTCATATGTAGCCCACCTGATTATTGGACGATTTTTTGGCCTCACATGATCATCATGGTGGAATGAACCTATTGTATGGGTTGAATGTGATGAACACACCATGAGAGCCTAACACTTTCTAGGGGAAAATTAAAAGGGTAAAAAAGGTATTTTGGTCAATTGATTCCCCTAAAAGCATATTCTAGTGCTTTGCACAAGTCATTGTTGGTAAAATGTTTCAACCTTGTAATGGCAAATTTTTTAATTCATTTATTCTATCTTTGTTGAATGCTACATTTTGACTCTTTTTTTTTTTTCTTGTGTGCAGGATTTTAATTAATTGTGCCTAAATTTAGGCCTACAAGCACTTCAGCCTTTTGACGCCACTCGTGCTAGGAGTAGACCACATGAGGATTTGTTTTTTTTTTTTTCCTTTTTTTTTATTTAAGACCATTTTCAATTTATTATTGTAAATATTATATTTTTTATTGTGAAATAATATAAATTTTGTTTAATATTCAGTTTTAATTATATTGCAACATTTTTTATGTTTAAAATATTTAAAAAAATACAGGTTTTAATTGAATTACAATTTAGATTTCTTGGGTCATTCAACATTAGGGACGGTCGAAGACCGTCCTTCTTAGGATCATAAAAGGGCGGGCCGGACGGTCTAAGACCGTCCTTTTTGGGATCATTATCAACGGTCCACAACGGTCCTTAAAAAGGACGGTCCACAACAGTCCTTTTTAAGGACGGTCTACGACCGTCCTTTCCAGGTTAATCAGAAACGGCTTGTAGCCATCCTTTTTAAGGACGGTCGATGACCGTCCTTTGTAGGGACGGTCCACGACCGTCGTTTAATGGTGCATTAGAGACGGTCATAGACCGTCCGTAAAAACGACGGTCTAGGACCGTCCTTTTTACGGACGGTCCCTAACCGTCCTTTTAAGCTTCACAAAGGACATTTAGTTCGTATCTTTAGAGACGGTGGATGACCGTCCTTCTTTAGAGACGGTCAATGACCGTCCTTTTTTAGAGACGGTTTATGGCCGTCCTTTAAGTAATACGACGCCCCAAAAAATGAAGGCCCTTGGGACGGTCCAAGACCGTCCTTTTTTGCCGTTTGAGACGGTTTTCGGCCGTCCTTTTTTCGCTGTTTTGGCGTAGTACTATCCCGATCCCAAACCGTAATACGGAGTTAGTGAACCAAGCTCTTCAAATCCAATGGAACAAGCTAAGTCTATCACCACTCTTAGGAGTGGGAAGATAATTGACAAATCTATTCCGGTAAGGGTTGACAAGCCTAAGGCCCCGGATGTAGATGAGACTGATAGACCTAGCAATGCTCCACGTGAGTTAGAACTGGAACTTCAAATCAAACCGATTGCTCCATTTCCCCAACGGTTGATAGCACCAAAATCTCTCTCTAACTCTCAGGATATTCTAGAGGTTCTTAAGCAAGTGAAGGTCAACATTCCTCTACTGGATGCCGTAAAACAAATACCTTCATATGCCAAATTTCTAAAAGATTTATGTATGACCAAAAGACGGTAAAACATTCAAAAGAAAATCTTCTTAACAGAAAAAGCGAGTGTCATCTTAAAGCAAGATGTCCCACAGAAGTACAAAGATCCTGGTAGCTCAACCATCGTCTGTGTAATTGAGAATTACTGGATTGAGCATGCACTTCTTGACTTAGGAGTGAGCATAAATTTGATCCCATATAGGGCTGTAAACGAACCGGGCTAGCCCGATTAACTCGCTCGACTCGACCCGACCCGGAACTGAGTTCGGGTTGGGACGGGCTATTTTCTTTGGCCCGAAACTGAGTTCAGGCCGAGTTCGGATAGGTTCTAGTTCGGCCCGAAACCTGACTCAACCTATATATATATATATATATATATATATATATATATATTCCTAAATTCTTACCCAATTACCCTAACCATTTACAGCAATCCATACTCAGTCTACAAATAACTGGGTCTAGGTGAATTAAAACTCACCCGGACCACATTACAACTGGTTGATCTCTCAGTTCGTGTGCTGAGAGGGATAATTGAGGATGTGTTGGTTCAGGTTGACAAGTTTTACTATCCAGTAGATTTTATCATCCTGGATACTTAACTCGTCGTGGATATGAGCACTCAAATTCCTGTCATCTTTGGTCGTCCATTCCTTACTACATCAAATGCAATCATCAATTGTAGGAATAGTCATGAATTTGTCTTTTGAGAATATGACATTGGAGCTTAATATCTTTTTAAATATGAACAAACAGGCAGAGAATGATGACGGTGCCCACGATGTTAACTTGATTGATTCTTTCATGGAAGATAGAACTCTGATGACCTTATTCTATGACCCTCTAGAGACGTGTTTGGCCCACTCTCATGATTTAGATGATGATATGATTAGGGAGACGGGTGCCATGCTTAATACTATGCCGATAATCGAAATTAACCTGTGGAGGCCACAATTTGAAGAATTACCCCAAACGGATATAGTGCCTCTACCGTCTAACCTCAAGGCACCGAAGCTATACCTAAAACCTTTGCCCTCTGATTTGAAGTATGTCTATTTAGGTCAAGATGAGACATACTCGATGGTAATTTCTTCCCACCTTGAGCAAGAACAGGAGAGTATGCTTATTTCTACTTTCATTGAGCATAAAGGAACCCTTAGATGGTCTATTGCAGACCTCAAGGGAATTGACCTTTTGATTTGTACTCACCGCATTTATCTAGAGGATAATGCAAAGACCTCCCGACAACCACAACGTAGATTAAATCCAAACATGAAGGAAGTAGTTAAGGTCGAGGTTCTTAAGCTATTGGATGTGGGTATCATATACCCTATATCCGATAGCCAATGGGTGAGTCCAACTCAGATGGTTCCTAAGAAGTCCGGAATCACCATCATAGCCAATGCCAATAATGAACTCGTGCCAATTAGAGTTACTACTGGTTGGAGAATGTGCATTGAATACATGAAATTGAATACCGTCATAAGGAATGACCACTTACCTTTACCCTTTATTGATTAAATCTTGGAAAGGCTAGCTGGTCATTCCTATTACTGTTCCTTAACGGATATTCGGACTACAACCAGATAGAGATAGCCCATGAAGATCAGGAAAAGACCACATTCACATGTCCCTTTGGCACCTTTGCTTACCGAAGGATGCTATTTGGACTATGTAATGCCCTCACCACTTTTCAGCAATGCATGATGAGTATTTTTTTCTGACATGGTGGGGCAATATTTAGAGGTTTTCATGGATGACTTCTCTATCTTTGGTCTATCCTTTAGCGATTGCCTGGAGAATCTTAAATGTGTGTTAGAGTGATGTGAGGAAAATAATTTGGTACTAAATTGGGAGAAGTGTCATTTCATGGTTCGTAAGGAAATTTTCCTTGGACATATCATCTTGTCCAAAGGAACTGAGGTAGATAAGGCTAAGATTGATCTTATCTTTAACTTACTTCCACCTAAGAACATACGAGACGTGTGATCATTTTTAGGATACGCCAGATTTTACAGGAGATTCATAAATGACTTTAGTCACCTCTCTCGTCCTTTATGCAATATACTTCAAAAGGATGTATCATACGAGTGGACTGAGCAATGCCAGGAAGCTTTTTCTAAGCTCAAGGGCATGTTAACCACTGCACCTATCATGCAGCCACCTGACTAGAGCATTCCTTTTGAAATTATGTGTGATGCGTCCGATTATGCTCTTGGGGCAGTGTTAGAGAAGAAGTCATATGTTATACACTACGCAAGTAGAACTCTAAATCCTGTCCAAGCGAATTACTCAACTACGGAGAAGAAACTCTTAGTTGTAGTATTCGCTTTGGACAAATTTAAGTCCTACTTGATCGGATCCAAGATCATCATCTATACAGATCGTGCAACACTCAAGTATCTTCTTTCTAAGAATGATGCTAAGCTCTGCTTGATAAAATGGATCCTCCTACTCTAAGAATTTGATTTGGAAATAAAAGATAAGAAGGGAGTAGAGAACGTAGTGGTTTACCATCTTTCCCGCCTTGACCTCTCTGATTCCCTTGAGACGACGAATATAAATGACATGTTCCCTGATGAATAAATGTTTAAAGTCTCCTATTCACCTTGGTTTGCGGATATTGCTAATTATCTTGCCACAGGCTTCACGCCGACACATTGGACTGCGCAAGATAAAAAGAAATTTTTCGCCAAGGTACATAAATTCTTCTGGAATGATTTGTATTTGTTTAAATATTGCCCAGACCAAATCTTAAGGAGATGCGTGTCAGACAATGAACACCAAAGTGTCATCTCCTTCTGTCATTCTCAGGCCTGTAGTGGTCACTTTTCTGCTAAAAAGACCACGACCAAAATTCTACAGTGCGGCTTTTACTGGCCCACTATGTTCAAGGACACTCATGAGTTTTGCAAAGCTTGTGAGCGTTGTTAGAAATTGGGAGTATTGTCCTGTCAAAATATGATGTCTTTAAACCCCATTCTTATCATTGAAGCATTTGATTACTGGGGCATTTATTTCATGGGACCATTCCCTCAATCTTTTGAAAATTTTTATATTTTGTTAGTGGTAGATTATGTCACTAAATGGGTCGAAGCAATCCCATGTCGGAACAATGATCATCAAACGGTCATTAAGTTTTTAAAAGAAAACATCTTTTCCCGGTTTTGAACGCCTCGAGCCATCATTAGTAATGGAGGTTCACATTTCTGTAACAGGCCATTTGCGAACTTAATGAAGAAATATGACATCTCCCATAAAGTGAGCACTCCATACAACCCACAAACAAGTAGGCAAGGCAAAATTTTCAATAGGAAAATTAAACATATTTTGAAAAAAATAGTTAACATTGACCGTAAGGACTGGTCAATCCGATTGACCGATGCTTTATGGGCTTACCATACTGCATTTAAAACCCCTATTGGAATGTCTCCCTTTAGACTTGTCTATAGCAAGGCTTGCCACTTGCCTGTGGAGTTGGGACATAAAGCCTACATGGCGATTAAAAATCTGAACTTCAATTTGCACAACGTTGGATCGCTGCGCAAACTTTAGTTGAATGAACTGGAAGAAATCCAAAATGATGCATATGAAAGCTCGAGAATTTATAAGGACAAGATGAAGGTTTCCTGACTAACACATTCTTCGAGAATCATTCACGACAAGTCAGAAAGTCCTTTTATATAATTCTCGGTTACACCTTTTTCTGGGTAAACTCCGATCTCATTGACCGGTCCTTTCACTATTACTAATGTTTATCCTCATGGGGCTGTCAAGATTCAGAATCCAAACAATGGCAATGAATTCAAAGTAAATAACCATCGTTTAAAGCCATTTGTTGAAAATTTTCATTCAGAGGACATGTCAATACCTCTGATTGACCCTGTTTACCAGGATTGACCTCCTAGTCTGACAGAGGTATAGGTAGATTTATTTGCTTTCATATGATTTAGGATTAAGATAGTTTGCTTTCCACTGTTTATGATAGTTTTCTTTATGTTGGTTTATTCTTGTGCTAACCCATCTTCACACTGAGACCATTCGAAAAGCCTCAAAATTCCTTCTTCAGGTATTACCTTTCCATAACTTCCCTTCTCTTTTCATCGCCTCTTTTACATTACATGCTTATTTCTTTTACATATCGGTTGGGGATGGGGGATTAGGTGAACTAATCGGTGTTTTCTCAATTTTGAGTGAAAATTTTGAAAATTTTTAATGTTTCAAGTTGAAATCTGTTTGGGAAGTGATGAATTGTGTACTTAAGAATGCGTAGGGTATGATAAAAATAGAAATTGAATTTTGGATTATTGGAGTTTGATCAACTAAGTAATTTATCACCTAAGTTCTTGCGCTCAATTGATTAAGAGATAGTTTGAATATCATATTAATCTAAATCACAAGACACATTCAATTTGTCTTCTGTAAGACATGTTAGAAGTTCTAATTGCTAGTATGTGAATCATTGATAGATGGTGAGAATTGAGTCTAGAAAATTTTATCCACCTTAAAAGAAGAAAAGAAACAGTTTAAAAAAAAAAACAGGAGATTGACAAAGAGGTCATGAAAAAGAATAAAAGAATGAATAAAAAATTGACCGTCGATATAAAATCAAAGACTGGAAAAAGAAGGAAAATATGATAAGTTCGGAATCAGTACTTGAGTTTCAAACTGATCTTGAAGTGATGAATATGGCTAACATGATGAACTAATATTATTCGTACAAGAAGTAAGTTGATTTTCACTGAGCACATTGAAAAGCTAGATATGCAAATTATGCTCAATTTAATGGATAAAGAATTTACTTGATTGGTTGCTTATGTGGTTCGACTCTAAGTTTTTAAAATTCCATTTTCTTATCTTAATTCTACCCATTTATACTTGAGTGTACAAAAGATTGTTTTCTTAAAGAGGTTTTGAACGTTAAGCATTGAGATTTATTTCACGCATACTTCGCTCAGAACTAGCAAAATGCTGGTTGGGGATTGTGTTGAGGGTCAAATATTGCATATTATCCTACATTTATATCTTGGTTTTATGAACATGATAATGTTTAATGTTCTATTTTACTCATGTTTGTGTTGCAAGGTGAATTTAAGAGCTTGAATTGAAAAGGGCACTAAAAGCATGAATTTGATGCTTAAGAATCACCGAGGCAATGGATGGATCTTAGGAGACCAAGATTGAAGAATTCACATGCCAAAGATCCAAAAATACCAAGTGAGGAATGAAGAGAATCAAAGATTTGAAGTAAAGAAAAGGAATCCTGAAATCGTCATGAAAAAACATATTCTGAAACTCTGGATCATTCTGTGAAATTGCGCAGAGTGAAGTTTATTTTAAAAAACTGCATAGAGTGAAGTCCATTTAGCAAACTACATAAATTTGAGGCGGTTTTTAGAGTTTTCCAACTAGATGCCAAAGTTGGAGTTCCACAACTATAAATAAGACTCCCCAAGATGCTCCAAAGCATATTCTAGGGTTTGAAGGAGGCAAGCACAAGGGTGGAGAGCTGTCGCCCAGCATTTTTTTTTTTTTTCCTTTCTTCCTTAATTTTTCAGGCTTTCTTCTAAGGTTTTATTTCCAATCATGTCTATGGTTGGCTAAACCTCTTAGCTAGGGCTAAGAGGTGAAGCTTGTAACATGATGAGATGTTTTTATTGTTTTGATTCATGTTTATGTTGAACTTACTTTGATTTAGTTTGATATTTAAGGAATACTTTCAGTTTTTAGTGATTTATTGTGATTTAAATTACAGTAGATCTGCAATTGCTTTAAGTAGCTTCTTTTCTTGTTTTGAGATTATTGGATTGGTAAATCTTGTTGTTTGCTATTGTCTCGTATGGGTGGTTTGGTGATGGAATCCCTGCCAATTATCATAATTCTTCTCTTTTGAGAATTAGGTCAAAGGAAGTTCAGATTTGATCTTAATTGCTATATCTTCCAATTGGATAGGATAGGACTCCAATTCCAATTGTGTTACTTGAATCAAGTAAGGAATCACCCTGATTGCTACAGGTGGATCCTTAGAAACCCTAGTTCCCACCTTTAAATTCTTAAGTTTCTAATTATACACTTCACAATTACTCCATTTAATCTCAGAGTTAGATTCATATTTTTTCTAGTTCTACTTCTAGTTGCTTTCGGAATACACACGAGATTAGTCCCTGTGGATTCGACCTCGGTCTCACCGAGATTATTACTGTATCGTGACCCTACACTTGGGGTTGTGAACAGTCAACTGCATATTTCATGGATACCATGCAAAGTTGACACTGATACGGCCAAAATTAGCAATTCAATCAGTGGCCTTTAACATGGATGGTCAAGATCATTTACACCAAAAAAAAAAAAGTCAATTAAAAGATTTGATTTGTCTATTTGTAATAATCATTTACAAATAGATGGATGGTCAAGATCATTTACACCAAAAAAAAGTCAATTAAAAGATCATTTACATCATGGATTGCTTGAAAAAAAAAAAAAAAAGGATGGCCGTAGAAAATTAGGCCAAATCAAGAATAAATTGGATCACCAGATCATTGAGGTTTTTGGTTAGCATCCAAGAAAAAAAAAAAAAAAAAATCAGTTTTGGTTTTAACCCACGTTTCAGATTAATCAATTGGATCGTCCAATTGAAATAATGCAACTAGTAACACTATAACTTATAGTGCTCTGAGCATCGGAACATTTCTCAATTTATGTCTTACCTGGCAATGCCGGAAGCGGGTTGTATGTGACCCTGAATACGGAGATGTGCCTGTGCCCAGGGCTGTGTGGGGCAAAAAGAGATGTCCGTGAAAAATCCACTCCGTCCATCTGTTTTACAAGACCATAGTAAGACTAGATTCTAAAAATGAACGAGATCCAAAACTCATGTGGGCCATACCACACGAAACAGTGGGGATTGAGTGCCTGGAGGTGACAGAAGTTTTGTATCAGGATGATATTTGTGCGTACAGTTTATCCTGAGTGGTAATAACCCTATGAACGGCTTGGATGGAAGGTTTCAACGGTAGAGGTTTCATTTCCACTTTTTTATTTGATGTGGCTCAATTGAGTTTTAGATTTGCCTATTTTTGTTTCCTGTCCTGTTGTGATCTTTTAAACAGGCGGACAGGTGAATTTGTCAGGGGACATATCTGTAGACTACATATAACCCCATGCACGTGTATAGCTCTATGCTGGTCACAAGCAATCCCTTCGGGCCATGCCTCTTCTTTTTTTTAGGAAGTATATATATCCCATTTAAAATCCTCGTGAAGTTCAACCTAAATCCAGGATTTCAGTTTCCAACTAGAATTTCGAAGGCACAATAATTTTGCGCCGTCACTTATAATTAGAACATGTCATCCCGATTACTTTTTTTTTTTTTTGGTTAGCTTGTTAGTACACACCCATGTCAGTACACACACTCCATGTTATACACCCCCACTAGGATCGATACCAAGACCTCAAGTTTTGAAACGAGGTATCTCTACTCAGTTTGCCAATTGACCCCGATTACATCAGCTTACAAAACACATCTACAGGTGAAACTTTTCTAGTCCTATCATGATTCATGCGTTAGATGCACACCTTTTATTAATTTTTTCAAATTATTTTAGATCATGAGAAAAAAAATTGAGGCACATCCAGAGCTTAAGTTAACCACACCGCAGCGGGGATTGAGTGGCTATAGTTGAAACCTTTCTAGTCAAGGTCTAGTGTGAGGTTTATTGTCATCGACCCTTCATAATGTCAAACAAAGTTGGATGAAGGGAAAATATAACTATCAGCTTTCAGCTTGATCCGAGCCCTGATTGTTCACTTGAACAATTCAGACTTTCCAATAGACTAGGAGCACCGTAAATTAAAAACTGTTATGAGAGCATTAGATCATTTCTCCTCTAGCTGGAAAGGGAAGCAGCTGGAGGGAAATCTGTCCTAAGGCAGGGCTAAATGGGGCCCGCTGTGATGTAATAGTTTTTTTTTTTTTTTTTTTTCTAGTGTTCAATTTATTTTTCCATATCATTTTGGAGCATGAGCTCAAAATCAATGTAGATGCAAGAATCAATTGAACAAATAATCTAATTTTATGTATCATTTTAGAGTATGAGCTAAAAAATAAGGTAGTTCTAACATGACTTAAAGAAGTGCCAGCTATGTTGAAACCTTCCAAATGCTTATTTGCCATCTAACCTATCCATGTAAAGTTCACATGGACATATAAAAAGGGAAAACACAATTTCAGCTTGATCCAAAGCTTACTTGGCCCTCAAGAAGTTTTTAATGGTTTGTGTTCAATCCTCACTTTGTGGTCCACTTCAGAATTAGATCTAGTTCATTTTTGGGCACGTATCTTGAAATGATATGGAAAAATGGTTGAACGGCGTGGATTAAATCCATACATGGTACAATCCGCTTTAGAAAGGGAAGCGGATCGGTTGGTGTACCGCACACCAGCTATATAGCTGATGTAGGTACGTGTGGTGCGAAGACAAGCGCTCACGCTCCCTGAGCTCTGAGTTGTATGCACGGTTCAAAGGAGATCCAAGTTACCACACCGTTCATCCATTTTTTAAGATAATTTTAGTGTTATAAATATATTGATTTTAAAATATATTTTAATAATATATTATAATAATTTATTTGAAAAAGATGTTTGAAAAAACACGGTTTTCAAGTTTTTGGGAATAGTCCCACATGGGAAAGAGAAGAGAAAGAAATCTGGTTTAAATGAAAAAAGTAGAGTATTATAATATTTACCTTCGTAGTCCGTGGACTATGGACCTTGCGTGTTCCAGTGCGAAGCACTGGAACACCCGCGCGCGCGCTCGCGCTCGCGCTCGGGCTCGGGCACGGGCACGGGCTCAGTCTCGGTCTCGGTCTCGGACTCGGGCTCGGGCTCGGGCTCGGTGCGAGGGCGTGGGCTTGTGTGGCTGTAGAGGCGCTAGTGGCGCACTTTGCACTTCGCACGTGCGTATTGTGTGGCTTGTGTGGCTGTACAGTCATAAAACGGCTAGCCCAACAGCTATAAAATGGCTAGTCAGCTCTCTCACAACAGCCATATAACGGCTAGTTTCCAACAGCCATATAACGGCTAGTTTACTCCAACAGCTAGAAAACTGTCATGGAATTTAATTCCCTGGACCATAAACCCCAGCCATCATAGCCTATAAAAAGAGGGTCTAGATGGGTTTCCAAACCATCTCAACTCACTCCAGCAAATCCATACGAACATAGACAACCAGCAACAAAGCAAGGCTTGAAGAATAGACCAGAGGTGTGGTCTAGAACTGTTCAACTGAACCAGTGGTTGACGAATTGAACTGACCAGTGCAGTGGTCAAACTCCTTTTTTCTCTTTCTTCTCTTTCTTTTGGGATTTTTCTTTTATATTGTAATATTGCCAGATAGTATGTAAAAGAGTTCCATTTGGTAGGCCTTCGTGTTTGCTGAACGCAGACCCACACCAGGCTTGTCATATCCTAGAAGCAATTTGCCTGTAACCTATCAGCATACTCAATCCACTTGAGTTGGGGCAAATAACGCTTTAAGGACAGCGTTTCAGACGTGCTTCAGCCTGTCCTTAGTTCTGACCGTAGTGATTTTTGGTTTCCATATTATACAGATATTACATTAATCTGTATAAAATTCTCAACAATCTTAAAGCGTTATTACTGTAATGGAAGCCGACAGTGTTTCATCCATCAAGCTGATGAATCAGGACTTGATACGTCTTGATCGGTTCGATGGAACCAATTTTACGAGATGGCAAGACAAGCTAAAATTTCTCCTAACGGCGCTAAGGATCTACTACATACTAGATCCAAATTTGCAAGCGCTACCTGAAGCAACCGACGACGACACACCTGAACAGGTGGCCGCCCGCACCAAACGAGCCGAAGACGAACTCTTGTGTCGAGGACACATTCTGAACGCTCTCTCCGACCGACTGTACGATCTGTACCAACAGACGTCATCAGCAAAGGAGATCTGGACTGCTCTGGAGTTCAAATACAAAGCTGAAGAAGAAGGTACCAACAAGTTTCTCATCGCCAGGTATTTTGACTTCAACATGGTAGATAACAAACCGCTGCTACCCCAAATCCAAGAATTGCAGCTAATAGTAAACAAAATCAAAGCGATAAAGATAGATCTTCCTGAATCATTCCAAGTCGGGGCTATAATTACCAAATTGCCACCGATGTGGAAAGACTATAGAAAGAAGTTGCTGCATAAAACTGAGGACTACACACTGGAACAAATCCAGAAACACCTCAGAATTGATGAAGAATCTCGTAACCGCGACAGAAAGAATGATAACGGGAATGCCTCGTCCAAGGTTCATGCAGTAGAGAACTCTAATAACAAACATCCCGAGAAAGACAATTCCCTGAAACCCAATAAAGGAAAATTCAAGAAAAACACCCAAAAGAAGAACGGAAAGTTCAAAGGCCCATGCCATGTCTGTGGAAAAATCGGGCACTATGCTCGAGTATGCCGATATCGCAAGTCTAAACAAGAGGCAAGTACAGTAGAGGAAGGCGATATAGTGGCTATGATCACTGAGGTGAATACCATCCAAGGCAAAGTTCCAGGTTGGTGGTATGATACTGCCGCTACAGTACATGTGTGCTACGACAAATCAGCCTTCAAAACCTATGAGGAATTGACCGATGGTCAAGAAGTCCAAATGGGTAATGAAGTCCGATCAAAGGTCGTCGGCAAAGGAACTGTCGAACTGATATTCACATTTGGGAAGAAAGTGATTCTGACCAATGTACTGCACGTTCCAGACATGAGGCGAAACTTAGTTTCTGGGGACCTTCTGGGTAAACCAGGCATAAGGGTGGTGTACGAGTCAGGAAAACTGATCCTGTCCAAGAATGAAAATTTTGTCGGGAAGGGATATGCTTGTAACAGAATGGTTAAGTTTTCTCTGAATGAAAGTAGCACTTCTGCGTATATGGTTGAATCCTCTGGACTGTGGCATGATAGACTAGCCCATATAGGGTATAGTACCTTGAAGTTCATGGCTAAGAATGGTTTTATCTCATACACAGATAATGAAACTGAAAAATGTGAAGTGTGCATACGATCCAAAATGACGAAGAAACCTTTTCCAAGTGTTGAAAGATCGTCTCAAATATTGGATCTTGTGCACAGTGATATCTGTGAGTTAAACGGCATTCTTACTCGTGGAGGTAAACGGTACTTCATAACCTTTATAGATGATTGCTCTAGATATGTGTGTGTGTACCTATTAAAGAGCAAAGATGAAGCATTGAACATGTTTAAAGTATATAAAGCAGAAGTAGAGAATCAACTAAATAGGAAGATTAAAATTCTCCGTAGCGATAGAGGAGGAGAATACTTCTCCAATGAATTTGATAACTTCTGTGAAGAACATGGACTGATACATCAATGTACAGCGCCATACACACCTCAACAAAACGGAATAGCTGAAAGGAAGAATAGAACATTAGTAGAAATGGTCAACTCAATGCTGATAAGAGCAAAGTTGCCACTAAATCTATGGGGTGAGGCACTGCTTGCAGCATGCCATATTATAAACAGAATTCCGTCTAAAAAATATAGAATATCTCCATATGAAACATGGAGAGGAAGAAAACCTAACCTAGGATATCTTAAAGTGTGGGGGTGTCTTGCATATTGTAGAACCCCTGACCTAAAAAGAACTAAGTTAGGACCAAGAGCTATTAAGTGTGCCTTCGTAGGGTATGCACAAAATAGTAAAGCTTATAGACTTCTAGACATAGAGTCTAATACAATAATAGAATCAAGAGACGTTGAGTTCTTTGAGAACTCACTATCCTTGGAGTCTAAGGATAATTATATCCAATCTCCTAATAGAGAAAAAGATAGCACAGCCCCACAGATAGTAGAAGCTCCTATTGAACCTCGTAGGAGTCAAAGAACAAGAATAGAGAAGAGTCTAGGAGATGACTATATAGACTCACAACGTATCATTTTCCATCTAGTAGAAGCAGATAGAGAAAATGTTATAAGACAAATACCTATAGTAATGAATATAGAAGATGATCATAAATCATATAAAGAGGCTATATCTTCTAGAGACTCAGCTTTCTGGAAAGAAGCTATGAACGATGAAATGGAATCCATACTATCAAATCAAACATGGGAACTAGTAAACTTACCTCCAGGTTCTAGGCCCATAGGTTGCAAGTGGGTATTTAGGAAGAAATATCACATTGATGGGACTATCCAAACCTTTAAAGCTCGACTAGTAGCTAAGGGTTTTAGACAAAAAGAAGGGATAGATTATTTTGACACATACTCACCTGTAACTAGGATAACATCCATTAGGATATTATTTGCGCTAGCTTCTATACATCATCTTCACATCCATCAAATGGATGTAAAGACCGCATTCCTGAATGGTGATCTCAATGAGGAGGTATACATGGAACAACCTGAAGGTTTTGTTCTACCAGGAAATGAAAACAAAGTATGTAGATTAGTCAAATCTTTGTATGGATTAAAACAAGCACCAAAACAGTGGCATGAGAAGTTTGATTCCAAAATACTATCTCATGGTTTCATGCATAATGTAGCTGACAAATGCATATACTCTAAAGTAGATGGTAGTTATATCGTTATTATTTGTCTGTATGTAGATGACATGTTAATAATAAGTAACAAAATGGAAGGTGTGACTGAAACAAAAAGGTTTCTATCTTCTGTATTCAAAATGAAGGATCTTGGACAAGTTGATACCATTCTAGGTATCAAAGTTAAAAAACATTGTGGGGGTTATGCTTTGTGTCAATCTCATTATATTGAGAAGATACTAAACAAGTTTAACCATCTAAATATAAAGGAAGCAAAAACCCCATTTGATCCAAGTATCAAGCTAAAAGAAAATACTGGAAGAACAGTTGCACAATTAGAATATGCAAGTGCTATAGGAAGTCTAATGTATGCTATGCAATGCACTAGACCAGATATCGCATATGTGTGAGTAAACTTAGTAGGTTTACTAGTAACCCCAGTACTGAACACTGGAATGCAATCAGTAGAGTCCTTGGTTACTTAAAAGCAACCAAAGATTTAGGACTATTTTATTCAGAGTTTCCTGCCGTATTGGAAGGATATACCGATGCGAGCTGGATATCGAGTGCAGGGGACAACAAGTCTACTACAGGGTGGGTATTCACCCTAGGAGGTGCAGTTGTATCTTGGGGATCCAAGAAACAGACTTGCATAACGCACTCGACTATGGAGTCTGAATTCATAGCCCTGGCTGCAACAGGCAAAGAGGCTGAGTGGCTAAGGGATCTTCTATTAGAAATCCCTTTCTGTGTAAAGCCTATATCGGCTGTGTCACTACATTGTGATAGTGAAGCCACATTAGCTAGAGCCTATAGCGGCACTTATAATGGTAAATCTAGACATATCAGTCTTCGACATGATTATGTCAGACAATTGATTCGAGATGGAATCATTGCTATTTCTTATGTGAAATCAAGCAACAACCTGACAGATCCTTTTACTAAACCTCTACCGAGAGAGGTAGTAAAGGCTACATCTAGAGGGATGGGGTTGAAACTCTTCAACCAAAGTTCCACCAGTGATGGTAACCCAACCTAAAGTCAGAAAATCTCTAATTTTGGGTTTAATGGGTAAGAACAAGTCACTGATATATGGAAAGTTTTCAGCACTGAATTATAAAACCTCATCCATAATAGATAAATGTTGAGCGTTACGATAGAGAGTTGAGTCTTAAGAACTCTTAATGAAATCCAGTCTATAGGACAAGTGTTTTAAAGTAACGGAGACACTGGAAGGATTTCACCTATATGAACGTAGAGATGGTGCCGTCTCTCATGAGAGTTAGGAGTTTTCTCTCGGGATCGTTCACGAATTAGGATAAGCACATGGCCATTAAATGTGCTGAGCAAGATTGTGGGAACTCTAACAAACACATAGAGAATATGTGTGTGGTTTCTCCAACTCTGTTATCTAGGAATAACTGGTTCAAAGCTGCGGCTACCAGTAATTTCGATAGAGTTTTAAGATACTTACACTAAGGGAAGATTAAAATCGAAAGATATCTTTCTTTATGCATATAAGCTAATTATTCTGGCAATATTGTTTAAACCGAGAAAATATTTTTATAAAATCAAGTGGGGGATTGTTATAAATATATTGATTTTAAAATATATTTTAATAATATATTATAATAATTTATTTGAAAAAGATGTTTGAAAAAACACGGTTTTCAAGTTTTTGGGAATAGTCCCACATGGGAAAGAGAAAAGAAAGAAATCTGGTTTAAATGAAAAAAGTGGAGTATTATAATATTTACCTTCGTAGTACGTGGACTATGGACCTTGCGTGTTCCAGTGCGAAGCACTGGAACACCCGCGCGCGCTCTCGCGCTCGGGCTCGGGCACGGGCACGGGCTCGGTCTCGGTCTCGGTCTCGGACTCGGGCTTGGGCTCGGTGCGAGGGCGTGGGCTTGTGAGGCAGTGTGGCTGTAGAGGCGCTAGTGGCGCACTTTGCACTTCGCACGTGCGCATCGTGTCGCAGAGGGTCGCTCCCTTCGCGAACCGGAGCGAAACGGGTGCGAGTCGCGGTGCGACTAGTGGCTAATGCAGATGGTTGGCTGGACGTAAATCTAGAGGACTGAATTAGAGTCCCTCTGATTATATAGAGGCTGGAAACATAGCTGTTGCACAAATGTGTAACAGCTATGGAGTTAATTACAGAAACTGTTGCTAACAGTCATAAAACGGCTAGCCCAACAGCTATAAAATGGCTAGTCAGCTCTCTCACAACAGTCATATAACGGCTAGTTTCCAACAGCCATATAACGGCTAGTTTACTCCAACAGCTAGAAAACGGTCATGGAATTTAATTCCCTGGACCATAAACCCCAGCTATCATAGCCTATAAAAAGAGGGTCTAGATGGGTTTCCAAACCATCTCAACTCACTCTAGCAAATCCATACGAACATAGACAACCAGCAACAAAGCAAGGCTTGAAGAATAGACCAGAGGTGTGGTCTAGAACTGTTCAACTGAACCAGTGGCTGACGAATTGAACTGACCAGTGCAGTGGTCAAACTCCTTTTTTCTTTTTCTTCTCTTTCTTTTGGGATTTTTCTTTTATATTGTAATATTGCCAGATAGTGTGTAAAAGAGTTCCATTTGGTGGGCCTTCATGTTTGCTGAACGCAGACCCACACCAGGCTTGTCGTATCCTAGAAGCAATTTGCATGTAACCTATCAGCATACTCAATCCACTTGAGTAGGGGCAAATAACGCTTTAAGGACAGCGTTTCAGACGTGCTTCAGCCTGTCCTTAGTTCTGACCGTAGTGATTTTTGGTTTCCATATTATACAGATATTACATTAATCTGTATAAAATTCTCAACATTTAGAGTACCACCCAAGAGATGAATCATATCCAACCCAAAAAATGAATCATATCCAAAGATCAAATAGATCACACTACAAATAGCATCCGAGATAATGATTTTCACCGTTAAAAATTTCATAGGACCCCAAGGATTGGCTGGTGTACCACGCTAGCTATATAGCTGCTGTAGGTACATGTGGTGGGAGGACGAGCACTGACGCTCCTGGTGCTCCAAGTTGTACCAACGGTTCAAAGGAGATCAAAGTTACATGGCCCCACAGTGATGTATTTATTATATCTACACGGTTCATATTTTAGAGATCATTTTAGACCATTATCAAAAAAATGAATAATATCCAAAGATCCAAGATCATATTGACCACACCACAAATAGCAGCGGAGATACTGTTTTTCAATCTTAAACAATTCGTAGGGCCACTATAACATTTATTTTCCATCCAATCTGTTCATAAGGTCACAAAAGCCAGAATGAAAAGGAAAAAACAAATTTCATATTAATCCAAAACTCCTATGACCCCAAAAGGGGTTTCAATGGTAGACGTTTAATCCTCCACTTCTTTTTGCGGTGTGGTCCACTTGATAGTTAGATTTGTCTTATTTTTCTTCTCAAGACTTAAGAAAAGCTCGCCAAATGAATGAACAGTTTGGATATAATACATACCTCATGATCAGAGCCACTGTACTTGCTGACATCAATATAACAATTATATAGCTGGTGTAAGGTATACCAGCCAATCCGCTTCTCCACAACGTCACAAAGACCTGGATGAAGAGATAAAAAATATTTCATATTGATCCAGGACTTCTGTGAACCCCAAAAGGGTTTCAATAGCAAGCGTTCAATCACCCACTGCTTTTTTAAGTGTGGTCCACTTGATCATTAGATATGTCTTATTTTTCGTCTCAAGACTTAATAATAGCTCGAAAAAATGGATGAACGGTTTGAATATAACACATACCTCATGATGGGACCCACGGAACTTGCTGACGTCAATACACCAACAATATAGCTAGGCTGAAAGTTGGGCAGGTTCAACCTGACCGACCCGTGACTGACCCGACATTGGGTTGGGCTCGGGCAGAATATTTCGGGTCCGATCTTAAGCTTGGGCTATACAAACACCAACCCGATAAAACTTGGGTTAGGCTTGGGTTAAGGTCTCGGTTGCTCGACCCAACCCGAACCCGATCAATATATAAGTGACTTATAAATTATAATTGTGTGTAGATCATTTGTGCCAAAGGTATACTAGTGATGTCGAGTCTCATTTGTCCACGTCATTTCTAAGGACTCAAGCTAACAAGATATGCGAGATTTCTCTCTCCCAAATGGACTTCATGCTATGCTACATAACTTTTAAAGGAATAGTTGTCTTATATTTTAGCTTGTTTTTTTAAAGAAAAAAAATGAAGTTCTTTATAATGAATAATCACATATATAATTAATAAATTTATAGATACAAAAAATAAGTTTTATATTGAAATATAATAAATTAATGTAATAACGAAAATATTAGCACGTATGTATCCGACTAACCCGACCGCTCGCTTGGGTTGAGAATTCCCAACCCGAGATTGGGTTGGGTTGGTTTAGGGTTGAGGTACAGGAACCTTGGGTTGGGATAGGGTTGAGCACCGCCCCGCCCGATTTTCAGCCCCATATATAGCTGGTGTTTGGTTCACCAGCCAATCCGCTTCCTTTTTCTGTACAAAGGCGGAAACGAAGGGCGGAGTGGCTGAGTAAACCCCCCTTCGTTGTTTCAGCACGGGTTACACTCTCTCTATCCAGGCTAGGGTTTCGAATCCTTCTCCCTCCAGATAGGGTTTCCAATCTCTCTCTCTCTCTCTCTCTCTCTCTCTCTCTCTCTCTCTGTGAAAGATGAAGAATCGCCCACAGCAAAAGGAGAGCGACCACAGTAAAAGAATCGAAGAAGGGTCGCCTGCGATATCGAATAAGAGAAGAAGAAGGAAGAAGCAGCCTTTCTCAATACACGCCCTCATCAACTCAAATTCTTCATCCAATATAACTGACTACAATCCTTACCTCATCAGTAAGCCGTTCTTTTCCCATCCCTTCATTTTTTGTACGGTCAGGATCCTCTTTCCCTCTTCTGCTTCATGTTCGTTCGATATCAGGGTTTTGGTGGAACCTCAGTGATAGGAACGTGACACATCCAGCAGCCACGACGCTACTGGACGGTGCTCTGTGGGCCCCAACATGATGTATGTGTTTTATCCATGCCGTTCATCCATTTTGGATCATTATTTTAGGGCATGAGCCTAAAAATGAAGCAGATCTAAATCTTAGGTGGACTACAACACAGGAAAACAGCGGTGATTGAACACCCACCATTAAAAAAAATTCTAGGGCACACTGTAATATTTCTTTGCCATCCAAGCTGCTGATTAGGTCACAGAGCTGGATTAAGGGAAAACACAAATATCATATTGATCCAAAACATTTGTGGCCCCCAAGAAGATTTTAACGGTGGGATTTCAATCACCACTTTTTTCCCTTGGTGTGGTCCACCCGAGATGTGGATCTACCTCATTTTTGGGCTCATGCCATAAAATGAGTTGGAAAAATGGATGGACGCAGTGGATAAAACGCATACATCATGGTAGGGCCCACAGAGCACCATCCAGTAGTGACTGGCTAGTGGCAGTGTCAGTATGCAATTCGCATCCCAGGGATAGGGAGGGAATTGGATTTTTAGCTACTTTTGAACTGGATACATGCCACTACATTCCTTGATCCAGACCATCCATCAAGTGGGTTGCGACATGGATGGTCACTGTCTATGGACATGTGCCACCACGCTCCTTGATCCAGACCATCCATCAAGTAAATTTTCATCGTTTCCATGCACAGGTGCTTCTTTTTCTTTCCATGGACTTTTATGGTGTTACAAACCAACTACAATGATCCATGCATCATGTGACCCACTTGAGGAATGGCTTGGATATATCTCAAATGTGTCCTACTTGTATAATGGATGTCTTAAATATTAATTTTTAACTTCTCCCTGCTAACCAAAAAGATTTCAAAGTTTTCCTAGGAAACCAAAGGGTCTCGACCAGACAGGTTTCAACTGCTCCCCTAAAACATTAGCCCTTTACTAGGTTTCCAAGGGAAAAATAAACACCAGGGAATAAATTCACCAGCAACCGAACATCCACTTATAAAACCTATGAAATAGGTTGGAAGACTTATAGAAATGAATAACTAACCAACGCTATCTTAAAACCTTTGGAAAAAGTTCAAACAGAAAAAATAAAAATAAAAATAAATCAACTTTGAAGCTTGAGGGAAGAATTAGCATTTCTATTGTACTAACCAAATTCGATTAAACCACTTTCAGGTTGTTTAAGTTCCATGTCTAGTGTTATGGCCAGTTACCAACATACAAACTGTACAATTTTTCAACCATACCACAAACATTGGTTGATTCTTTTATTGCCTTTCAAACAAATAAATCTTCTTGAAAATGAAACTAACAATTGATGCAATCATGCAGGACAATTAGCCACTTGCTCTAAAAGCTCGAACTGATAGGGAGTGGCAAATCAATCCCTTTATCTCATAGTCTAGGCCCCACATCCCATGGGTTAGGACGTTGGCCGAACCCTCCTCGTGGGCCCCACTTCACATAGGCGGGCCACCCGCCTCCCACGGGCCGCCCACCCCTACCCCAATGAGCTTGGTGTGAAAATGCCCCTGCATTAATCACTCTCGATGAGGAGTCTCGAACACGAGACCTCTCTCTTTGATACCAATTTGATGTTCACTTGCTCTAAAAGCTTGAACTAATAGAGAGTGGCGAATCACTCCTTTTATCTCATAACCCAGGCCCCACATCACATGGATTAGGACGTTGGCCGAACCCTCCTTGTGGGCCCCACTTCACATGGGCCGACCTCTCACGAGCCACCCGCCTCACACGGGCCGCACACCTCGAGTGTGTCTCCGCATCCCACAGGCCACCCCACTCCAACCGGGTGTGAAAATTCTCCTGCATTAACCATCATCATCTTGCTTCGCGGATCAAGAACAACAGCTAAGGTCATTAACAAATGACATTCAAACCAACACTTTTTTAATATCACTTGCATACCTTCAGCCATCGTCTGTAAAAATTCTGGACCTATGATGACACTTCTATGTGGAGCTTCATTAATCTTCCAAAGGGAGGGAAGAAACAAATTTGCTTCCAGACACCAAGTCTTAAAGGTGATTCCCATATATATTTAACGCTCTCTCTTATATTCTCTATTGTGGGGTCAATTGATTTTAGCCCGTCTTGTACAATCATATTTAGTATGTGTGCACAACATTGAACTTAGAATATTCTTCCAAAAAAACAAAAAAACAAAAGAAATTTGCCGATCGCCTTGAATTGGTTTCGCAAGTAAGAAATCATAGTTGGGGCTTCAAGGGTCTGAGTAGTGATTTCCTTCGGGGGGCACCCTTATACTCGATAATTTGAGAAAGAGGAGGATGATGATAACTAATGTTTGTATTATGTGCCTTAAAAGCATCAAAGATCATCTCTTTGTCCACTCTTCTAGGAAGATCTAGAGCGATTTCCTTGAACTCTTTGAAACGAGCTGAGTGATGCCGACTTCGATGAATGATTTTTTTTTTTTTTTTTCTTTTTTTTTTTTTCCCCCTTGGCTAGAAGTTGGAACGAAATGTAGGTTAGCAAGAAAAAAGAGTTGTGGTGTCTTTCCTTGGGGCAGTCTTGTTGTCTATATGAGGAGTGAGAAAAAATCATTATTTAACAATAGATCTTCCTTCCTTGAGATGATTTTTGCAAGAGCTAAGTGAAATTGCACGAGGCAATGGGCCTGCGGTTTATATGTGCGGAAGCTTGGCGGGGTTATGAAATGACGGCTATGTTCTAGAGGAGAGGTGATTAGGACTAATTAAAATTTATGCATATTAAACACACCATTGCTTAAACTAAATTTCAATTAAACCAAGGCAACGGTCCATCACACAGACTATAAATCACATTCCTATGAAGTAACTAATCTATAAACATGATAATGTACATGCGTGTGTAGGATGCGTGCTAATTCTCAAATCCTAACATTCATCTAATTATGCATGTATATGATTTATCAATTAATCACATAAGCATAATTAAACAAGTAGTCAAATAACAATCCCAAACAGAAGCATGTATAGTGGTTCGATTTCCTTATTCCACTCCCGACGAATGCACTCATCCCACGAGTGTACCGGATTTCATTATCGGAGGTTTTAAATCAAGTTCACCTCTAACCTTTACAGCCCTACACAAGGACCTACCTAACGTACACTCCCGCCGCAGGCTCTTGCAAGAGACTTGAGTTGGTTTTCCATCGGCTAAACAATAACCTTGGTCCTAGTCCAAGGACCTGCGTTTACTCCCGTTGGTGGCTCCCACGAAGACTAACATGTACACACCTTTGTCCGGTGAATTCGATCCTACACAAGAACTTATTCGAGTTTGGGTTACAAACTCTTAACATCAATCCTACTCAACGAAAGAGAGTATGGACTCACTAAATGACAACTCACTTGTCGGATTGAGCCCTGTTGATATGCCGATCTTGAGTTGCTTCTTCAAAGCTTTTCCGTGCTTAAATCTACTCCTCAAATGATCCCCCGATCGTTGAAGCCAATGCATTGCCAATGCTTTAGTTCCAAGATCAAACACATTGCATGCGATGCTCCAATGCAGTGACCAAGGTGATGGGAGATTGGGTAAATCTCCTACAACTAATGGAAGGTTGTAATTCCTATGAGATTCACCTAGATGAGTCTTCTAAAGGATTTAGACAGGGTATATTAATGAGGGTGGGTCTAGTCTCTAGAAAATGGTGGAGATTGAGTTCATCTTCAACATTGAGGTTGGAATCCTCATTAGAGTGGTAAAGCTCAAGAAGATGAATCAAATCTCATGGGATTTGAGGCTTAGGGTGTGGGATATGAGTGAGGATTTACCTAAGCTTCTATTGCACGAAAAACCCATCAAAATGCCTGAAGACCGGATGATCTATATAAAGGAATCGATTCCAATAGGTAGAAATGGCTAGTCTTCAGTCGCACCAAATAGAGCTTCAGTCGTACCAAATTAGACAGGAAAGCCGCTGGACAGATTTTGGCGATTTCAATCGCACCGAATGTGGTCTTTTGTCAAACCGAATGTGGTATTCAGCTGTAGCTGAATTACCTGATTTCTGTGCAAGCTCGCGGAACTGTTTTAGCCGATTTCAGTGGGTTCGATGGGACTGAAGGTTGCTGAAATTGTGCAGTTTTTCCAGGAACTCGGGACCTCTAAAGCCTATCTAAGAATGTTCAATTGAGGTTTAGGTTATATTGGGTCAAGGGTTAAGGTAATCAAGGCACCTCATATACATGTTCTTTGCTCCCTAATGCTCCACCTTTACTTGTGTCTTCGGTCTTCAGCTTCCAAGGGCTCAACCGACTCTCCAACACAATGACTCGTGTGATTGACAAACAAGGTGCTCAAATCAGTGCACTAACACTAAGGGCCATATGTTCTATTGGGCAGAGGGCCTCATGTTTTGTAAGAGGGAAGACTTCTTGAGTATTTTTTGATTGAAATTTTGTGTTTGCTAACTGGGGTTGGCTCCTTACCAGCCCCTTTCTGCACCCTCTTTTTCTCCTTTGGTTTGGTTTAATAAAAGTTATGTTACCATTCAAAAAAAAAAGCTCTCTTATTATTTTAGTAGGGTAATCCATGAATTACTATGTCGGAAACTCTTCTTTTTCTTTTTTCTTATTTATTTATTTATTTATTTATTGTTATTTAATGTTAACCCACATGCCAATGTTTGAATGCTTGTGATAGTTTGCTCAATCCATGCATTATGACCACTGCAACATGTCATCATGTGTGCCAATTTGGCAAGTGGGCACAAGATCTAACCAGTCTATTTGGTGGTTCACACCATGTAGATGCTTTGGCCTAAAATTAGGCTGGTTCACTGATCAGGTGGGTGACAATATATGAAATCAATGGATGCATAAAATAAACATGACCTAGTTTTTCTAAGTCATCTATTTGTTTCAAACATTGCGGCTGACATGATGAGTGGACCAGCTTGGTTTCTGGCCAGGGCATCCAGATGGTGGGTTTCACCTGATGAATGGCTTGGATCTTGTATTGTACCTGTGTGCTACAATGGTTCATGTAGGTATGTCGGTGAGATGATTTATATACATGCGTGTAGGATTAGCAAATCTCCCTTTGTGCATAGGATACTAGGTAAGGTTTGTAAGATTTTATTCTATTCTATTCTATTTTTTTCCTTTTCCACTTTACATTATTGTCATGACTAAGATTCTCTGGGATTTCAGAAAAGAAGAGGGAGTTCTACAAAAATGCCAAGTGTATAAACAAGTACAAGAAGACACTGAAGCAACCAAACGAGTCGCAGAATATTCTTCAAACTGCTGCACAGCATGCTGAGGTGCAATTGCTTTTTTACTTGTTTCTAGTTTAGAGAATGGACGTATTCACTACTGTATGGAGGTTTTCTAGGAGGATGGCACATATCAGCCATGCACATAGCACACTTCTAGGGCAATCGTAACCATGAATCTCTTGGGTAATGATTTTGAGGGGGCCATTACATGAAAAAAATCACACAATCTATCTTTCCTGTTGACTAGTGTCAAGAAAAATATATTTTGAGAGAACTGAGCATTGATGGGCTACTTATAATAGGTGAAAGTTACACCATTCGGATGGGCAGGATGTCAAAATCACTGTGGTCCATCTGTTGGCGCATTAGAACAATGGTTCCTACTGCCCTAGTAATTATGCTATGTGTGGTGGAGATGCTGGAAATGAGCAAGCATTTAGCAAGGTTAATGAGCCTCCCTTTTAGCTTATATTGGGCAGCAAAAAGCAAGGAAAGCAGAATTATCGGGTGTGAAATGTTCACATTGAAATGCAGTGTGAAAGATTATCACAGCCATTAAACAAAGATCATGCGGCTCTGAACTCACACCATTGTCTTTAACGGTATTTTACACCTGATCATTTGTGGAGGAAAGAGAACAAGGAGAGAAATCATGGGTGTTTTTCATGACAATAAAAATGAGCATTGTCTTGTGCAATGCTCTGGTGCTCTTATAGTTGCATTGGTCCACTTGGACAGTCCAACCAATGGACCTGAACTGTCTATTAACTCTAGAACACATTTTTGCAAAAATCCCACTGATCTGATGATCTAATACAACCTTGATTTGGCTTTATTTTCTATAGCCATCTTTTTTCCAAGCTATGAATGGGATGGCTACGATTTCCTAACAGAAGTGATTCTATCCTTTAGAGTCATAAGCAGTCCATGGGCCCTAACAAATAGATGGATCAAATTGTTGATTGGACATTTTTTTTTTTTTGTAAACAATCGTGACTCTTCATATTAAAGGCCATTGATCAATGGTTAATACTTGTTGGGTAGTTGTGGTGTCTGTATCGTAGTCCATGAAATGCGTACTGGACCTAATGAACAGTCTGGATCAAGGAATCGGACTCTCCAAGTGGGCCCATGCAACTAGGATCACTGTAACTAATAGTGCTCTTAGAGGACTGGAGCATCTCTCTCTCTCTCTCTCTCTCTCTCTCTCTCTCTCTCTCTCTCTCTCTCTCTCAAATAAATAAATAAAATAAAATAAAATAAAATCTTTTTCTATCAATAAATTACAAAGGATCACACTTTTTGCATGCTACCATGGGAAGTCATGCATGCATCTCATGTACATGCATGATTTATAGGTTTTTTCAACTACATACAGATGGTGAGAAAGAACGCGGTAGAGAATCCCTCCCTCCCTCTACATGCATGTATTATAGGTTTACTATCTTGTACTGTATGATCCTATCCTTTCAATGAAAGTAGACCATTACAACTCATTTCGGAATGCTGCGACAGGATGGTGAAAATAATGAAGCTCCAAATGATAGAAAAATGGTAATGAAGAAGCAGAAAAAGAACAAGAACAGTCTGCAGAGTTTGCGAAAAGAGTATGAAAAGAAATGCGAGGAGGAAGAGAATGCAAGGGTGGAAAGAGAAGCCATCATTCAAGCAAAGAGGGAAGAGAGGGAAAAGGCTGAAGCACGGCGGAAGGAGCTGAGAGGGAAGATGTTCAAGAGGACCCAGCATGGTCAGCCCATCATGAAATACAGAATTGAACATCTCTTAGAAAGTATCAGGCGCGGTGCAAATTAAAATGCAGTTTTTGGGCATTCATCATCTTAAACACCAATTGCATTAGTCATTTGTTATAAATCTGCAAGAAAGAAATTGTAAGAAAATGTAGTTGTGGGATAGAGACAATGTCCAGAAGCTGAGTTTTTTGCGCAAGCCCATGCCACGTGTGCAATATCTATGCCACTCATCAGGTGGGCCCCATTGTGTATGCGTGTCAGGCAAAAACTCAGGCTCACTCCGCACTTCAGGCAGGCCACATGTACATTGAAGGTCTGGGAATTATGTTGCTTGAGTTTCTAGATAGCCAAGGGTTTGTGTTCAGGAGCTTTACTAAGCCCACACACATGTAGATGTTGCATTTGACTATATGTTCTTGTATGCATTGTTTAAAAACCGAAAAACTCGATTCAACTCAACTTGATGTTCGGCCGAGTCGGATCGACTCGAAGACTCAGGCAAGTTTTTAGTTGACTGGAGTTGATATTTTAAATAATAATAATAATAAATTATAGATATTTGAAGTAGTTGATATAGCATAAATAAAAATTATGGAGATTTTCAGTCACTCAGGTCGGTATCATGTCTAATTGACTCAGCCATGTTTCGAGTCGAATCAGTGAGTTTTAGAAGCATGATTCAGTGAAAAGAAATCTGGTCCGTTCAGCAGGTGGACCACAATTTTAGAAGATTTGGACGGGTAAAAAACAATTCAGCCAAGTTTTTTTTTTTTTTTTCAGCTGTGTATTTATTTCATAAACTGTGGCCCACCTGACTATTCTAATTTGATCTGTGGGCAAGAACATATACATAGTGTTACCCTCTGATGAATGGATTGGATCTCATACCGATGTGCTGTGCTGGTAGGATGTGTGGACTGTACATGAGCTGCCTTGTGCATGCTTGTGAGAATCGTAACCCAGAGAATTTGGTTTTATGATTGCTAGCCATTTAGGATTTTAATCTGCTTTCAGTGAGAGAGCTCTGGCTGTATTGTTTATATATATATATATATATATATATATATATATAGTAACAAGTGGGAGCATGGTTTTGAATCCATGACCGTCCAAAATGTGGGGCAAGTTTTGGATGGAGCATATATTTACCAATAATTACATTCATCAATTGATTCTAACCATCCAGTTGATGATCATGAAATGGATGGTTAAAAAATAAAATAGTGACCGCTCCAAACTGGAAGGGGGTGTGAGTTTTGTTTAATCCATCTATAATTGAATTAACAATTTGGATGGTCTGAATTTTGGGAAGGGGCTGTTTGATTTTACAAATCCTTACATGCCACATGTTTGAAAAGACACGAAATTCTTCCTGCCGAGAAGGGTTTATTTAAAATAGTGGTCCCACTGTAATGTATGTGACTTATCCATGCTGTCCATCAGATTTACTAAAACATTTTAGGACATGAGCCTGAAAATGAAGCAGATCCAAAGCTCAGGTGGACCATACCATAGGAAACAGTGGTCTATGAAATGTCCACAGCTGAAAGCTGTTTTAATCCTTGGGCCCACATTGATGTTTATTTGTCATCTAATCCATTCACAACGTTACGTAGGCATGTATAAAGGAAAACACAAATATCTGCCCGACTTGGAAAAGTTCAACTCAACACTAGCTGATTTTTTTGAGCTCGAAAAAATTTTAAGCTGAGTACTAGCTAGACCAAGATCGACCTAACTCGGATCAATTCGGCTGGGATCAAGTTCTCTTAATATAAATATTTTGTAAATATTTATATATTTAAACTATATATATTAAAAACTCTACAAACTGAACTCGAACATAGTCGGTAAGCTTGAGCTCGGTAAGATCGAGCTCAAGCTTGGCTTGAATTCCGCTCAAGTTAGCCCAAGGCGCTCAATGATCGAGTTGAGCTGACTTCTTGACCAAACTAAGCCAAGCCGAGCCAAGCTGGGCCAAGCTCGATTCAACTCAACAAACGTACAGCTCTAGTCAACAGTAGTAAGATCTATGCTATAAAATTTTTTCATCATTTAGCAATTTTCTTTTGAATGTGGATTTCTTAGCAGTTATTTTTGGGCCATTGATCAAAAGTTTTGGATCTTTCAAACTAAGAAAAGTTTCAAAGGGACCACCATCATATGGGTCGCTTATCAGATCATGGTTCATATCACCAAAAAATAACCCAATCAATGTAATATCCTTCTATGTGGATGACCTGATTTTTTTTAAAAAAAGTAAAATTAAAAATTAAAAAAACGAAATTAAGAGGCAGAAACGTCAGAAATGCTCACATCCAATCTGTTGGACAGAAGTTACCCTCAAGCAGATAACTTCCTCTGTATCATTTATGTGACACATCCAATTCGTCCAATGGGTTTTCCCCACAATGAGAATCACCTAATGCAGCAAATCAGCTCCATCCGCTCATCGGGTGGACCACACGTGTATGTATGGTGAAATGCTCACCCAGGAACTGATTCTCATGAGAATTCGTGAGCACTTTTTGACACGTGTATGGCTCAACTTTCAGCCTGATCCAAATTTCTGGTGGGCCATTGCAAAAGGAACCAATTACCTCTCTTGATTTTCCTTTCTCTTTACTATGGCCCGATAGAGTTTTGGATCAGGCTGAAAGTTAGTCCGGGAGGTTTCGGGGGTGCCGCATCATGTGGATGGTTCGGATTTTGTGCCCATGACACATGTGCAAAGTTAGACAAGAGTACTCACCTAAAAAGATTAGCAAATCAGCAAGATCCAAAACTTTTGTTTCCCTAAGAAATTTTTAATAGTGAGCATTCAATCATCAATGTTTCCTCTGGTGTGGTCCACCTTAGATTTAGATCTGGATCATTTTTTGGGCTCATGCACTAAAACGAGCTGGAAAATGGATGGATAGCACGGACAAAGCACATAAATCATGTTGGGACCCATACTGGAGGGATCACTACCAAATCCCAGTGGGGAAATGGGTTGGGCGTGGGCCCAGAAAAATTAAAATTTTGATCAGGCTGGCCCAAGGACCTGACTCCAGTTCATAATCTAGACCCAGGCCCAACTCATTACTAGGCCTAGTTGGATGAGAGAGAGAGAGAGAGAGAGAGGAAAAAAGAAAAAGAGGAAGAGTTTAAGATATGCTTGCGGCAGCTATTATGTCCCGAAGCCACCTTTTTCAATGAAGAACCGATGGTATGACCTAATGCACGTGTGTGGACCACCTAATGAGTGGAGTTTTCAACTCTTTAGGTGATCTTTATCATATGGCCCACCCACATCATGACTCTGGATATTCCATTGAGGTGACACATTTGTGGAAAATGAAAAAGTTGTATATGAAGGATGACATTCGATGTTGCTTGTGAACGTTCATCTCTTTTCCTGTGGCTCAAACTAGTTAGAATTCCTAATATATATCATTGTTTTTAAGTTACAAAAAGAGGAGCATTGATTTAGTAATTCAAGCCATTGATCTAAGTGGCCCAGATCTTCAAATCTGGGGGATTTTCTGATGCAGGCTTTTTTTTGGGCCACACCCATCTTCACTGTCAATCTTCGAGTGGTTCACGATTTCAATGATCAGGATCATGAGTGAGCTATGTATTCTAGTTATTTGTTTTATCTTAGGAGTAGCATAGATTCGAGTTAGAGAGCCTGGACGGCCAAGTCCCCTTTGGGTGTCACCACAAAGCATAGAGAGACGGAGAGGGAGGTGGGACACACCTACATGTGCACCCGTTTGGACGGCTCAGGTTGATGGTGGTTCTCAATCTCTTTTTACCTGAAACTACATCTGGGCATCAAGTCGAGTTGGACCTATTTAGGGCTGACTCGACTCGATCCGGTTTTGAAACAGGCCTGACCCGAACTCAAACCGACTTGGTACCAAGTCGAGCATGCCTGATCTGATCCGAGTCCGGGTCCAGCCTGGAATACTAATCCGGACTGAGTCCGACCCGGTCACAAGTACCGGGTCGAGTCGACACCGAGTCAAGTCGGGTGCAGCGGGTATTCACGGGTTGAAATCACCACTCAAAGCCTAGATTCACTTGCCGTAATTGCAGCCTCTCCATCAGCTCCACATCATCTTAGATCTAAAATGTCATATCTGAGGTTTTTTTTTTAATATATATGTATAAGTCGAGTTTTGGATCGAGTCAAGTCAATACCATGTTGGATTTCAATTCGAGTCAAGTTATTGGGTGACTCCAACTCGACTCAGTTTGAGTTCGAATTGAACAAGTCAACTTGATTCGGATCGACTCACCCACTGGGTTCGGATCAAGTACGGTGCCCAGCTCTACCTGGAACATATTGGGAAGAGACTCCTAGTGGTGAGATATTGGCAACAACATCGATTTACAGAATTTCTACTACAAAATAATCGAATTTAAAATCAGATTTTTTTATTTATTTTTTTTGTATTTTTTAGAGACATGGGCTAATTTAGACAGGACCATGTAGTTATTGAAATTGGATTTTTTTTTTTTTTTCAAAAAACAAAAAAATAAAAAAAATCCTTTAATTTTCACTATGTTGAAGATTAAAATCCATTAGCTAGCTCCTCTTAAAAGTCACTTTAATCATATGATCCTAGCTATCCAATCAATGGTTAAGATGAATGGCTCATATTGATTTTAGATTTTTAGTAGAGGTCTGATCACTAGCTTGGACCATCCATCATGTGGTGCTGATCATATTTTAAGTAAACATCTCACACAAAAGATCACTATGAATCATTATTGTAACTATCCAATCAATGGCTAGTAAAATCGATTGTTCATATCAGTTATAAAAATAGAGAAGATCCAATCATCCATCATGTTGGGCCCACCTTTGGTTTCTCATCCTTATAAAGTCTCTTTGATATGATGGTCCTATCCATCAATCAATGGTTAGGTGTAAACACCTCACCAGACCAGAAGGTCACTGAAGACATTTGATAGAGTTAGACCAGTACGGCCTACTTCTCACAAGGATTCTATCCATTAGATAGCCTTAGATAAGCATCTACAAACTCGTTCAACTAAAACAATAAAGTGCATAAATCTAAAATTTGTGTTGATATGTCGACCGTGGGAGCCTTCCGGAGTCAATGGTGGGTCACAGAAAATGGATTTTGCCCCAAAATTAGGGGGGTGTTTGGCACAGGATATTAGATGGGATTATGAGGGATAAAATTACATTTGGTCCCTTGTAATTTCCATCCATCATTTGGGGAAGATGAGAAAGGTTTGGATTAGGTGGGATGGAATAGTATTTGGTCCCATGTGGGATTTCCATGGATTTTGAAATCCACTACAGATATGGGCCCCACATTGTGCATGCTTTTATCCATGCCGTCCATCCACATACACCATTTACACGTGACATTCTAGTTATATATGTGTACAAGTGAACGACATCCATTGTGAATTTAGTCTGTTAATTACAATTCCATGATCCCCCAAACATGATTTTGCTTAATCCATTGTTTTCCCGTAGTAAGAATTGTATCCCAAATATGAGATTGGATGGTTAAAATACCATGGTATTTCTAGACATGCAATTATTATGCAATAAATATGTGAATCCTATCTATTGCAATTCAATACCATTTTAATCCATGGACCAAACACGCCCTAGATATCTACTTTGAAAGCAACTTCATTATAACATAATTTTCTTTTCCCATCTAATACTCTCGTCATATTTATACTATCCTGACTTCGTCAAATGTCTTTACCATCCTCTAGAAAAGCAAAAAAGAAAATCATTTTTCTTCCACACCCTTATGAAACTCTCAAATTACCAAACCTACAATCCTAATTACTTAACGAGAGAATGTTACATGTCTAAGTGTATTTAGGAGTTAATAGAAATATTTTTTGTGTATTTTCTTTTCTCCTCTATTACCCATGTCATACTTACCATCCTTGCTATGTTCTCATTGCATTTTCTTTAAGAAAAAAAAAAGGAACCATTTTTCACTCTCACCCTTAAGAAACTTCCAGATTACCAAGTGCACTACCTTAACTACCCAAAGAGACAATGTCATAAATAATCAAATGTCATCCACCTCAATTATATATAAAAAGGCCATCCTCTCTCATTTCCACTTATCCTAAAAAATTGGTGAGAAGCTAATGTAGAGCGGGCCGCATATGTAATCAATTAGATCTGGGCCCAGTCTTACATGGAGCATAATGTAACGGGGCTACATATGCATCTAAATAAAAGAAAATTCATTCTGGATTAAGAAAAATAGTTGTTAAAACGACCATAACTTTTGATTTAGGATGAGTAACAGGACACACAACGTATGATTTTTGACTGGAACAGGCCATCTGGAGCTAACCAACCCTAAGCAAGTCATGTCACTTTGTTTCACGAGAAAATAACTCATTCCTATACAAAATACCGTTTTTTTTTTTATACTATTTTTAGTAAATTTTAGATTATATGTATCTCTCTCATCTTAAAATTTTAGTATTTAGTATCGTCTTAGAATTTACTTCTTATCATGCCAAGAATCATCCTGCATAGTTAGATTAAGACTTTTTATTTTTAGTAAGTTTTACTATTTTGGAAAATTTTCAACTTATTTGTATTAGGACTCTTAATTAGGGTTCCATTTTTTTATTTAAATACTTGTAATCTCATTTGAGAGACAGACTTCAATAAGGTATTTTTCTAATTTTCTTATCTCTTGTGGATTCGAGAGTCACCTTGTGAATTCAAGGTTCATATCATGTAGAGGAGACGGTGTTCTTCCTCGTCACCTTTCCATGCTCTCCCTTACATCGGAAGCTTCTCTTCCTCTCTTTTAGATCCCTCATTAGTTCCATCTCATGTCACTTTTTTATACGCTATAGCAATACCCAATCATAATCACGTTGTATCCTTTGGAAAACTCCCTTGTCAGAAAGACCTAGAGTAAGGAAGAGACTGAAGAGCTACAATCATCTTCTCTCATTATGAAGAGGAGCATTGAAGTTCTTCCTTCTTGCTAACATTACAAAGTAGGGATTCTAAGTGCTCAAACATTCTCTTACTACAAAGGAGCATCAAGGCTATTATTCCTTCACTCGTATCTCTAGGCCACCAGTCAATCTAATGGCACATTTCTATGATTCTTTATATTTTCTTTATTGCAATGTTACATTCCCTTCTCATACACCCCTTAGGATATATTATTTATTTGTTTTATTTTGAGTTAGAAGTTATGATTTAAAGCTTAAATCCAAACAAATATGAATCCCATATGTAGAAACCTAACATGGGTATGAGCGGAGAAGGTGCAATATACTTTCCTTCTCCATAATCATGACCTTACCCGAAACCCGCTTTACATGGTAATGCTTTTTCAAAGGAGAAATTACATTACTTTCCTCTCTCTCTCTCTCTTTTTTTTTTTTTTTTTCTTTACAAGGTGCATGGAGAATCCGAACTTGTTGGACCCACATATATGTATCTTGCATCCAACCCCTCCAACGGGTGCACACCAACATACTTATTAGGCGAACCAAAAATATTGGGGATCCAATAACAAGGTGGACCAATCCATAAAAAATATTATACACCACTCGAAACATCCAAATTCAAATGTAACTTATCTGATGATTTGATTAGCTTAATTTTTTGTTCGTACAATTATCATGGTAGGGTGCGCATATGTTGGATAGCTTAGATGTCATACACATACCATGTGAGCGAATTTCACTAATTCTTAAAGAAAAATTGGATGAGAGCAGTTTTTATAATTTCTTTCCTCAAGAAGCACCTCTATGTAATTTTTAATCATTGAAGCATTATTTGTAAAACGTTAATTTTGGAAGAATTTTTGCGGTAAAAGTCCCTTTTAGTGCTGATGAAATTGCAATTTTTACATTATTTTTGTACACCCTTATCTATACTACGTAAAAAGAGTTAGTGAGAACTTTTTTTAAGGGCCTATTTGGATTTTTGAAAAGTATGGAAATGGAAATAATAGTCTTTCTCAAGGAATTGTGGGCAGGAAACATAGCTTTTAATTTCTTGCTTATCTTTCAACAAATTTTCTTTTAGAAATTGTGGTTCTATTTTTTTTTTTTTTTTTTTTTTTTTTTGTCTTTTACATGATAAAAAAAAATTTCTTCATAGTTATCAGCATGTATGGGATGCTAGAAACTAGGCAGCTACAAATGTGACATGCATATGTAGGGCACTTGAAGCTAAATTGTGGCATCATGAGCTGGTTGAACTTATATGGTAGCACATGTGACACAAAATTAAAGACATCGGTACATTAAACACATGTGGTCACTTGGAGTTAGAGGGTAGCATTAGTGCACATATGGCATATATAGAGCAATTGAAGAAGGACGAAGGCACGTGTGACGCATTGGCACATGGAAATTGCTTTGCACATGTGAGGCAAAAGAGAAGATGGATGGTGGTACATGTGGCACATAAGCACATGCAGGATGTTTTTCACGTGTAGGGTGCAAGAGAAGATTGATGGTAGCTCATGGTGCATGTTATCACATATTAGATGCTTTACACATGTGAATTGTGTGTGGGGAGCATAAGAGAAGATGGACGTGGCACATGTGACACATTAACGTATAGATGTCCCATAAGGGCACATGTGGGGCAATGACCAAAGATAGACAATGACACATGTAGCACATTAGCACATTTGGCACATTGGCATATCTAGAACATAAGAGGCAATTAAAGATGGATGGTGACACGTTTAGTTTAGCTCTTAAAAAACTCATTTTTGTTCCATCGTAGGAAAATTCCTTACTCAGGTTTGAAAGTTAAAAAATAAATTTATTAATTTTTCCAAAAAAAAAAAAAAAAAAAAAGAAGTCGAAACTTGTGTTTCTCATAAATTTTAAAGGGTTTTTTCTCCAAATAAACTTGAAGTCTATTGGGAGATCTAAATAACACCCCTTCTTAAAAACTTAATTTTGTAAACCTAAAAGTGTTTTTATTTCTTAAGATGAAATTGCCTCTCGAGCTTCTTCTCTATAACTTCTAATTGATCGCTACTCTTTGGCTATCTCTTTTTTTTACCACTATACTTTGATGATCTTTCGTGCTTTTCAACTACTCTTCATTAATCTTTTGTGCTTTTTTACTACCCTTTTCGGCAAAAACTCTCACCTTAGAAAAATAGATTTTGATATTGTTTGAGAAGAAGATGAGAGGAAATGAGATGGAAAAAATTGCCAAAAAAAAAAAAACTTTTAAAATATAAGTTTTTCTTTTTTCTTCGAAAGATTCTTCTTATATAGATATTTTGTTAAAAATAAATATAAGGAAAGAAAAGAGAGTTAAAGCTTACTTTTAAAAATAAAAGCGAACATAAGCTGAACTTTAGGCCTAATTTCGAATGGTCAAACTGTTATATACAGATGTCTTAAATCTGTCTGGTGGTCTGTCGATGATATCGATAGGATTGTCGATGATTATGAGGCTGTTATCGACAAGGTCTCGATGTCATCGATAATTCACAGTATTTTTTACCCTTGGTCGTTGGACAGTTTTGGTCCTGTTTCGATATTATCGAAGGACTATCGATGATATCGAAGCTGTCATCGAGAGACATTCGATGACATCGATAAGTTCCACAGATGCAATTGCGGAAACGCAGATTTTGCGAATTTTGTTTCCTATTTGGATTCTACCTCTTTCTATTCTTATATAAAGGGGTGTATCCAGGATTGGGGAAGCAAGAGGGTATGCTAAGGCTTTCTAAAGTAGTTCCAAGGGTTCCTAAAGGGATTTTAGGGTTTCTAAAGGGTGTAACAAGGGTAAGATTCGAGGTTGTTCGAATCGGGTAAGTCCTCTCTCTTTGTAATTTCTATTTTCATAGTGGAGATTTGTCGCTTTGTGCCGTGGTTTTTCCCGCAAGGGTTTTCCACGTTAAATCCGTGTTCTCTTGTGTGTGCTTGGTGTCATTGGATTGCTATCCTAGATCTAGATTTGTGTGATTCCGTGAGTCAAAATCCCCAACAAATGGTATCAGAGCAATCGGTTGGGGCACAGATCTAAATCTGAGAGATTAGTAATAATGGCTAGCACCAGGTATGAGATTGAGAAGTACTCAGGGAAAAATAATTTTGAGTTATGAAAGATCAAGATGATGAGTTCCTTAATCAAGCAAGGCGAACATGGTGCTCTTGAGGAGCGAAAGTCTACCATGAAAGATGATGAATGGAATACTCTTGATAAGAAGACATTATCATCGATCCGTTTATGTCTCACGGATGAGGTTCTCTACAACGTCATGAGGGAGAAAACTGCGGCTAAGTTATGGGCGAAGTTAGAGGATGTTTATGCGAAGAAATTCTCTGAAAATCGCCTACACTTGAAGCGGCAGTGGTATAACTTCAAGATGGCAGAGGGTGGAGATCTGAAAGCTCACATCAGCAACTTTAATAAATTGGTTTGCAAATTGCTGGATATGGAGGAAGTGATGAAAGATGAAGAACAGGCATGTATGTTGCTGAATTCTCTCCCGGCGTCTTTTGAGGCATTCAAAGACACTATGTGCAGTACAAACAAAATCCTGAGTGTCGATACCGTTATCCTGGCTCTTCAAGGGAAGGCTATGAGACAACTAAACAGCGACATGGGGACGTCTTCTGATGCACTGTTTACAGTGGGTAGTAATTCTGAATAAGGTACAAGTTCTTCAAGTTCTAGATCCAAATCCAAGGACAAGGGCAAAGGAAAGGTAAAGTCCTGGAACTGTGGGAAGGAAGGATTGTGGAAATCCTAAACTGAAGAGAGAAGATTCTGAGGCTTCATATAGGGAGGCCAATGTTGCCACGTCCGATGGATCGAGTGGATGTGATGGTGATATTTTATCTGTGTTTACTATCAGGCGGCCATATGATGATCGTAAGGACGAGTGGATGCTAGACACAGGGACATCTTTTCACATGACTCCTCATCGGAGTTGGTTCGCCAGCTATAGCGAGTGCGATGGTGGACAAGTGTTTATGGGCAATGGCTTTGCCTATAATGTTGTGGTTGTTGGTACGGTGCACATCAGGATGTTTGATGGGGTGGAGCGCACCCTGACTGATGTCAGGCACATTCTTGATTTGAAGCAGAATCTGATTTCTCTTGGTGTGCTTGAGGCAAGAGGATGCAAGTACGTAGGTATTGATAGTGCTCTTAAGGTATCTAAGGGGGCACGGGTAATCATGAAAGCACAACGACTCGATAACTTGTACAAGTTGATCGGGAGCACTTCAAAAGGTGGAACTGCAATGGATGTAGCAGATTTCACCTCTGCATGTGTGTGGCATGTTGGGCATGGCCATATGAGCGGGCAGGGCAGGAAGGCTGAGACGTGCGGACAGGGATACAGAGCAGGTAGAGCAGCCACCTATGAGAAGAATCACACGGCATGATCGCAGGATATCGGCGAGGTACATTGACGACTCCAATATAGCAGGGGATTCAACTTCTTTTCAGACGGCTCTAGATGAGCCTAGTGCTGAGAAGTGTAATGTGATTATGGGCGATATGATGGATTCGTTGTACCAGACCAACATATGGGAGCGGGTGGAGCTTCCAGTGGGCCGGAAGCGGTTGGATGCAGGTGGATCTTCAGGAGGACACAACATAGATACAAGGCGAGGTTGGTAGCGAATGGTTATGCTCAGAGAGAAGGGATCGGCTTCTCAGAGATATTCGTGCCAACGGTACAATAAGTGTCTATTAGATCCGTAATTGGCGCTGGTTGACCAATGTGATCTTGAGCTGGAAGGATGGATGTGGAGTCTGCACTTCTGTAAGAGAAAGTGAAGAGCAGATCTACATGAAGCAACTAGAGCGGTTCGAAGTTAAAGGGGCTGAGAAAAGACTTTGAGGAGGTCGTGATTCGACCTGTCGCCTAGGCAGTGGTTTGATTCCTTCATAATGAGTCAGGAATTGATGATATGTAAATCGCCAATTTTGACATGTCTAAGATCAATGTACTGAAGACTCGGTTAAGTAGGACATTCAGGATGAAGGATCGGGGGGGCTGCAAAGATGGTTCTCGGCATTGAGACTGAAAGAGGAGTAGGCTTTGGTAATCACAGGAGGAATACCTTATGTTTAGGTATTGATCAAGGATGTGATGGGCCAGGAAAAGCTGGAGAGCGTTCCTACCCGTCTCTCCTCAAGTTTTCCTCAGGACATGTCCCAAAACAGACGAGGAAAAGCAGGATATCTCATGAGCCTTATCCGAATGTGGTTGGCAGTGTATGTCATGGTCTGGATTAGACCGGTTATTTCACAGGCTATCAATGTTGTGAGCAAGTACCCCAGCAAACATATTGGGTAGCAGTGAGATGGTAAGAAGACTACGTCTTTTCTTTTGGGAAGACATGAGCAAAGGTGGTTGGGCATGTGGATTTAGATCCGGCAGACATGATCAACAAGAATATTTCTGTAGAGAAGTTCAAGTTCTATGCAACTTCTCTAGGCTTGGCGATGACGTAAAAAGAAGACGGAGTATGCACGAGAAGCTATGATGTGATAAGAGGAGGTCAAGAAGCTACATGGATGAAGATTAAAGACATGGTAGAGATTGTTATATACAGATGTCTTAAATCTGTCTGGTGGTCTGTCGATGATATCGACAGGACTATCGATGATATCGAGGACAGGGTCTCGATGCCATCGATAATTCAAATTATTTTTCACCCTTGGTCGCTAGACAGTTTTAGTCCTGTTTCGATATCATCGAATGACTGTCTATGATATCGAAGCTGTCATCGAGAGACCTTCGATGACATCGATAAGTTCCGCAGATGCGATTGTGGAAACGCAGATTTTACGAATTTTGTTTCCTATTTGGATTATACCTCTTTATATTCTTATATAAAGGGGTGTATCCGGGATTGAGAAAGCAAGAGGGTATGCTAAGGCTTTCTAAAGTAGTTCCAAGGGTTCCTAAAGGGATTTTAGGGTTTCTAAAGGGTGTAGCAAGAGTGAGATTCGAGGTTGTTCGAATCGGGTAAGCCCTCTCTCTTTGTAATTTCTATTTTCATAGTGGAGATCTGTCGCTTTGTGTCGTGGTTTTTCCCGCAAGGGTTTTCCACGTTAAATCTATGTTCTCTTGTGTGTGCTTAGTGTCATTGTATTGCTATCCTAGATCTAGATCTGTGTGATTCCACAGGTCAAAATCTCCAACACAAACAATATCTAAGTGAGATGATTTGATTCCTATTTGAAAAGTTGTCAAGTTATATTTCAACAAACTTAAGATTACCTTGATCGAATCTGTAATGAAGAAGTTATGAGTATTTTCATGAAATCTCTTGGTGCTCCAACAACAAAGCAACCACTGTTCTTACGCAAGCAGTCACTGCTCATACACAAAATCCGTGATCGCCGTTGTAACACAGCAACAAATTAGTAAGAACTAAAGCTGACACTACATTGGATGGTATAAATTGAAAAAATAGAACCCATGAAACAATCCTATCCATTTATTTTCCTATTATTGTCTGTATTTGAGAGTTTCTATTTTCCATGATCACTTCAATGTCTACAGATCGGATGAATGAGATTGGCTGATGGCTGTGATTCTTGAGAAATTAAAACTCCATGCAAGAGACATGTGGAGCGGATTCAGTCAAGTCAGGGCTGTGACTGTGGGGCCCACCTTGATGTATGTGTTGTATATCTATGCCATCAGTCTGTTTTGGCAGTTCATTTTAATGCATGGGCCCAAAAATGAAGCAGATCAAAGTCTCATGTGGACCACTCCACAGGAAACAATGGTGATTGACTATTAAAAACTTCTTGTGGGCCACAGAAGTTTTGGATCAAGCTGATATTTGTGTTTTCCCTTCATCCATATCTGTATGACCTTATCAATAGGTTGGATGGAAAATAAACATTACGTTGGGCCGTAGTAAGTTTTTAATGGTAGGCATTCAATCACCGCATTTTCCTGTGGTGTGGTCCACCTGAAAATTTTATATTCACTTTTGGGCTCATCTCCTAAAATGATCTAATAAAACGGATGGATGGCGTGGATATAAAATACATACGTCAAGGTGGGCCCCGTGGTCAAGGTCGCACCGTGTTGGATGAGGTCGCACCCACGTTTATTTTGCATAGATTACGTAGCTAGGATATTGGTGATGTCCCTACCGTACAATTGGCATGTATCATAAATCCAAATGGCCCAAATAGCAGGGACCACCGTAGATTGGCCACGTACTCAAGATCAGATCGATTAAATAACCATGACCCCTGATTATTAGACATTTTTCTGTCCAATTTTGGACTATTTGCTACTTTTCCCTTTTGCAGTCCATTAGATGCCCACCAATTGACGAGTTTGGATCATACCATCTACAGTGGTCCCACCATTTGGATGGTTCAGATTTGAGATACATGTGGTAGAGAGCCTCAGCTGTATCCTTGCTACGGTGCGGCGGAGGTACATTGCATCAGGACCCGAATAAAAACGGACCCGAAAGTGTTGACATCGTTTTCCAGCCTCTTTTCCCATCTTTTTCTTATGTAAGTGTTTTATCCACGCCGTTGAACGATTTTTTCAGATAAATTTAGTATGTCAACCAAAAAATGAGACAAGTGTAAGGCTTAAGTGGACCACAACAAAGGAACCTGCACTGATATGACACCCACCGTTGAAACCTTTCTAATGACCCACGTAATGTTTTTTTTTTTACCATAAACCTATTCATAAGGTCATGTAGAAGTGGATGAAGTGAAAACACAAATATCAGCTTGATCCGAAACTTCTCTGGTCCCAATAGGCTTTTAATGGTGGACGTTCAATCCCCACTTTGTGGTCCACTCAAGCCTTGGACCTGCCTCATTTTTTTGATTCACATGCTAAATTTATCCGAAAAAATCGTTCAACGGCGTGGATAAAACACTTACATAATGGTGGGCCCCACAGAGCCCTGCCCGGATGGATTACCATCCGGGCGAGGGTAGGATGTGACGCGTCCTACCCCCGCCTGGACGGTAATCCGTCCAGGCAGGGCTTTGTGGGGCCCACAGTGATGTGAGTGTTTTATCCATGCCGTTCAACACTATTTTTAGATAATTTTAATACGTGAACCAAAAATGAGGTGGGTCCAAGGCTTAAGTGGACCACAAAGTAGGGATTGAACGTACACCATTAAAAACTTCTTAGGAGCCGGAGAAGTTTCGGATGAAGCTGATATTTGTGTTTTCACTTCATCCACGTCTACATGACCTTATGAATAGGTTGTATGGTAAAAAAACATCACGTTGGCCCTTAGAAAGGTTTCAACGGTAGGTGTCATTATCAGTGTAGGTTCCTTGGTGTGGTCCACTTAAGCCTTGGACCCGCCTCATTTTTTGGTTCACATATTAAAATTATCTGAAAAAAGCGTTGAATAGGGTGGATAAAATACTTACATCATCGTGGGCCCCACAGAGCCCTGGCCGAACGGATTACCGTCCGGGTGGGGGTAGGACGCAATCTGGTCAGAAAGGATAGTGATGCGAATCTGTTGCCTGTCATTATATCATTGTCAGCTGATTGTTTGGACAATAGATAACTTGCACATATCATGAGGGCTGAGAAAAATGTTGTGATTGTCCCTGCGCGTTGGTGCGGCAGTACGGGTCACCAATTACAACACTTTCACGTCAGATTGTTAATAACATTGGAGGGTAAGTCTGAAAAGTAGGGCCTCTGCGCGTTGGTGCATCTTTACGAGGATTCATGTACTGTTTGGTATGTCGTTCCTTTGCTACATAATCACCCTAAGAGTATTCGTTCTGTTTGATCGTCAAAGTGGTTAGCTGTCCTGCGCATTGGTACGGCCTTACGGGGAACTCACTACGTCGACTTGGACTCAATCAAATTTTGCGAATATCCCGGACTAGGTATGTACCGGTAATCTTTTGTCATGCAGTCTGCTGATTCTGATACTTTGGTTACAATGGATTGTTAACACTTTGAGTTTGATTATTCTTTCCAGAGATAGATCCACTCACTTCTACTAGAATTCGTACGATTGTCCAGGTATAGAGATCCGGCCAATCGTACATGTATCATGTACGGATTTGATCATCCTCTGAGGAAACCGGGAGAGAATGAATCTTATTTAGCTGTTTGCATTGACCGCAACTGGAGAATATGGAAGATTCCTTAGTGTATCACGTGCTTTTTTTTTTTAATTTTTTGTTTGAAATCTAATCTCTTTGGAACTAGACTCCTTGGAGATTTTATTTGAAGATATTTTTGGATTTTTAAAAAAATATCCGTTCGATCTCGTGGGTGGGCGTCGTTGTTCGGTTTTTATTTGCGCAAATTAAGTAAACAGTCACGTTGCCTCCACTGATGAGTTGGCGAGGCAAACGGGAAACATGGGCCTGATTTGGACATGTGGGTCTTGTGGGTTTTGAAATGCGGGCCTCTAGGGCTTTGAACCTGTGGGCCTTGTGGGCTTTTGACTTGTGGGCCTTTGGGGCTTTAAGATGGGCTTAATTTTGGACTTGTAGGCCTTGTGGGCTTTTGACTTGTGGGCCTTGTGGGTTTTTAAATGTGGGCCTTTAGGGCTTGAAATGTGGGCCTCGTGGGTTTTGAAATGTGGGCCTTTGGGCCTTTGAACTTGTGGGCCTCTGGGCCTTTGAACTTGTGGGCCTCCGGGGCTTTGAAATGTGGGCCTCTGGGGCTTTGAACTGTGGGCCTTTGGGGATATAAACTTGTGGGCCTCTAGGGCTTTGAAATGTGGGCCTCTGGGGCTTTGAACTGTGGGCCTTTGGGGCTTTGAACTTGTGGGCCTCTGGGGCTTTGAAATGTAGGCATCTGGGGCTTTAAAGTGTGGGCCTCTAGGGTTTTGAACTGTGGGACTCTAGGGCCTTGAAATGTGAGCCTCTGGGATTTTGACTTTGATTTTGTGGATCCCCGACTTTGTTGGCTACTTGTCCTGTATATGCATGTATGTTTTTAATTTTATTTTTGTAAAGGAATGAAAACAATGTACTTGTAAAACAGATGTTTTAAAGAAATGAAAACTTTTGTTTGTGCCAAATTTGTTAGTGTTTGCTTGTGTTTGGATTTGTGCTTTGGATGATTGGGATCAGAATATTGAACTTAGCTCATGTCGAATCTGGTATTCTGAGTTGTTTACTAGGGATCCCGGATCCCTAAGAGTAACGCGTACCAGGATCATGCCCCTTGGATTTGGGTAGACTCTGACAGAATTATGATCCGGGACTTATCTTTTCCTTGTGCTTCTTCACTTTGCTTGTTTCCTTGGCTTCTCCTGTTCCTGAACTTTTTTTTTTCTTTTTTTTTTCTAGCCATTTTTCTCCATAGCGCCTTCTCAGGTTTTCACCACAACCGGCTTTCTCGTCATTTTTGCCCATGGCACCCTTTCAGATTTTCACCACGTCCCGAGTTTTTGTTCTTGCCTGCCCCTTGATAGCTGTGCACTTTTTACTATTGGTGCATTTTCAAGTTTTCACCAAGTCCGCTACATGCCCACTGTTTTTACTCGAGGCACCCTTTCGGGTTTTTACCTCGCTCGTTTTGCTTTGGCACATTACTTTTCTTTTGATTTCTATTTTTCTTGTACAGAGGCGGGAGACTAAATTCCATTCATTGTCAGCCAACTGGTGAGCTGCCTGACTTTGTCTTTAATCACGATCGTAAAGCTATTAACATTGGGTTAAACTATCCTGAGGGGAAACGGGTTGGCGACTTGTGTTCTCACTCATTAGGTTCGACTCTTCTTTTCTTTTTCGTTTTCTTTTTTCTTCCTTTTTTTTTTGGACTGCGCGCTTTATTCGACCATTTTTTTGTCTTTTTTTTTTAAAAAAAAATTTTACCCTTTATTTTTTTGGAACACTTATTGGAAGGAATGAATGATGATGGAATGTACCTTAGGATGCTAACCTCTTGTTGTTTGATTTCAGCTTTACGATTGTAGTTGTTAACATAGTCAGGTAGGCTTACCCATGATAGATGTTCACGTTGTCGGCGTTGGTGGACTCTGGAAGGTCTTTGCCCCTAATGATGGCGAGACGAAGGGTACCTCCCAGAAGAATTTTCCAAACGATCAACGAATCATCCCAGGATGACTTGGACTTGCCTCTTGGATCTAGTAGGCGCAATAATAAGATGTGCATTGTTATCATGTTGCTAACCTAGCTTTCAGACTTGCTTGTCGTTGGTTCTAGCGATCACCATGCGCTTTATGTCTGTGAGATGTAGTTGGTTGCATCGAGCTTACCACCAATCATTTTCCTTGGCTTCTTTCTTCATTTGTACCGATGATGTAGGATGTTGTTGGTGCCTGCTTTTGTCTACCACGAGAATGTACTCATGACCATTGGATGCCTTTGGGTTCATTCTTTCGGTGATGTTTGCACCCTATAATGAAGAAGGGTTAGAGTGTTGTCAGATTATAAAGAATTGAAGCATGCACATGGATCCGTTAAGTAGCTTTGAATATTTGAAGCACTTCATGACACGTTGCAATAGCTTATCTCCATCGTTCATCACCAGTTCTTCTTGGACATTGCACGTTCCTTTACACGCAAGTTGTGGACTCCATTATAGACTTCAGACATGATCTTGACAGCTTTGTTGGGCTTGACTTCAAGCTTCATAGCAGATGGTGTATGACTAGCTCTTCATTTGATCTAGGTAAGGCTTCATAGGAGAACCCCAAAGTTAGATAGCCCCGAGTCTCAGGAATTCTGTCATTGTCTGCTTGTATTCAGGAGGCGAGGATTTCTTGATGCGTACTGTTTTAGGGAGCTCAAGGGATCCCAAGTTCACAATTTCAAAATTATCCGTGAAGACATTGGCCCTTGCCTCGAAATTTCGGAGGGAACCCTCTAGCTCGAGAGTCGGATCATCATTTTCCCTCATCATGGGCTTCATCCAAACCCATGAGTTTGAAGTCTAACTCTAGATTGGAATCATATGAGTCGACTTTAAACTCGGGTGCTTTGACAGACACACCTGGCACATTATTGCTTGTGAGTTTTGAAAGATTTTCTATTGTTTTCGTGTTTTGAAAAATTTTTGTTGCTTTTGGATTTTGATAGGTATCTGAATTTTTTATATACTGTTTTTGGCTTTTGGGAATTTTCTGATTTTTTGGATTTTGATTTTTTTGAGAAAGACAGCGATGTGAACCAGGGATTGCCTGATTCTGTTCAAGGAGCTAAATATTATTTTCTTTTATTGTGTCATCTTGGGGATCACGAACCAGCTACTGCCCTGCACTTCCTCCCCTCAAGAGGCAGGGCTAGATGGATTAGTAGGTGGGCCCTCATTGTCGTGCCCAAATGTCGTGATGAGTTTGGGATTGGTCTTTGAGTTGGTGTTGGATGTTACTTTCCTCAGCTCATCCCCGATGCATTGTGAGTCTTTGGATTCTTCCTTGCTCAAGTGGGACCCAGACTGTGGTCCAGTCAATCAGGGGCAATTCTTACCCCTTGCCCGAGTCATTTCCAAACAGCCCAGTTGGGCTCATTTTGCTCATTTGATCCTCCACGGTGGATCTTGTCTCGCCCACAGGATAGATGATCCCCTCCTTGATGGATCTGATTGATGTGCGGATGAAGGGATCATCCTCCTCTTGCCGATTTTACCCTCCTCCGGTCCATTTGTGCTTTGGTACCTCACCCTTAGGAGGCTGATATCTCAGTCCTCTGATGCCTGCATTCTCTTGATATTCAAGTTGATAATAAAAATGTTGGTGCCCAACTGAAGGGAAGACATAATTTGATCTGATGGGACATGCAAGAGGCATGCAATTCACAGTCTCGATCTCGAGACTATGGTATGGGATGTCCTCATTAGAGCATTGTATGTCTATGATCGGGATATCTAGCTCTTGATGGTTGACTACTTCAATTGGAAAGATTTGTTTGGGATCATCCAGAACGGTCAGCGCCTTATTTCCTAAAATGTACTTGGCCATTTGGTGAAGAGTCAAAGAGAGAGCCTTAACTCTATGGATCCAAGACCGATCAGGTATGAGATGAAATGAAGCTGTGACGTCAAAGACCTGAAAAGTGATGGTTGATGCTTTGGGGCTAATCAAGATCTCGACATTAATCTCTTCCTCGATCTTTCTCTTAGAGGCGGGAACCACTCGTCCTAGACTCTTCTCTTGAAGGATTGTAGTTTGAGTAGAGGTAGGTAAATCCTTTTAAGTACTAGAACGTAACGCCCTGAAAATCGGGGGTCGAGCAGAAGCTCAGCTCCCGAGTTCCAAAACATCACTTATGCAACATATATGCTGATGATTGAATGTTGTCTGTTTTAGTACATGAAACATGAATGAGATTAAGCTAAAACAGCATATCATACTCCAGAGACAAGTGAAATTGCAAGCGGAAGACTGTGATAGATATATAAAATATATAAACTGTGGTGAGTCTCCAGAGTGTGATAATGTTACCAGGTTAATTAATTACAAGTACAATTCCAAAATATACCGAATTGTGTAAGGTCATCTAGTCGACATCCCTGTAACCCCGTCAATCAAGACACGACTCACATGAAGCCGCCAGAAACAACATATACGAACAAGCATCATCGTCATCACAAAGGTCTGGCTCCGTCTCATAAGCATCGCCATCACCTGCAACTACAACAGGGTCTGGTTGGTGTGTACAACACCGTCCCGTAACGTGGGAGTGAGTGATCAACTCAGTGGAACATTAAAGCATATGTTAACATGTTATCAATTCAGTCAAGCAGTAATGATAAAGCAATACAATCAAATAATCCTAAATACTCTTGTTAATGCAAGGATGAAATGTATACATGATGCATGCCCTTGCCAAACCACCCTCGTGCGACACCATCTTACGTCCGCGGCATGCGTTCATCCCTCAGTGCTCCACAACGCCAGACACATGCAGTGCTATATTATGAGCATGATTACCGAGTTGTTATTAGTCCTTTTCATACAGCAGTATTGGGAAACTAAGGTACCTCCCTTATATCATTCCTAAACAATGATTCATTCTAGGGTCGTCAGTCCTAGATAATCTCATATGATGATGCGGTTACAGGTCGCTGTAAAGGGCTGTCAGGGTTGTTACACGCACTCGTTTCACCGCTCCCCCATCACCTTATCAATACAGGCCTAGTTTATACTCTGTTCACTACGGGAAGGCTCGTCGCCTCACCGCAGATTTAGAGTATGCTCGAGGTCACTACACCGGGCACGGTTAGGGCTGTCAGGGCTGTTATACGCACTTGTTACACCACTCCCCCATCACCCATCAAAATAGTGTAGGCCGACAGCTCGAATACAGTGTCCCATACCACCGTATTCGGCTCACAAGTCTGGGTTGCTCACTGGTCACTATGGGGAGGCACATCGCCCCAGCGTAGGCTGACAGCTCGACCACAGTGTCCCATACCACCATGTCCGGCTCATGAGTCTTAGCGGATCGAGGTACTAAGGTTAACGGGCTTCCACTGGTGAGTTCGGTACCTTAGGTTCAAGCAGTAGCGTCCAAACATGGTGAACATACAATGGCCAATCGGGTCACTTGACGAGCTCGACTAGCATGAGCGCACATCAAGTGGATCGACATGAAGTGCGTAAGCACTCCGTGTGACCTAACCACTGCCGACAATCGACGTACGGCTCGGGTTTGTCAAACACGTCCTTCGTGGCGAATGAATCTCAGCCACGAACTCAAGGCATGTTATCGATTGCCTAAACTATACAATAGCCCCAATCACATTCAAGTATGGATAGTTAAAGCAAAAGCAATAATGGATCAAGATTTTAAATCACACAATCAAAATCTGATATTATCTGCTCAGGGCTGCCAGGGCTGTTGCACGGAATCGTTACACCACTCCCCCATCACCCATAACGGATTTTATGGAATACAACTTAAACATGGATTTAAACATATGCATTACATAGAGAAACAGACATTATAATAGACAGTACATGGAGGAAAACATACACATAGTTAAAGGAGTTAAGATTCATATCTCAACACCCTTATACATTACAATTTACTAACTACTACTCATTCAGACATTCCAACAAACACTTTAGACTACATACATCAACATACATGACGTATGTTGATCACATAGGTATTAGGCCAAATCCTTTCACTAGGAAGCTGCCCCATGTATAACACGCATGCACCCACGGCGGATAATCATGGCAAGCATGACTCCAAGTTTCATATTCATTTGAACATTTTTACAAACACTTGGGCTATACATTTTAACATATATAGCGTATATTGGCCGTAGCGTGATTTAGGGCAAGTCCATTCGCTAGGGAGTTGTCGCATACGTACAAGCATATAGTCACGACAGATAATCATGTTAAGCACAAATCCGTATTTCATACGTATACGGTATTTTCTACAAATACGAGGAATACAGTATATTCAACATGGTTAACGTATAACCAAAAAACGAAATGGACAACACTTTGTACATGTGCAATAGCATCCACGTCAGTAATATATCATTAACTGACATTGAAAGCCTTGAAAACCATAACCTATACGTTTAAAGTCCGCACCTTTTGCCGGTAGACGCGAAACGAAATCAGTTTGAACACATTTGAACACAACGCCTTTGTCTACGGCACAACGACAACCTATAACAGGGAATATGTTAGCTATTTCATCTTCTATTCTAGTTGAATCTCCAAAACAGGTTAGGGTTAGAATTTCTTACCCAAAAATGGAATCAGAATCGCTGTAGGAGCGATACGGATGCGGCGGTTAAGCACGTAGGACGATGGGATTGAATCCCAGGAAGAATCCCCACTTCTCTCTCTCTCTTTTCTCTCTTCTCTCTCCTAGGGTTTTTCCCAATTTCGTATGGAATGAATGGGAGAGGGTTTAAAGCCCTTATATAGGCTAAAAACTCACTAAATTAGACCTAGGGTCATGGTATACCTAGGTTATGTCCAAATACGGACTGTTCCGTCTCAACGGAGCACTTCTGGAGCCCCCCCTTGAGTCAAAGGTCGGACTTAAGCTCACTGACCATGGATCTAGGTCAAGTTAAGTTTTCAGTCCGATCAGATTTACAGATCGACCGTGGCGGACCAGTTTCAATTCAACGGTCCTCGTCCATCGATCAGGGTCACAAGTGCACTGCCATGTATGAAAAATTTCTCCTGATCCGAGGGTGTATTTGGGTCAGATTCTGACGGTCTGATTGCTTACATCAGTCCCGCAAGTGACAAGTCTCAGATTACTTAAATGAGATTTAATTTCCAAAGAAAAACACATTTTCTCACACTCTTCACTCCAGGCTCAAGTGAATAATCCCAGAACACTATCTAGATTTGATTTCTGAGATGTTTGTCAAGCCCAGCAAGGTAGTCTTAAACGCTTAACTTCGCGTTAATCGGACTTTCGATGTGCGGTCCAGATCCGTACGGAGTTTCAATGTGCTCCCAAGAGCAACTGGGTAACGAGATTAATCCTAGATTTTTGGGTAACCTAGCGTCAATGATTCTACAAGTTTTGGGTCTTGCAGATCGTATTTAAAGTGATTAGTGCGGACTTCGTATGTAATCTAGTTTTCTACTAGTTACTCCTTGTCTAAGTTCTAAAGGATTTGGTCCTATTTGATTTTTTTGCCTGAGGTGGTACTTGGGCCTTTGTAGTTTGTATATAAAGTGATCCAAGTTATTAATACTTAACTAAATCACACCCTAATTACAACAGAATAAGGTCCTAGGGCAGTTCTACGTCCAAGGGCGTCCATTGCCAAGTTGGGAAAAATTCGGGATGTTACATAGAATGTCCTTCATGGAAAGTTACCGCATGATTGAAGTTGGGCCCTGATTTTGCTAGGGCATGTGGTATGTTGATCGGGGAAGGAACTTTTTCTTGGATCATGAGGGTTGGAGTAGGGGCCGGATAGGCAGGTGGTGCCCCTTTGAGACAAAAGATGTATGGATTGGATTGATTGGGGGTGGCTCTAAGGGCACGGAGATTGGACCGGCTGGAGATGCCCCTTGCATATTTAAGGGCGCAGAGATTGGACTGGCAGGGTATGCACCTTGTAGACTTGGGGGCATGGAGACTAGACCGGATAGAAATGCCCCTTGCATATTTAAGAGCGAAGAGATTGGACTAGCAGAGTGTGCCCCTCGTAGACTTGGGAGTATTGGTGTTGGGTTGGCGATGATTGAATGGATGCCTTGAACTACATGACAAGGTGATTCTCCCTAAATGATATCGTTGATAGGGGGTTCCTAATGAGCTGGAGCATACTTGATACGGTGGCAGAGAATTCTGGAGGATGTAGCTAGTGGCAGCAACAACATGAGAGGTAATCACAGTCCTTTGATTATCAATCAAATCTTAAACCTCATGTTTCAGGGTGAAACTACGGTCCGTTGTGTGGCCTCAGGATTGGTGGTATGCACAGTACTCATTCTCATTATTATTTGGTGGCAGAGGGTTTGGTGGAGGCTTAGGCAATAGAGGAGTAAGTATTTGCCTTTGGACTAGCATTGCTAGTATTTTGCTATAAGTTTGGGCTATCGATGTAAACTGCCTAGGCTTCCATGCCCTTCTTATTTGCTGACCATGATTGAGATAATGAAGATTCTCCATTTATTGTTGTTGTTGCCATCGTCCCTCTTGAGGGGCGAATTGAGCGCCTTGGGTAGAGGCGATAAGATTATCTTCTTCTGTTGGATGGAGGTCAGGAACACTTCTGTCTCCATTCTCGTATCCAGTAGGCCTTGTACTAGGGAGGCCTGATGAGGCCACCAAGGGGAGATCGTCCCAGCTCTGATTCCGGCTTCGACTTGTTCCCCACACGGATGAGTTGGGTAAAGTTGGCATATGGATAGGAGACGAGGTATCTAGAATACTCGGATTTGCCGAGTAGATGATCATGTAGATTTTCTCCTCGTCATCAATGAGTACTGTTTTCATTCTGGCAGCCATGGCTTGCCACCGTCCAACATAAGTTGATAATGACTCATCATTCCTCTGCCTTAGGGCAGGAAGATCCACCCTTTTGGGCGCTACATTAAGATTGTACACGAAACGATCAATGAAGGCTTGAGAAATTTATTACCAAGTCTTAATTCGATGGTAGTTTAATGATGTATACCAATCTAACGCATCGCCTTTCAAGGATTTTTGGAACAAACGGATCAACGCTCCATTATTACCTGTCAGAGTATTAAGCTCTCCACAAAATGTCTTTAAGTGGTCCATAGGATACCCTTTACCATCATATTTGTTGAATTTTGGTACCTCGAAGTCTTGAGGTACCATTGCATCAGTGAAGGGACAAAGATCCCTGAACTTGGTGGATGAGAGATCCACCCCCCACTGCTTCCATAGCTTCCTCTGCATATCTTGCAATTGCTCTCAGAGCTCTTCAATTTCGGAGGGACCGGTCGAGAGGGGTTTTGTCCCTTGGAATTGATTGGATCTCCTATTAGGAGGAAGATGTTCGGGAGGATTGCTCCTGTTTGTATGTTGAGCTGATTCTGCAGGAAGAGGGAGAACATGATTTACTGGAGGAATGAGGGAGAAAGCATAAGGAGTTTGTGGAATCGAGCTGTTTTGCACACTAGGTTGTTTTGCCTGCGTGTTTGGTATGGCGCTTGGCACTAGGCGAAGCAATAGCTCTTGCATTGCTTTGAGACTTTGGGCCACCTCATTCATGGTTACAAGAATAATGGATAACATCGGTATATTTAGATATGAACTTGTGCACCTTCATCATTAATACAGATGGATTAATACTCCGATCATGAATATTATTGGCCATGGTACGATAATAATAATGATAGTGACATTAACGATAATCTAGGACTCAAATCCTAGAACCTAAGCATTTAACTAAACCCTAGGTTATGATCTTAAACCCTAGGCAATTGTAGGACTTGGATCTAATCATACGAGTTCCTGATTTATGGTAGGACTTGATTTTAAGGGTACGCGCTTCCTAGCAGCCTTAGTTGGCATTGGCAATTCGACTAGTCAGGTGATGATTCTTCCCCTTGAGCTTTCATCTTCTCATTAGCTTAAGTTATAGTTTTTATTTAAATTATAATTAAATATCTCTCTTATAATAATCATGTGTCACAAGTGAAAATTGAATTACTATATTACATTCTTAATGATTCATCCTGTATATTTGTTCATGCTTGTGATTATTTGTGGATTGTTTATGAAATTTAAACTGGTACATTAGTGGGAAACCCCCACATATAAATGTACACCCATACTTGAGATGTAACCTGATTGATTGTGATCATAATGGGCCTTCGACTTAGTGGTTGCTGAATGGCGGTTTGAATTGGATATTGATGTGGGCCTACCATCCATGAGTCGTTGTGTTAGGTGGTTTTCAAGGATGGTCTTTATCGCATGGTTTTAATAATTGCCCTATATGGCTTAGTTTCAAAATTCGTCCTGTGTGGCTCAGTTTTGACATTTGCCCTATGTGGCTTGGTTTTGGTATTTGCCCTATGTGGTTTGATTTATATGTATGGTTTTTGCAGTGGGGGTGATTAGGCTAATTTGTGGATGTTGGAGTCGCCACTAGCCAATTAATCTCAGAATCCCGCGTCGGATAGAACCCACGGAGTACATAAGATTGGAGAAATCCGAAGACTCTCCTACCTTATATTGACTCCTGGTCTGCGATCCAGGATTTCGGGTAAGGGACTTTAGTTACAAAGAGGGAAGGTGTTAGGCACCCTCTCTGCCCGTACGAACGTACGGTATCTACTTAGTGTGGTAAGAAATCTCAAGGGATGAATGATATGGTCAAATTAGAACTAGGTACACACGGATTTCTAATACAGCAAGATCCGAGATTTCGAAAAGCCACAGAGCATACGTCCAATGATGTGTCTAGAGGGTGGATGTGATGATACTTATGCGAAAAGGTAAAGAAAAGTGGATTAGATCACTATGAATTTTTGATGTGACAGGATCCGATGTACGGCAAGTCACAGAGCATATGTTCACTAGAGATTTAGAGAAGCAGGGGGGTTGAGAATGGAATAGATGTCATGATGAATGCTTATATGTAAAATGAAAAGATCTTTGGCTTGAACTTGAATAGGCTAAGACATGGGTTACACCATGACCAATCCGGGTTAGACTTAGGATTGAGAAGTTTACGAGGAGGCTAAGAGATGGCTAAAAAAAAACTGATCTTAGAGGCTTGGGAGCTTTCTCTCACCCTCACTCTCTTCCTCCCTCTCTCCCTCTCTCTCACTTAGCTTTGGAAATGAGAAGTTGTTTTTTTAAATGTGAAGAGGAGAGGGCTATTTATAGCCTTTTCCAATAGCATTGTTGTAATTGTTGAGTTTGAGACGGGTAAAAGCTGACATGGCGGCTTGTGGTTGGTTGAAGAGAGAGGAATTCCACGTGGCGCTCTTTCATTGGCTCTTGGGGTTGGTAAAATAGTAAATAATAGAGGCTGAAAGGTTAAATCCCTGAGAAAGTTGACTTTCGGCCAAGAGACAGTTGTTGCTCAGAGGACACGCGTCCGGCGAGTTTGGTCTGAAACTCGTGTGGTTAGCTCCGTGCACATTTTTTGAGAGGAAGCGGTAGTTTGACTACCGTCAGAGGTAGTCAAAATACCGTTCGGCTACAGTTTCTCCCAAAATTTAGTCGGTGGGTCATTTTTGGGTCCTGAGAGCGGAACAAAGTCCGTTTTGAATATTTTGTATGAAAATGGCTTAAATTTGGCTCGATTGTTACCTGAAAATGACCCAAGAAATAGGTTGATTGTGGGTGAAGGTTTGGGTATGCTTTGGCTTGAATGATGCCTTGTGATGGCTCAAGTTTGGTTGGGGTTTGGATCACGGTTCCCGGATTATCCTAGCTTTCTCGAGATATTAGCCTGGGTAGGGTGTCTATAGCATGGTATATTTATAGGGGCTTGAATTTAATTACTAAATCAACTTTAATATCTCTAACTAGTGAATTGTTTGTAATGTTTAATACAATGGTTGAAATCAGCCCGCTAAAATATATGATTTGCCCAAAAGTGATGAAATTCCAAGTCGCGGATGGGCCACAAGCACAAAATCATGTCGGAGTGACTAACCAATGATTTTTAACTATTGATTTACATGGATAATGTTTGGATGGTGTTGATCATCGTATTAAAGTAATTATACTGATGCAATTGATAATCTAATTGTTTTGGGACATCATTAGTGGGCCATGTGCTCAATAGAATAATACTATGGTGACATACATGTTACACATGCAACTCTTGGAAAGATTTTAGATGTAATCCAAGCTTTCAAGGTGGGTTTCAAATCCCCTCTTAAAATCCCAGGGTATTTGAAATCCCCCCAAATCCATGGTGCCAAACGACCGCTAAGCCCAATATGAACTAAATATTTAGTAGTCGGAGTGGATCTTACAGAAACACCACGGTGAGCCTTGTCAAAATTAAGATCCCATCTCCTCCTCTTTTTTTCTAAATAATCTCTCCCAACCACAGTTTGGAAAGGGATGTTGGTCGGGCCCACCATGATGTCTATGCAAAATCCACTCGAACCATTAGATGCATAGTCTTAGTTTAGGTCAAAGCTAAAACATAGGCTGACTTGTCATTCAAGTGGGCCACATTAAAGAAAACAACTAAAGAGATGTCCCCCTTGATTTTTATTGGATCCACTATAATAATTATATGAAATCTGCTCTAACCATTGGATCCACACCAAAATTTAGGCATGGAGCCTAAAAATGAGGCCCATCTATAATTCAGATGAGCCATACCAAGGGAAATAGTTTGAAGGGCGATCATTGCCTGGTACCCCGTTTCCCATCATATGGTCCATCTCAATCACTAATGCAAGTGATTTATTAGCCTTTGGCCTAAAATGAGGTGAAGCACCTAGTGATCATGGTGGATTTTATATAAATTTTATGGTAGGGCCCACCCAAGCAGCCAAACCATTTGCTAGCAGGCACACACCCAACTGGCATTTAAAAGAAATGCACATATACCACCGTAGGCAGTAAAAATATAATTTACATAGGTTGATGAGGCAGCTTTTCGAGGACACTCTTGGAAAAGGTATCTGAGTGTAGATTCCAAACCGATTAGGTAGTCTTTTGTAAAATTTCCTTTAGAAAATGTTAGAGATTCCTCAACCGCACAAATGCCACAGTTATACCACAATCCAGACCATTCAAATCATTGACCCAACTTTAATTGGATGGACTAAACATTGTTGTGAGAAGATAATATTAACCATCTGATTCGAATTTGGATTTTATTATCCTTTAAAGACCCATTAATTGGATGGTATGATTGCTTGATCTATTTGAATTTAGATCTATGTTCCATCCAAAATGGGATCCACCGTTTGAATGGTCACCACACGTGAGGAGGGTGGGCCACCCCCTTTTTCGAAAATGTGCAAAACTATAGGAAGCTAACGTGTGCACATCCTCTGGCTGTGTGCAGACCAGACCCAATTGTATATGGACCATTCCCTTAATTTATTTATTGCTTAATTTATTTTAACCGTCCATTCACTCGTTATTGATCTGATGGCCAAGATTGGAGTACAAGGTTATTAACGGAATATTGAAGGGACTCGGATTCAGTAGTAGCCCCAGTACTGAGCTCGGCACTGTTTCATAAGCTCTGTGGGCCCACCATGATGTGTGTGTTTTATTCTGTCCATTCATTTTTTAATTTTATTTTAGAGCATGAGCTCAAAAATAAAAAGATTCAAAGCTCAAGTGTACCACACTACAAAAGCAATGGTATAGTGACACTGACAGTACTCACTGTTGCAAACTTCCTAGGGCCCACCGTAATGTGTACTTGCTATATACCTAACCTGTTCATGAAGTTAGGTAAACCTGGATGACAGTTTAGTTCAAAACTTCTGTGGCCCACAAAGTTTTCAATGGTGAGCAATCAATCCCAATTATTTCCTGTGGTGTAGTCTATCTTAGCTTTGAATCTGTCTTAATTTTAGGCTCGTGCCTTAGAATAATAGGACAAAACGGATGGACAACGTGAATAATAAAGAGCTTTAGTTGCCTTGGTAGTGAAGCAGTCATTTACTACTCCATTTAGCTGGTATCAAAGCTCGTGGCCCTACCATGATGTGTATCTTTATATATGCCGACCATTTATTTTTCCAGCTCAAATATAGGCCTGAGCACATAAATGAGGTAGATCTAAATCTCGAGTGAACTACACCAAAGAAAAACAGTGTTGATTAAACGTCCACCAAAAAAATTCCTAAGGTCTACATTAATATTTATTTGCCATCCAAACCTGCTGATAATTAAGGCCACACCAACCCAAATGAAGGGAAAGCACAAATATTAGATTCATTCAAAATTTCTATGGTCCCCAAGAAATTTTCCAAGAAATTTTCAACAATAAGGGTTCAATCCCCACTGTTTGTTGTGGTGTGATCCACCTAAGATCTGGATCTGCCGAATATTACAACCATGCTCTAAAATGAGCTGGCAAAATGGATGAATGGCGGGGATAAAACATATACATAATGTTGGGGCCAACGTTGTGACAAATAACGGAGAACAAAAGGATGAGCATTGCTCGGTATTATAAGCACCATCTGCAAGATTTGATAATGTGGAGTTGCCGAAAGACCATTTTGGGGTCTTCCTTTCCTCACACTCTTTAGAGAAGTCGTAATGGAGCTGAAGCTTCTGTCAATGGTGTTGGATTGGAGATTCAGCCTAATTTTATAATTATAGAGGGCAGAGGAGTTTGAAACCCATTAAAACTCATCTCACTATGGCTACACATGAATTTGATAATCCTAGTTCTTCTAAAACACTGTGTGTGTCACAGTTGTAGCATTCCACCCCTTACATGAATTTCTGAATGTATCATAGCTTAGGAGGGCTCACTGGTATACGTTATCATATTATCCAACCTTAGGACAATCCAGACCATTGGTCAATAAGGCCTACCTTATAGAATTCTTACACCATTGATCTAGTAGTATGTTGAGTTGGCAAAATTTTAAGGACTCACCATGATGTTTGTGTTATATCATCGCTGCTAGTAACACCCGCCATGATACACGTAGATCCATAGCTCAATTGACAGACTGAGTGGAGATACCTCATTTCAACACTTGAGGTCTTGGTATCTATCCCCAGGGGGGGTGGCTAACATGGAGTGTGTACTGACATGGGTGTGTACTAACAAGCTAACCTTAAAAATGAAAAATAAAAAAATAAAAAAAAAAAAAAAAAAAAAAAAAACCTGCCCACCATGAAAAATGGAGCTGATTTTTTGTTTTCCCTTCATCCAGCTCTACCGTGACCTAATCAAGAGGTTGATAGCAAATAGACATCATGATGGGTGGTGTAAGAGTTTTAACAGTGATTATCAAGGACGTGGATTAGCTACTAAACCCGGCACTAGCGAGTCTGGCTAGTGAAGTGACGTCACCATGTTCTTTGGGTCCCACCATGATGTATGTGTTGTATCCATACCATCCATCCATTTGGAAAGATCATTTTAGGGCATGAGCCAAAGAATGAGGCAGATCCAAAGTTCAAGTGGACCATGCCACAGAAAACAGTGGGACAGTGACGCCTACTGTTGAAATTTTCCTAGGGCCCACCATGATGTTTATGTGAGATCCAACCTGTTTATAAGTTAATAAAGACATTGAATAAGGGAAAACATGAAAATTTCTGCAGCCCAAAGAAGTTGTGAATGGTAGGTGTTCGATCCCCATTGTTTTCTGTGGTGGGGTCCACCTGAGCTTTGAATCTGCCTTATTATTCAGTTCATGCCTAAAATGCTCTCCAAATGTATGGACGGTGTGGATACAACACATACATCATGGTGGGACCACATCAAGACTGTCACTGTAGAGTTCAGTAGCCAATCCGCTTCCGTTTGTCAGTCTCCGCTCTTTGAGAATCTGGTTCATTGTTTTTCTGGCTCATGGATGGATATCGCAGATGGAACACATACATCATGAGACTTTGCCATGTCAACAAACCATAGAGGTGGGTGGTGTATGTCAAAAAAGGACTCGAATTGGGTAGTGTAGTACACACGGCCGGCATTGGTAGCATGTTGACATGGTACAGTCCTGCGATATATATCCACAATGTTCCTCCATTTTGCCACGTCATTTTAAGGCGTGAGTCAAAAAATAGGGAGATCCAAAGCTCAAGTGGACCAAACCACAAAAGGCAGCTTCCTGATGTTAAGATGATGTTTATTTGCTATCCAACCTGCTCATGAGAAAACACAAATATAAGCTTGATCCAAAACTTTCGTGGCTCAAGTTTTCAACGGTGGGTGTTCAATCCCCACTGTTTTGTATAATGTGGTCCACTTGAGCTTTGGATGTGCATATCACGCCCTAAGATGATACGCTAAAATGGAGCGTGGATAATACACGTACATCATGGTGGCCACATAGAGCTTAGGCCACGCCGTGACACACGAATATCCATGTGGCAGGTAGTCCGCTTCCTACGTAATGGAACATTTCAATGTGCACCATGAGCGCTGAAAATCAGTGCGCTCTTTTCATCCCCGTTGTCACGAATTCTTACAAAAGTTATTTAGAATGTGTTACGTGTGATTTGGATTTATTTGCGTGATGTATTTGGAGATCTTTTGGGATATATGAAGAGAATTCTGTGATAATATAGCCGAAGCGTCTCGAGCGACGCTACATCATCTACTAGGCAGTCGATTGAAGAACGATCATGCAGAAGCGGTTACAGGACATATGGCAGTAGTGGAAGTAAGGAGGGTTAAGACCTGTTAAATGTAACTGTCATGACGTGAGAAGCATCCAGATGGCTAGATTGATGCTATAAATATCAAAGTAATTCGGTAGAAACATTTGCGTCATACCAACCCAATATATCTTTCAATTACTCATCATTTACATTCTTGTGTAATCGCTTTACCTTTTTGTCGATCAATTACATTTCCTAGTGTAATCCTTTACTTTTCGCATATTGTTTACATTTTATAGTGTAATATGTAGCGTTAATCAAGTAGCTAATAACTCTAGTCGTAATTTGGGTCTATGCTAATATGTTGGATTCAATTCTCCATCTAAGAAGGCATTTTGCAATTGCTCTTCACGAATGACTGTAAGGTTTCTTTACCTGCTTTTCTTTTATCTATATTGAAAAGTCCTTTCGTGCGGAAGGCAAAGGTGTAACCCATCATAAGAGGACAAACCCTACAATTTGAATATATCCTATTTACATACTGAGCAAGTGGTTGAATGGGTGACCAATCTCATTCGATCTAGGTCATATACCACGTATCTGCCTATCTTGGCACTTGGGGTCATAGTTGTTCGGTTTGAATTGAGCTGCAAATTTAATTGTGGCACGCCCACACTTATCACGTGACAGAAACTGTAAATTGAACCACCAACAGGTTTTTGGCATGCCCACTGGGACCCTGTCTCTAATTTATCAATGCGACGTTGCCAATTGAAAATATGAATTGGAGGAATTGAATTGCTGGGGTTAAACTCTCCACACCCATCGCACCACCTCTGGCTAAGGACGTGTCGGTTCAAGCGGCCCCCAAGTTTTAAATTTGAATAGTAGTCCGACACTCAGTACTAAAAATCAAGAAGGGGCCTCAACCTTTAGGACCGTTTCTCCTAAAGAGATAACGGTCGCTCTCTGAGATATACAACTGAGTATCTAGCATGTTCACGAATATGAAAGAACTTAGGCCGAGCAATTCCATATTCAAACTATGATGGCCGAGACAACGCCTGCGGCAACGCAGTATAATGTTAAGGGAAGTTCTATCAGTAATGCGGTTCAACCACCACCCCTGCCTCCCCCACAATGGAACCCACCGCCAATTCTAGTTTAGGAGGTACGGAATGCTCCACTACCCACCAAATTTGGATGACCATAACGGGGGGCTAGGAATTTCATTCATAAAGTTCAAAACCAGGGTTTACCGGGAGGACATAATTTCCATCAATTCCCTAGGAACCCATTGCTCCTTGAGGGACCAAACTGAGTAGGTCATGATCCACTGCCGATGGTTGAACCTCTGCAAGTGGATCGTGACCAAGTCATACAGATGGTTCAAGAGGAGACAGGCCAAGTACTCGATCGTAATACCATCCAAGTTTATCTTAAGTCTTATCCAGAATGGATTGACCGGCAACATCCGTTACCGAGGAATTATCAACTGGATTTTTCCCTATTTTTGGGTAATCTCGATCAATCGACCATTGAGCACGTTGGTCAATTCACCATGCAATGTGGTGAATTGAAAAATAACGATTATCGTAAGTTGTAAATATTCAATCATTTGCTGATGGCAGCGGCCTTTACGTGGTATTCCAACCTATTGCCAAATTTAGTTCATAATTGGTAAGAGATAGAGGAAAGTTTTCATACTTAGTTCTTCTCTAAGAACAACGGACCGAACTTGCCCATTTCTAACAGTTACCAGAAGAAACTTACGATGGCTATATTGCCCAGTTCAAGACAGTGAAGAGTTGGTGCAGCTTGCATAAGACGGTCTTGAATAAAAACTTCGTAAGAAATTCATTAGAACATAATTTATGGACCTATATGACATGACAAGGAAGGTATCCAGGTATGAAGAACTTCTTCAAAAAGGTGTCAGGCAGAAGAACTTGTCAATTGGTACATTATCATGACCTAAATTATGTGGTCGTGATTTCGAAGTAGTGACGAAGAAGCTACTCATATGCTCGACATTGTTCAAGGAAGAATCGATCATGTTGACCGCACTAAAGGCCCAGAAAGTGAATACTTTTGATATCACGCGGGCCCATGATATATTGTAAAAAGTTGAATATTGTAAATGGCACAGAACTCGTTCCCATTCGACTAACAAATGTTTTGTATTCAAGAACGTGGTTTAGGATAATATTGATCGCGGGTTGCTGAAGTTCCCTGAGAAAGGTTATGAAGCAATGTTGATCGATATTGATCCATTACCACCTAATCTTGAGGTTAATATGGCTACGGTAAATATATGAAGGACTAATCGACCACGATAAAGGGTCGATCTCGGCCCAACTAACCGCGAAGGCGCATCACGACAACCAAGGCAGGGGTGATATCAACCTCCCACATCGACCGCCAGGCAGGCGATAAGACAATCGAGGTTCACAGCTGTGCGACCAATATGCCAGAAGGACTATCCCAGGTTAGGGAGGGCCTCCCCGACCAAGGATGCAAGGTTAACACATAGCTCCAAGGATGGCTAGAAGAGGCTGTCATCATTGACTGTTAGGAATTTTCCACCACTTGATTGCTACCCCACGATAGAGTGTCGAATCAAAGGATGATTAAACCCCCATCAACCGAGAAGAGAGTCTGGAAGTAGGTCACACATCCCAAATTCACAGTTGTTCTAGAATCAATGACCCGAACTCAGAAACATCGCTGGTAACGGCACAGATCGGTTATGAGGAAAGAATCGGCAGAGGTCGAGGATGCATCTCAGCAAAAAATGATGCAGTCGCGACTATTTTGGAGAATCCCTGGGTTGAAGAAACAATTGGCCGTCAACACGACTGAGGAAATTTTACAGCCCATGTTATGTGGTCAGGATACGAACGATGTTGCCCAACCAAGTGAGTCACCTGGTCTGAGGGATAAGGACGACTATGATAATCTATCTGATTATCCTAGTGATGAATGCTTCATAAGGGACGAATGGCTAGTAAACGGATTAGCAACGACCGTTGAAGCATTACTGGTGACTCCACCTACCGTCATACTGTTGGGCATTGCGATCGACGAGAACATTGGGCATATTAACGAAAATTCTAATATGCAAGCTAGTCCAGAAATACTAGGGAGCACTGTCCGCGTTTAGAGATTATGTTTGGGACATTACTACCCATTGTGTTTCATTATAACATGGTACTTACCCTGCCTTCTAGTCTCCAGGCCAAGACAGCCAAGCCAAATAAGATGGTGGTCAATGTAGAGGAATTCAATCCTCCTATGGTAATACATGGTTCCTTTCCTTTGGAAGAAGCAATTAAAGGGGCACCAGGAATGGACAAAGTGTCACATGTGAACACTGTCACTGTGGAATCTGGAGCTACATCGGAAAGTGTGGTTATAGAAAGGCCCACCCATGGCATGACACAACACCTCAAGCCTTTGTATATATCGGTTCATCTTGAGGGTTGCCCAATCACCAGGATTCTGGTCGATAATGGGGATGTCGTCAATCTTCTCCCACTAAGAATGATGTCAAATTTGGAAAAGATAGCAGCCAATTTGATTCTGCCTGAGGTAACAGTCAGTAACTTCGCTAACCACATTACACATACGCATGGGGTTTTACCGGTCGACTTAACCATCATGTAACACCCCGTACTTTGCAGTACTCGAGTGTTACCAAATAACCTAACTCAATATGATCATAAATCTAATTCCTCTAAATGTTCACACATTCTAGCTCAAATATGACCGTCGGGGGTAATATTCAATCCTAGAACAAGTTAGCCATTCGTTGATTTTATAGAGGAATCACTACGTTAATAAGTAAATTCCGTTCTTAGGATTTTAATCACCCTAATATACTAATTACTTGGATAGACAGATCAAAGCGTTCAGTACTAATCATAGAAAGCCCTAATTGTAGATCACCTTTAAGATTGGGACCAAAATTGTCAGGTTTACCATTCGTCGTACCCACATTATTCAAGTTGGGAATCCATCACTGGACTACTACAATAAAGTCATCTGACCATCCAACCTAACAGCGATTTTCATCTAGGCTAGAAAAGAAATTTTAAAACATTGATGATTAGTCTAAATAACAGTATGACTGTTGAAGCGATGAAGATGAGTGGTTAAAGACCAAAGGCTGAATCGAAGGGCCTACCTAAGTGTTAGAACAGTCTCATTCTTGGGATCATGGCTTTACATGGACCAATGGATCGAATGGATGTTGTGAATCAAATTTGAGCCCATCAAACCTTTAATAACAACTAATCCCCAACCTTAAGTATTTAGTGGACCACTCAAGAAGAATGAACGGTGCAGATTACTAAGACCCTCACATGGACCCCTCCTTTGGAATCGTGCTAGAACTAAAACAACCACCGACCCTACTATAATCTGCACTTTTCAATGAAAATCCCCCTAGGATGGCCACCTAACCTTTAGAACATACTAACTTTGAATCAGGGGCCATTAGTGGACCTTCCAAGACATGTGGACGGTGCAGATTGGTCCAGATCCTGACATGAACCCCACGTCTGATCAATGCGTGTGCACAGATAGTGTGCACACGCTGCGTGCGAGAGCAAAGCGTCGGGTCAAAGTAGCTTTGACCCGATGAAAATCTGAAATTTTGAGTTTTAGCCAAAACTCTCGCTTGTCTCGAGTTCAAACAGACCCGTTCGTCTGTGACTGATGATGGGACACCATCAGACCCCGTTCTGGAAATCCAAACCATCCATCGAAATAAGTGCGTCCCACCAACCATGACCACGTCCGACTTGGGTGTAGAAAAACTCATTCACATGCACACGAACACGAGTGAAATTTGAATGAATAATGTTCCTTTTTGATCAGCTGTAGTCCGTCCTTTGTTTACATCTGGGAGATCCAAACCACCCGTCTTGTAGAACTCTCAGTTCCGAATAGAAAACAACTTCCCTTGCACATTAAAACACAGGTGCGTGTTCACGAATCCTAGCGCAAACAGATGCGCGTGCGGCATCTTTCAATCACAAAAATCTCATTTTTGCCACGCTGGCGATCCGCGTGCCTCCATTTCTTCCCATCTGAACCATCCATTTCAGCTTATCCTAGCCTTCTGTTTCTTTCCTTTTAAGGTTCTTTCTTTAATTAGAGGAAAAGACGGAAAGAATCTTTCCGTTAATGGAAAGAACGATCCCAACCACTGGGACGTTTCTAGAAGGCACTCTGAATGCATCTGGAGCGTTTTTTTTAGGGCTAGCAATGCCCCATCTCGTGGAAAGAAGAGATCTTGTGAGAAACTCCCCTTGTTGTGAGAAATCCGGCCACGACTGAAGAACTCGGAACCCATTGAGTTTTCGTTACTATCCACCCAAAAGGTGGGTCCCACAATGATAGATGGACCTATCCAAACCATTCAAACGTGACTGATCATTAGATCAAGCATCCGTAGGAAATCTGTCATTAACAGCAGAGCCATCTTCACCGTTTATATGAAAAACCCATCACACACTAGTGGGTCCTTTCGCTAATTTGAGGCGTTAATCAGATGGCCCACCTCATCAAAAGCTCATCAAGAGTCAAAGCGACTTGGTGGAGAAGATGAGCTAGCTGTTAATGGCATTTTGAAATTCGACGAATCTCCCTCGGATCCGCTCTATGGGGACGGCTCTGGTTGCTCCCACAGTGCTCCCCAAACCTCAGTTTCATTGCTTTAAGCCCGTTTGGTTGGTGGGTTTGAGTTTTGAGAGGAGCGGCTGAGTTTTTATGGTGTTAGATTCGATCTTTTGGTTATTTCAGTTTGTTAATAAGTCCTATTCTTTAGGAATTACTGGTTAGTGTTTTGACGAATTCCTCTTAGTCTGTTACCACATTTTAGGATGTTGTAAACGTGGGTTGTTATTTCAATTTTATCTCTTTGTAAAAGGCTATATATGCCTGCAGTTTGTTATCAATAAATATACTTTTATTCGTGTGTTAAATTTCTTCTGAGTATTCTTAACATTTGGTATCAAAGCTCCATCACAGGGGCCTGATTGTGAGTGTGTGTGGAAAGAAACTACAATTTTCTTTCAGAATAAGGGAGTCAAGCACAATGGCGGAGAGCAATAGTAGTGGTTTTGTGCAGCCGGCCATTCCCAAATTTGACGGACATTACGATCATTGGGCGATGTTGATGGAGAACTTTCTTCGTTCCAAGGAATATTGGGATCTCATAGAGAATGGGATTTCGAGGGTGGTGACACAAGGAGTCGAGGACCAGGCAAAAGCACAACGTAAAGTGATCGAGGGGCAGAAGCTGAAGGACTTAAAGGTAAAGAACTACCTTTTTCAAGCTATAGACCGGAATATCTTGGAGACTATACTTGACAGAGACACATCAAAGGGTATTTAGGACTCAATGAAACAGAAATACCAAGGCTCCACCAAGGTGAAGAGAGCACAGTTGCAGGCACTTCGGAGGGACTTTGAGACTCTCCACATGAAGGAGGGTGAGACTGTTGATAATTTCTTTGCTCGTACTCTCACTATAGCCAACAAAATGAAGGCTCATGGTGAGACAATGAGCCAAACCATTATCAATGAGAAAGTTTTGAGGTCCATGACTTCAAAATTTGATTATGTGGTTTGCTCCATTGAAGAATCCAATGATTTGGACACAATGACCATTGACGAGCTGCAGAGCAGTTTACTAGTCCATGAACAAAGAATGAATGGCCATCGTGGAGAGGAGCAGGTTCTCAAGGTGACTAATGAAGACAACACTAGCAGAGGAAGAGGTCGAGGGGTGTTCAGAGGAAGAGGAAGAGGTCGTGGCAGACAACCTTTCAACAAGGCTACTATCGAGTGCTTTAAGTGTCATGAATTAGGACACTTCCAGTATGAGTGTCCTAGTTGGGAGAATGGAGCCAACTATGCTGAATTAGACGAAGGAGAAGAGCTGCTATTAATGTCCTATGTAGAGAGCTTAACCATGCTCAGAGAGAAGCGGTCTGGTTCCTCGATTCAGGATGTAGTAATCATATGAGTGGGAATAAAGAATGGTTCTCGGATTTGGATGTTCAATTCAGGCAAACTGTGAAACTAGGCATCAACTCGAGGATGGCAGTTATGGGGAAAGGAAACATTCGAATGCAAGTGAATGGAATCACTCAAGTAATTTCTGAGGTTTATTACATTCCTGAGTTGAAAAATAACCTGTTAAGTATGGGGCAGCTTCAAGAAAAAGGTGTGGCAATTCTGATTCAACAGGGGAAGTGTAAAGTTTTTCATCCTAGTAAGGTTCTAATTATTCAGTTCGAGATGAGCACGAACAGGATGTTTGTTGTGCTTGCAGCAATGATGTCTAAAGTTACTACCTGTTTTCAAGCCGTGACAGAAGATGAGAGTTATTTGTGGCACTGCAGATTCGGACACTTGAGCTTCAAAGGGTTGAGAACCCTTCAATACAAAAAGATGGTCAGCGGTTTGCCTTCACTTAAAACACCTGCAAAGTTATGCATAGCGTGTTTGGTTGGAAAGCAGCACAGGAAATCCATTCCAAAAAGAAGTCTTTGGAGGGCATCACAGAAGCTGGAGCTAGTGCATGCCGATATATGTGGTCCTATAAAGCCTGCATCAAACAGCAACAAGAGGTATTTCTTGAGTTTTATCAATGATTTTAGTCGTAAGACTTGGATTTACTTCTTGCATGAAAAATCAGAGGCTTTTACCATGTTTACAAGTTATAAGGCTTATATTGAAAAGGAAGCAGATGCCTACCTTAAATGTTTGAGGACTGATAGAGGTGGTGAGTTTACCTCAGATGAGTTTGGGGAGTTTTGCAAGGCAAATGGCATAACCAGGCAATTAACCACAGCCTATACTCCTCAGCAAAACGGAGTTACTGAGAGGAAGAATAGGACTGTGATGAATTTGGTGCGTTGTATGCTCACTGAGAAGCAGGTTCCAAAGGCTTTCTGGCCAGAAGCTGTGAGATGGTGTGTGCATGTCCTCAACAGGTGCCCTACTTTAGCCGTGCAAAATAGAACTCCAGAGGAAGCATGGAGTGGTATAAAGCCCACAGTAGAATATTTCAGGGTTTTTGGGTGCTTGGCTCATGTGCACATCCCAGACCAGAAAAGAATCAAGTTAGATGACAAAAGCTTTCAATGTGTTTTATTGGGAGTAAGCGATGAGTCGAAAGCTTATAGATTGTTTGATCCAGTTTCTAAGAAAATATTTGTTAGTAGGGATGTTGTTTTTGAGGAGAATGAGGGATGAAATTGGAACATGAGCAGGGAAGAAATGGCTTCGGATGTGTTAGAGTGGGGTGATAGTGAAGAAGGAGAAGAAGCCGAGAATGAAGGGGAATTTGGGGCAGAGGACGAAAATGAAGAAGCTGGTTCAAATGGCACAAATGGAGCTGGTTCAAGTGGCGCTAGCTCACCTTCCAGTGAGTCACATGATGAGAACTCCTTGGGTCCAGTTCAAGGGAGGGCAAGATGGGTTCCACGTTGGATGCAAGATTATGAAACCGGAGAAGGTTTGTCAGAAGAAGAAGATTTGAGTGCCATGGCGGTTCTCACAAAAGCTAATCCCATTACTTTCGAGGAAGCTGTGAAGAGCAAGAAATAGAGAGATGCCATAAATGCAGAGCTTGAGGCCATTAAACGTAATAAAACATGGGACCTGACTATTATACCTGAAGGAGTGAAGACTATTGGAGTTAAATGGGTTTTTAAAACAAAACTCAATGAAAATGGTGAGATAGACAAATGCAACTCTAAAATTGTGGCAGAGGGATATGCACAACAATATGGGATTGATTACACAGAAGTTTATGCTCCAGTTGCAAGACTAGATACCATACATTTGGTAATTGCTCTAGCAGCTCAAGAAGGTTGGAGTATTTTTCAGCTTGATGTAAAGAGCGCATTTTTGCATGGTGAGCTTAGTGAGGAAGTGTATGTCCAACAGCCTCAGGGATATGAGAAGAAGGGTGAGGAACACAAGGTTTATAAGCTGAATAAGGCGCTGTATGGCCTTAAACAAGCTCCACGAGCTTGGTACAGCAAAATTGAAGCCTATTTTGCTAAAGAGGGCTTCGAAAAATGCCATTATGAACACACCCTATTCACAAAGTTGAAGGAAGGAGGTAAGCTCTTAATTGTCAGTCTTTATGTTGATGATTTAATTTTTACTGGGAATGATAAGAGCATGTGTGAGGAGTTTAAGAAGTCGATGATGTTAGAATTTGACATGTCTGACTTGGAAAAAATGAGATATTTTCTGGGGATTGAAGTACTACAACATTCTGATGGGATTTATGTGTGTCAAAGAAAATATGCTCATGAAGTTTTAGAAAGATTTGGCATGGACAGAAGCAATTTGGTGAAGAACCCCATCATTCCAGGTTGCAGATTGTCTAAGGATGAGAAGGGAGCTAAGGTTGATGAAAGTTTGTTCAAGCAAGTGGTTGGCAGTCTCATGTACTTAACTGCAACCAGACCTGATTTGATGTATGGTGTGAGTCTTATCAGCAGGTTCATGTCGTGTCCTACAGAGCAACACTGGTTGGCAGCGAAGAGGTTGCTAAGATATTTGAAAAGAACGACTGATCTGGGGATTTTTTTACAAGAAAGGAGGCTGTAAGCAACTCACGGCTTACTTAGATAGTGATTTTGCTGGAGATCTAGATGATCGGAAGAGTACAACGGGGTGTGTATTCATGTTTAGTTCTGGAGCGGTGTCGTGGTCATCCAAAAATAGCCTGCGGTTAGCTTATCCACCACTGAAGCTGAATACATTGCAGCTGCCTCATGTGCTTGTTAGTGTGTTTGGTTAAGAAGAGTTTTAACAAAGCTTGGTTACATGCAGGAAAAATGTACTACAATTTTGTATGATAACAGTTCAACTATAAAACTCTCCAAGAATCCTGTTCTTCACGGAAGAAGCAAGCACATTGACATTATGTTTCATTTTCTTCGTGAATTAGTAAGAGATGGTGTGGTTGATTTAAGACATTGTAATACTCAAGACCAGGTAGCTGACATTATGACAAAGCCACTCAGGTTGGAGGTGTTTTTGAAGCTTCGTAGTTTGCTGGGCGTGTGTGAAATTCCTAATATAAACTGAATGCATTCTACATACAGTTTAAGGGAGGGAATGTTAGATCCGATCTTTTAGTTATTTCAGTTTGTTAATAAGTCCTATTCTTTAGGAATTAGTGGTTAGTGTTTTGACGAATTCCTCTTAGTCTGTTACCACGTTTTAGGATGTTGTAAATGTGGGTTGTTATTTCAATTTATCTCTTTGTAAAAGGCTATATATGCCTGCAGTTTGTTATCAATAAATATACTTTTATTCATGTGCTAAATTTCTTCTGAGTATTCTTAACACATGGAAGGGTCGTGAGCAACAAATAAAATTAAATACTGATCGACCCACCCTCATTTTAAGTTGCCCTAAGCTCTCCCAGCACCATCAGATGAGCAATGAACAGCCAGGATCTAATACTGTTGCCTGGCCTTTTGAAACAACTTATCAAAACAGTGGGCTAGGTGTCAGTTTTCTACAGAAAACCAGATCTATGTGAGCAAGAATGAATGGCTGAGATGAACCTAAATGAAAGGGTAGGATGGATGGATGCACAGGCACACGGATTGCCAGCGTGGAGAAAAAACAGATCTTTCCATTTTTGGAAAGAAAGGAAACACAAACGGCCCTCTTGCACTGGTGTTTGTGGTCATGTGTGTGGGATCCACTAAGTGGAAATTTGAGGGTTTCGGTCAGAATCCCCCCTCTCCAAGATGGATAGTTCAGATCATGGAACTGATCCATGATGGTGGGCCAAAAATCGTCGACAACAACTCTGTTCGTTCGACCTGACGAAAAATTTTAAAAACAGAGGGAGGGAATTCTTTTCCTCTTTCGGTCGGGCACGGGTCAGCGCCCGTCTGACCGTGCCAGTGGACTGGTGCACATCGAGTGCGCATGTAGGTAGTGCATATGCATCATTGGTGGGGCCCACAGGGACGTTTGTGATGTGATCCACTCCGTTCATCTGTTTTGTCAACTCGTAATAAGGCCCAATCCAGAGTATGGGGCAGATTTGAGCCTTAGGTGGGCCGTATCATCTGAATTGTGGCCATTAAATGCTTGTTGTCACTGATTCGGGGCAGAACATGGTCCACACCTGTGTTCAGCACCGTTCATCTAGCTAGTGGGCCACCCAGGGCCACTTTCCATTTTAAATTATCTAGTAGAGATATATATACACATTTGTTTAGACTAATATATCGATAGTTATGAATAAATATTTATTTACACTCATTAATACTTATGATGTATATATATATTTTTTATTATATATGCATTTATAGTATAGTAGAACTAATATTAAGTGGTATATATTTTATATATAGTATGATATAATAACCTAGAGCTTAAAATTATCAAAATGAAAATGTTTGTTAATATATATAATAATGTGTTGATATACCATTTATTTTATATATAGTTTAAATAATATACATGATTGAATAATTCATGTAACATATGTATCATTACGAGTAATTATAAAGTTACCTTGTATTATACGATTACGTCACATTTAAAATGAATCATTTGGGTATCAACTTAAGATGGGCCACCCATCTGACTTAAGGTAGATCTACATCTCTAGATTCGACGATCACTCCTACAATTAGATTCCTTTACATCTCAGTTGGACCATAGATCTCGAATCTCGTAGTTGCTCCACCCCTTGACGGTTGGATTTAGGCCATAGTGTGAACGTCCTCATAGATCGGGATTGTATTTATACTAAGTTAAGTTCTCATGGTAACACCCGAGTACAGAAAAGTACGGGGTGTTACAATCTACCCCCCCCCCCCCCCCCCCCCTTAAAGAGAATTTCGTCCCAAAATTCAGCATTTTTATCCTATAATCCATTTTCCCTTGCCTTTAAGAACTACCACTTTCCCATGAAGAATGTGTGTTCAGGACTGGGGTTGTTACACTAACCCAAACCCTAACCTAAACCCTAAACCTTAAACCTAACCCTAAACCCTAAACCTTAACCCCTAAAGTTAAACCATAATCCTAAACTTAAATCTTAAACCCTAAAGCCTAACCTTAATCCCTAAACCCTAATTCCTAAATTGCAAAAGTGTTTAATTTATTTGAAATTTTGAATTAAACTATACATTGCTTATTGCTTATTGCTTAATGTTTGTTGCTTATTGGCTTATTGCTTATTGTGTATTGCTTAATGTTTATTACTTATTGCTTGCTTACTGCTTAATATGTTTGTATAATTAACTAATTGTATTACATCGCTTTTATGCTTATCTCATTATTGTGCATTATATAGTTAGCTTAATATGTATTACATTTCTTTTTTTGCTTAGATTATTATTGTGAGTTGTGAGTTGTGACTTGTGACTTGTGATTGTGATTTGTGAGTTAGATAATTAGTTACTCATTTGAGAATTTCTATGTGGCCATACGTAGATATAATGTATTTTTTGTGGAATAGAAATTGCTCAAATTATCTCATTTTAGACAGTTCAAGGTTAGATGGATAGTATGCTTTCATATAACCTAAATAAATATTCATACCTGATCTGTGGTCCATCTCCTCATTTCTCTCTGGATATGTTTCTTCCATTCCATTTTCAATGCCAAATATCTTCACATTGCTTAGATATTTGGTATCGAAATGTAATGAAAGATCAACTTATCTGGAGAGGCATGGGGAGATGCTGCCGGATTTTCAGTGTGGACGTTTAATTGGGAATATAAAAGTATTACAATCTATCCAACCTTGGATGGGTAACTAATCTAAGATTTAATTGTGACTTGCGATTGTGAGTTAGATAATTAGTTGTCCATTTGAGGATTTTTATTCGGCCATACATAAATATAGTGTATTTTTTGTGGCATAGAAATCGCTCAAATTGTCTCATTTTGGACAATTTAAGGATAGATGGATAGTATGCTTTTATATAATCCATTTAAATGTTCATGTCTGATCTGCAATCCTTCTCATTTCTCTCTGAATATGTTTCTTCTATTTCATTTCCAATGCCAAATATCGAGATCGGTAGTATGGGACTATTTTGAAGAAATAACCCTGAAGAACGGTACCATGATGATACAATGTAAGTACTGCAAGACTTAGTATGCTAAGCAAGCAGATAGTTCGACCACAACTCTAAAGAAACATATTTTGAAGTGTTATAAAAAAAAGTGAGAACTCCGGCAAGGCAGCAAACACTTTCATTTACGCAATCTGCAGTAGGTCCGTCAGAGGGTACATTATCTATCTACAAGTATAATAAAGAGCTGGTGAATGAGTTGACGGCCAAGTTAATTATTACCAATGAAAGATCATTCAGATGGTAGAGAGTCATGCTTTTGTCTAACTAACCAGATGCCTTAACCCCAGATATGAGGAGGTCTTCCGTACAATAATAAAGAGAGTGTGCATGAAGATGTATGAAAGCGACAATCTCAAGTTGAAAGGAGAGTTGGAAACGATTTCCTGAATTAACCTAACATCAGATTTATGGATCCCATCCAATCAATGAAAGGGGTATATGTCACTAACTGCTCACTACGTTGATGTCGAATGGAGGCTTTGCAAGAAAATCATAAACTTTCGTTATCTTGCATCTCCTCGTAGTGGCTTGATGATTTCAGACTGCATGAACAGATGTCTTGTGGAGTGGGGAATTGAGAAAAAAATCCCCTCAATAACTCTAGATAATGCCTCTGCAAATGATAACGTGATAATGAATTTATGCGACCAGTTAAGGGCCACCGGTGACCTGTATTTTGGTAGAAAGATATTTCATGTTAGGTGTTGCTCACATCCTATACTTGATTATACAAGATGACCTTAAAACAATTGATCCCACAATCGAGAACATAAGAGAGAGTGTGAAGTACATATGGGGGTCACCTTCACGATCACATATATGGAATGAGATCGTGAATGGTTGAATTTGTCAACTTAGAGAACGATGAAGATGGACGTCACAACACGTTGGAATTCAACTTTTGAAATGTTGAATTCAGTGATAGCTTTGAGACCTACATTCTCTCACTATGCGGAGCGTGATAGTGCATATATTTGGTTGCCTTCTAAAGATGATTGGTCAAGAGTTGAATCAGTTCGCAAGTTCCTTTCCATTTTTTACAACAGTACAAAGAAAATTTCAGAAAGCAAATATCTAACAACAAATATATTTCTGCCAGAACTTTTGAAGGTAAAAGATGTCTTGTGCAAAAGTAGTAGTGGACTAGACTTTTACACTTAATGATCATGGGTATGCATGTAAAGTTTGATAAGTATTGATCTGAGTGTAGTCTGGTAATGACTGTTACGGTCGTTCTAGATCCCCAATATAAGATGATGGTGATTAAACTCATATGTAGTAAGTTGTATGGTGCGATGGTTGTCATTGAGGTCGATAAGATTCGTGATGCAGTTAGTGAATTGTACAAGTTTTATGTGTGTGCCGCAAAAGACAAATATCCTCAAGTGGGTTCTGGTTCTGTTGTTGATGAACCGCCAGAAGAAAAGGTAGATGATTTCATGTCTTACGTGGCACAGCGAAAAGAGACTCAAATGCAGACGCCTATATCAGAACTTAAGGACTATCTCAAGGAGCCACTTCTAGTTGTAAAATTCAAAGGTAATGAATTTGATGTTTTGGACTGGTGGAGGACAAGATCTGGTAATTTATAATATTCTGTGCTCTCGTTACTGGCACGAGACATATTATCAATTCTAATTTCAACTGTGACTTCAAAATCTACTTTTAGTACGAGGAGTATGGTCGTAAGCAAGTATAGAAGCTCACTTACACCTGAATCAGTTGAAGCGCCCATTCGTACACAGCATTGGTTGCGTCTGATATGGAGGAAAGGGAACTCTGTTGATGAGGAGTTCGATGAAGAGGAGAGTGACAAGCATGATGAGACAATACCTACAGCTACGAGATGAGACACTGTCTTCTATTTATGTTGCATTTGCTTAAAAGTTATATCATGATATTTGTAATTATTTTTTAACGATTAAATTGTAATACTATGGTTATGGGTGTATTGATATTTCTCTCTTTTCATTTGTACTATTCAATTAGTTAATGTTGTTTAAATCTCTTATTATATTGTTGGGTAATTGCATTCATTCATCATTTTAACTTTTTTTTTAATGTTGTCCTAACCTAACCAAATATACACCTGTACATATGTCATCGGAAGATGATGCATCGGCAAATATTTGGGATTATGAAGTTCAAGTCTACTCTCAAGATGGAAAGATAAAGTTACAATGTAAGTTATATGGAAAGCAATTTGTCAACAAAACAAATCGGCTCAAATTACATTTGGCTTGTCGGGGAGGAGACACCGCACCATTTAGCAAAGCTCCTAAGGAAGTCCGAGATTATTTCAAGTCATTCTCAACTCAAATACAAAGACTTCCTACATCACTCACCCTACAACTACAACCAACCAAAGAATATATAGAAGTATGCTTATTATAAATGAAGAAGGGTTAAGCAAAGGAAATGCCTCTGGTTCCAGGCCTTCCACAATTAGTAGAGAAGAAGAATAAGAGAGAGTTTTAAGGGAACAAAAAGAACGCGATTATAAAGAGACCGTTAAAAAAAGCTTGCAAATGACATCCAAATCAAGGAGTACTAGATAACAACATCCACCTCCGAGACGACATGATGCTAAAGCAAGCACGAGTAAACCATCAAAGTTTCTTAAAAGTCTTGCAGCATTTTATAGGCAGTTAGGAATCCCGTACAAATCGTATCATAAAAGGCGCCAAAAAAAAACTTGTTTCATCTATGAATGAGGACGATGAGAAGGCATCCTCACCATCCGATTCAGAAGAGGTGAATGACCATTTTTTGGACACATTCAGGTCGGAGTCAGCCCAGAGTTCTCCTGCAGTTGAATCCATAAAAAGAGAACCGAATGATGATTCTAGTGACAAAGGTGGACGTGGAGGAGGGGGTTATTATTACGGTTACGGACAAGGTTCATCTAGTTATATGCCACAAAGGCATTCATTATACAGAGGATATTGAATGTATGAAAGTTTTACTTAATCTGTATATCAGTATGTGCATGTTAGGTTTATTTACTTTTGATTTTGGACAGAGTTTATTTACTTTGTTCATTTTATGTCAGTATGTGCATGTTATGTTTATTTACTTTTGATTTTGGACAAGGTTTATTTACTTTGTTCATTTTACGTCAATATGTGCATGTTAGTTTTACCTAATCTGTATGTCAGTATAAGTATGTTACCCTTAATTTCTTATTATGAGCCACACTATGGATGAAGCATATCTCTTAAATAATAAATATCTTAGCCATATTATTAATGGCTATTGGATGGATGGAGTGATTGAGATTCAAATGGAAAAATCAGGTATTAGTATCATCGTCTTAGACTCTTAGTAAAACTTTTAGGCCATACACCATCAATAGTTAGTTTGGCAACTTTGACGGCTTAGATTTCCATGAAACTATACCTTGTGTATGATTTAAGATTCACCACCATTTTTTAAATAATGCAAAACAAACATAGGAGTCAAGAAGGTACATTTATTCATTTACATGTATAAAAGTACATTTGAATATCTGATACTACATTGAAATAACAAAAAAAAAGTCTCACTTAGTTATTTAATCACTTAGGAAAGTTACCCTTAATTTCTTTTCTTTTTTTACAATTTTTTGGATTTTTTTAATTTTTTTTAAAAAAAAAAAGACATTAGGACTGATCCGAACCGTACCCAATCTGATCCGACTCGATTTCCCTGACTGAGTTGGACTCGGATTGGATCATGCCAGCACTTGACCAGATTAGATCGAGTCAGGCAACCCGAACTCGGTCCCAGATCGGATCGAGTTCAGGTCAAGCCATGGAAATTTCAAACCGAGTCGAGTTGGACCCAATCCGGTCCGACTCGACTCGATGCCTAGCTCTATGTGCAAGTGACCGAGTACAAAAGGTGTCAGAGCAAGTTTTCGACATTGAGCAAACACCTCAACCAGTTGAACATATTCATTTGTAATCTGAAAAACATTCACGTAGAGTAAATGTCAGTAGATCTAGAGTAGCATGAAGGCCTTATGTTCTCCATAATTGATCAAGCCTTCATGTTTGCGGTACACTTCATGAAGTTAAGCTTTGTCAGCCTTATTTACCAAGCATCTTGTTTCCTTCTGAGCGAAGCTTAAGAAAACTACCTCGTTGAAGGGATTGAATTGGGTCTGAGATGTAATGTCTAAAATTGTTGGACTCATATGGCTGCATCCGAAGAAGAACATGTTAGTGGATAGGCTCTAAAATGTCGACGCCGTTGTACAAAGAGTAGAGTCCAACGAATAATCATACGTGAAGAGTTTGATGCACTCGTAAATGCTAGAGCTCCTCCATGTCGCCTCATATTGGGAAGAAACGTGAGTGAACTAAACATCACATTCTGGTAGTGGTTTCGGCGAGGATCGAGGGTTCTTTAAAGCGTTGGACATCTCTGAAATAGATTTGAATTGAATTAGTAAAGTTTCACTTGGGTAGTTAGGAAATAGAGGATCCATCATACTAACTTCATTAGTATTAATCTAGGGGAGAATGTCAGTCCCATGCAATAATAGTCTCTAATCGGTGATTCGAAGACTATTTCATTGGAGGACTTCACGAAAAGAGCATTCATAATAGTGACCAAGTCGTCTTGATGGAAAGATGGGATATAGGACGATAAGATAACCATTATTGAGGTAGGAATTAGAATTTGGGGGAGAAATGATGAAGAAGGAAGCGTGGAGTGAAAAGAATATTTGAAACAGGGCTTATATCAGTTGAAGAAATGGAGCATTTATTAGGGAATCATTAATTATTATTTTTTGTATGATACAAGTACATGCGTCGTAACAGGGTTAGCCCTTATTTTGAAAAATGGTGGTTAGAGTTGATGTGTAACGCTACATTGAATAGAGACTGTTACTATGGCATTGTCACGTGTGTCAAAGGACTGCTGCATTAATGAGAGGTTACACGTCACTTTCACTTTTTTTTCAAAGGCAAAGCGACGTGGGGGAAATGTTCATTCCCATTGTCACAAATTCCTGTAAAAGCCAATCAGAACGAATTACGTGTGATATGGATGGATTTGCATGGTGTATTTGGAGATCTTTTGGGATATACGAAGATGATTCTATTATAATACAGTTGAAGCGCCTCGAGTGACGTCACGTCATCCACTAAGTGGTCGATTGAAGAACTATCATGCAGAGGTGGTTATAGGACATATGGCAGGAGTGGAAGCAAGGAGGGTTAAGATGTATTAAATGATTACAGCAACCGTCAAGACGTGGGAAGCATTCAGATAGCTGGATTTAAGTTATAATTGGCAAATGAATTTAGTAGAAAGATTTGTCTCAAACCAACCCAATCAAACCAATATATCTTTTAATTACCTGTCATTTACATTCCTTAGTATAATCACTTTAACTTTTTTGCCAATCAATTACATTTTCTAGTATAATCTTTTACTTCTCACCTGTTGTTTACATTCTATAGTGTAATATGTAGTAATAATCAAGTAATAACTTTAGTTGTAATTTGGGTCCACGCTCATACGTTGGATTCATTTCTCCTAAGAAGGCATTTTGTAGTTGCACTTAATGATTAAAGGTAAAAATTTCTTTTCTATTTTTTGTTTTAAAATGTGTATTGAAAAGTCCTTTTGTATGAGATGGTTAAATGAAGAACCAATTATATCATCTGAATATCACCTTATACAATTTACAAGGTCAATGAGCAAGTCGTCGAATACGCAATCTATATTATTCGGTATCGATCATTGCCAACGCATCTACCTATCTCAAAGCTCGGGTCATACTTGTTCGATTTGAATTGAGCAGCAAATTCAATTCTTGCACGCCGGCACTTCTCACTTGACATAGAGAAATTTACCACTGTATGACCCATTTACGGCCCATTTACCCGCTTAAGCCCACCCATTTTTACCTGACCAGAATATGCCCCAGTTGTACGGACGACTTGCCAAAGGTCAAAAATGCCCCTGCTTTTTCCTTCAAGTAGATCGGCTTGTGCTCGAAGACGAGCGCTGACACTCCTCGAACTTCGAGTTGTATGAACGGTTCAAAAGAGATCAAAGTTACATGGCCCCATAGTTATGTATTTATTATATCCACTACGTTCATCCATATTTCGAGATCATTTCAGAGCATTTAAAAAAAAATCATATCTAAAGATCAACTGGACCACACCATAAAGAGCAGCGGAAAATTGATTTTCACCGTTGAAACTTTTGTAGGGCCCACCATAACATTTATTTTCCATCCAATCTATTCATAAGGTCACAAAGACTTAGATGAAGAGGAAAAACAAATTTCATAATGATCTAAAACTTCTGTGATCCCTAAAAGGGTTTCAACGGTAGACGTTCAAAGCAGAATGGTAAAGGCATATGCTACAGTCAGACATATGGCTATAGATTATAACCGTAGTAATAGATAACATAATCCGTAGCCATAGAGGACTGTCCGGGGTGCCCCCCCCCCCCCCCCCCCCAAGTTGTTGGCCTGTCCGGCGGGGCCACGCCGATCTACGGCCCCTATGGCTATGGATTATAACCGTAACCATAGACGAACTGCCGCGGCAACAGTTTGTGGAATTTTTATTTTATTTTTTACATGGAGAACTTTATTCTACCTACAATTTTCTCTAACACATATTTATATAAATATGTATATATAAGCATAGAAAAACATTTCTCTCTTTTTTTCATTTCTTTCTTTATTCATCTAATAAGAATATCTTCTAAACCAAAATTAATTACTTGATTACCCTATATGATTTTGGGGTAGGAGAAGCTACTTTAGCCAACCAACTTGGTTATTTTCTAAGATTCCATCAGGTCGATGGTCGAAAATCTATTTCAATCACTTCGCGGTCAACTTCATTCATTTCATTTACTTCGCGATCAATTCCATGCATTTCATGGTCAATTCACTTCACTTCACGGTCATTTCCATGCATTTCACGGTCATTTCT